>CM062820.1:1551139852-1551739852 GCA_031772625.1 Pinus tabuliformis
ATATTAGCAAAACGATTCGTGAAGTCGTGGAGGACATGCTCTAGGATTACAGATGGAGCAGAACACTGTGTTGGGGGTGCTCAGTGCACAACTACAGGTTTACAGGTACAACACCCCCAACAGGCACAATTGCCCAAAATGTCACAGTAGGATCCGATGAGGCCGAACAGATGCTGCGTGCCCATATGGGTAACACCTTCATCTCGCATGAAGGCACACTAGCAGCAGCAAGCGAGGATGACTGGGCTGCGATGAGCAGCATGAAAGGAATTGGCTTGAACTTGGCCACCCTGCCATGCAAAATTTTGTACCAGCTGTAGATGGGGTCATCACAGAGCTCTGCGCCCAGGAAGGCTGAGCGATCCAGGTCTGCATGAGCAGAAAATCAACATGGACCAGCTCAGCATCTAGAGGGATGAGTTGGTTACACAGGCTAGCGGATTGGAGGAGGCTGTAGAGGATGCATGCAGGAGCATTCTAGAGTTGGTCGTGCCAACAGAGCTACCAGTAGCAGAGCGGATCCATAGATTGGTGGCCAAAGTCCACGAGGCCTGCGAGGAAATGAAAAAGGTTTAGTTGGAGCTGAACCTGCAAATCACTGAGCTGCGGTTGAAGGCGCAACCTTCAACACCCCCAGAAGTCAGAGAGTAGCACACCCGCGCTATCCAGATGGGATTGGAACGAATTGGCCAGGCGACATAGGGTGCATTGGGATGTTGGAGCAAGCACTAAACCCATACTACGCACCTGTAGGAAGACCCCAACCTACAGTGCCTAGAGACAGAGGTGCACGAGTTGTAGCAGGAGTATGACAGTATCTGGGGCACCATGTAGAACGGTTTCCCTTACTCAACGACTCGCCATACTACAATAGGAAAGGGAATTGAACAACCGATTAGATGTTGCGCACCAAAAGGAAGCCCTGCTTAAAGCACGCATTCAACCATGGATCGATGAAGAGCTCACAATTACAGCTACCATTGAAGGGAAGCTAGCATAGATGCAAGAATTGTATACGGTTGGATATGAATATGACCCGTCTCAGAAAGTTTAGAGATACATGTGCAACAAGTAAAAGAGGTGGCGGAACAGTGTGTTGCGGACACCCAAACTGTGCAAGACCTACTGCATGGACTTCATGCAATGATCACTTCACCAACAGAGTGACTCGGGATGAGCCACGATGATTGTGTTGGGGGCTGTTGGGCAGCGGATTGCCCCATACCATGTTTTTGGGGCTTGAAGCCCGATTTTTGGTCAAGTGTAATGTAAATACCCTGCGAAATGCGAGCGCAGGGCAAAAGAGTCTAGGTTGTCTACCCTAAAATAATGTAATTTAATGTATAGTACATCAGCCTACGCATAGTCTGCAGACCGTGGGATTGTAATAAATAGAGCGAGACTCTAAGTGTAAAGATAGTTCTAAAAAGTTTGGAGAATTAATAAACAGATGTGAAGGCATGGTTAGAAGATAGAAGTGAATCTGAAGTGTATTGGTCGTAGTAGTAGGTAGAGGCTCTGTAGCTGAGTGCGTAGAGGCCTAGTAGAGTCTGCAACTGAGTGCGCGGACCACTGCAGCTGAGTGCAAAGGGCAGAGTGAGGTCTATAACTGAACTTGAGCATTAATAAAGATAATATTGATTCAGATATCGTGCATCTATTTGTACAACTATATTTCTGTGTTCAGGTAATATTTTTGTTTTCGAATACGTGCGCTTATCTGAAAGTGAATGAGTAATAAGAAAATTGGGTCTGCGCAAACTAAGTTAAGCACTAATATAAATACCACAGTAAAGATCGGATCGAAGAATACTATCTTCACAAAGGTTCACGTGGGTTGTAAGGATAAAAAGCTGTGCGGGGCAGCGCAGCATGAAGTTGGGACCACTAACTCCAGAACCCTCATCACGGTCACGGTCATCCCTAAGGGTGTGGAAACCTGGTTCCAACACCTTCCCATACTACTTCAGGTGAGACCTCAGTCCACTCTCCACAGACTATAGTTTGAAAGGGCCAGTAGTACTAGGATTTTCTTGGCTAAATCACTGTTGAATCTGGATAGGCCCCCATGTAGCCAACATAGACACTTGGGTCAAAAATAGGCCATCCTTTAATTTCAAATAGTTTCCTTTTTACATTAACTGCAACTCAAAACAATTCCTTACCCACGCTTTCAATCTTTATAGATGGTTCATAAACTACACTCCATTGTTGCTAATTCCCCTTTGAATATAACAAGTACCCCAATCCTTACTTTTAAATCACCACCCCCACCTCGAGTTATGTTGCCTGGTAATGCACCCCTTGTTTTACCTCTGTTGGCATTATGATTCAGGTGTTGTACTTGATGGCAAACGCCTTCAGGTGGTAAATCAAGAAGGACGCAGGAAATTTTGTTCAGCAAGTGCGTCCCCGCAGGTATACCATACAGAACCCGCGTCCAGGGACGCTGGCCAGCCGTTCAGAAGGTGCGTCCGCCCAGTGCACACATTTCAAGGTAGAGAAAAGCTCGTGGGGCTTCTTGTGTGGTATCTAGCCGACGGTTGTGTGTTTCTATGGTGTCGGCTCGTGGTATTGTTCCACGCTTTGGGGAGAAGCTTGCCTATATAAAGCAAAGGAGTTCATTTGGATTAGCATCATCTTGGTTGATCATCTCTTGGTGTGATCTAGTCCATATCTTTAAGGGAAATCTTCTAATGGACTACGATCTATATGGCGCATGATCAGATCTGTGGATCTGAGTGTTTGGGTTGGTTCTGAAGTCCTCTTATCTTCTATATCTAAAGGGACGCAGATTCAGTGAAGGGAAAGTGCGCCGGGACGCAGTACAGTAAAGGATCAGGTGCGTCTCTGAAGCGAAGGACGCGGCGCGACTGTGGTATTGGGTGCGTCTCTGAAGCGAAAGACGCGGCGCGATAGTGTTGATGTGTGCGTCGGTCGCAGACAAGCAAAAGGAACAGTGCGTCTGCACGCAGAACAGCATAAGGTATACTGCGTCCAGTCGCAGGCCACAGAAAGAAAATATGCGTCCCTGTCTTAAGATGATCTGTTAACTGTATATTTCTGTTCATAAGGTGTTCTGGGTTGTTTCTGTAATTACTGATCTGATATCTGTAGTAGACTGTATCTGTTGTATACTTGTTGATCTTTTTGAAAAGAAGTAGGGGGTTGTAGCTCCCTTCCAGGAGAAGTCTGGAAAACGAGAAAGAGTTGTAGCTCTTTGCAGGTTGCAGCCTGCGTGCTGGTAAAGGACTGCACCAGTACAAAATCATTGTAAAAAGAATTTCTTGAAAGAAGATAGAGACATTATTGCAGCAGGTGGTTTTTCTCCCGCATTGGGTTTCCACCTTACATCTTGTGTTCTTTGGTGTGACTGTCTATTTTCTTTATTCATGCTCATTGTTTTATGGTACTGATATGCAAGAATATTTCAAAAGATCAAATAAGGAAGATTTGGTAAATTGCTAGATAATACTGATTCACCCCCCCCTCTCAGTATTATTTCCAACAATTGGTATCAGAGCAGGTCCTTCAGAACAGCTTGATCGCTTGAAGGTAGATCGTTCATCATGAGCAACTACGAGAGAGAAGCATCAATCAGGCCACCCGTCTTCGATGGAACAAACTTCAATTATTGGAAGGTAAGAGTTACTGCATATCTTCAATCTCTTGGTACAGAAGTTTGGAACATTGTAGAATCAGGCTATGCCTTTCCTTCAGTTACTCCTACAGATCCAGCTGAGAAAAAGCAGTATGAAACAAATGCAAAAGCAGTCAGTACTCTATTAGGAAGTATATCTCAAACAGAGTTCATGAAGGTCATGCACTTCAAATCAGCAAAAGAGATATGGGACAAAATGATCACTAGCTATGAAGGAGATGAACAGGTAAAAGAAGCTAAACTTCAAACTCTCAGGATTCAATATGAGACTCTCAAGATGTATAATGATGAAAGTGTGGCTAATTATTTTCTTCGAGTAGATGAGATTGTTAATTGTATGAAAAATTTGGGTGAAGAAATAAAAGAGACTATAGTAGTTCAAAAGATTCTAAGATCTTTATCTCCCAAGTTTGAATCTAAAGTATCTGCAGTAGAAGAAAAGGAAAATCTCCGTGTTCTCACTATGTCTCAGCTGCATGGAATTCTAACTGCTTATGAAATGAGAAAGGGAGGTCCATCAGACAGAAGGGAAGCTGCTTTTAAAGCATCAGGCAAAGAAGATCACTATGAAGCAAGTCATGTTCCAGAAGAAGAGGAAGAAGAATCAAACTTTGTCAGAAATCTTCAAAGGGGTTCTGGAAGGTTCAGAGGTAAGCTACCTTTCAAATGTTTTGCTTGTGGAAGAGTAGGTCATTATGCTGCAAAATGCTCTTATAAGGATAAAGGAAAGGAACCAGTTAGATGGAACAAGAAACAGGTACAAATAAGAAAAGCTACTACACCCATGAAGATAGCGATGGCTTATCAAACAGTGATGAAGATGAACAAGGTAACAAATATAGATTGTTAATGGCATTTGAAGATGATAATTATGAGGATGCTATAGATGTGGATAACCTTTATGATGAAATTACTAGACTCAAGAGATGTATAGAAGAAAAGAACATGATTATTGATACTCTACAATTTCAGATTGATGAAAAGGAAAAACATCTTGAAAAATTAGAAGGTGAAATTGTTGGTCTTAGAAAAGAAATTGAGAAAACAAAAACTATTAATCTCAAGTTTGTCAAAGGATCTGAAACGTTGAATGAGATTATCAGTGTGCAGCGGTCTCCTCTAAATAAGACAGGTCTGGGCTACAATGGAGAAACTTCTCAAGCTTCCACTTCAAAAAGTTATCTTGATGCAGCAAGAAGAAATGAGCAAGAACACAAGGAAGATCATCAGGTAAAGCAGGGAGTACAAACTTCAAACTATCAGGGGCAATCCAGCTTAAGGGTGAACAAAAGCCACAACCAGCCACAGGTAAAATCTTCTCAATTTGGTTCAAGAATAGATGAAAATAGAAATTACAATCAGTCGGCTGGTAGATTCAATAATCGCAGAAACTTCTTCAATGGACAATGCTTTTCTTGCCATAACTTTGGTCACAAAGCAGCCCAATGTGTTGCGTATAAAACAATCATGACTAGGGAAGCTCAAAAACAAAGAAGCATGACAGGGATTACAAAAAGGACCTATAACAATTTTTCAGCTCTTGAAAATGAAGTTGAATGCTCTATTTGCAATAATTTTGGACATGAAGATGTTGAATGCAGAAGCAGGTTTCCGGAAAGAAAGGTACAAGAACAAAAAAGGGAACAAACCTCAGGCACCAAAACATGGAAAATAAAGGAACCTCAAACAGAAAGATGTGGGATAGCATTCTATGCAGAAGGACAAGAAAATCTATGGTACATTGACAGTGGATGTTCAAAGCACATGACAGGTGATAAAGAAAAACTTGAATCTTATTCTAATTTAGAAAAGGGAAAGAAAGTCTCTTTTGGAAATGATACTCCTGCAACTATAAAAGGAAAAGGTATTGCTCCTTTAAAAGAAGATGTTAAGGCTGGAAATGTTTTGTTTGTTGATGGACTAAAGCATAATCTTCTAAGTGTAAGCCAGATGTGTGATCAAAGAACCGAGGTTATATTCAGATCAAATGGATGTCTTGTTCGTGATCTTGATACAGGTAAAACAGTTCTCAAAGGAAAAAGAACTTCAAATAATCTATACATTTTTGATGAAGAACAACAACAATGCTATCTAAGCAAGGATGAAGAGCACTGGTTATGGCATCGAAGATTGGGACATCTAAGCTTCTCACAAATAAGGAAAGCTTGCAAATATCAGGCAGTTCGCGATCTTCCAGATATCAAAATTCCTGACAACACCATGTGCAGATCATGTCAGTTTGGAAAACAGACTAGAACTAACTTTCCAGAGAAAGAAGGATCAGCCAGCATGCCTCTTGAGCTAGTACATACAGATGTATGTGGACCATTCAGAAAAAGAACACCTAGAGGAGAGGAATACTTGATATTATTTATTGACGATTTCTCCAGGTTTGTTTGGTTAGGACTTATGAAGCACAAAGATGAAGCTTTCGAAAAATTCAAATCCTTCAAAGCCTTGGCTGAAAATGAATCAGGTCACAAGATTAAGTGCCTCAGATCCGACAGAGGTGGAGAATTTACTTCAAATGAATTTTTCGATTTCTGTGATGAACATGGAATAAGGAGAGAATTTTCTACAGCTAGAACTCCTCAGCAAAATGGAGTAGTGGAAAGAATGAACAGAACAGTCCAGCAAATGGCTCGTGCTATGCTTGATGAATCAGGAACTCCTGCAACCTTCTGGGGTGAAGCTGCACATGCGGCAGTTATTATTCTCAACAAGACAAATGTCCGAGTGAACAGCACTCAAACTCCTCATGAGCTCTGGAGTGGTAAAACTCCTTCGGTAAAGCACTTCAAAATCTTTGGGAGCAAATGCTATATCAAAAATACTGAGGAGCAGCTTGGCAAACTTGATCCTAGAGCAGATGAAGGAATTCTTCTTGGCTACTCTCCACATAGCAAAGCATACAAATGCTACAATAAAAGACTTGGCAGAATTGTTGAAAGCATTGATGTAGTGGTTGATGAGAAAGGATACATTCCTAGGCAAATACATCGTGAAGACATTGAAGAAGATGAAAGCTACCCTCAAAGACAGAATGATGAAGAAGAAGAACCGCAAGAACAATTTCAAGACGGACCTCACGAAGAAGCAGAAGAAAGAACAAGAATAGAAGAAAAGACTCCATCCAGATATGTTCAAAGAACCATCCAGAATCTCAGATCATGGGACAAAAGGAAGCAGGTATACAAACTAGAAGAACAGTTGCAGAAGCTTCAAGTTATTTGGCATTACTCTCCTCTACTGAACCACAAAATGTGAAAGAAGCATGCAAAGATGAATGTTGGGTGAAAGCAATGGATGAAGAACTTGAGCAAATCGAAAAGAACAACACTTGGGAGCTGGTTCCTAGACCAAAGGATAAGAATGTTATCGGAACAAAATGGGTTTTCAAAAATAAATTGAATGAAAATGGAGAAGTAATTAGAAACAAAGCCAGACTTGTTTGTAAAGGGTATGCACAGCAAGAAGGAATAGACTTTGAAGAAACTTTTGCTCCTGTTGCAAGACTTGAGGCCATCCGAATGTTTCTTGCTCTCTCAAGTTGTCAGAACTTCAAAGTATTTCAAATGGATGTAAAATCAGCTTTTCTGAATGGAGACTTGGATGAAGAAGTGTACATTGAACAGCCAGATGGTTTCATTCTTGGAAACGATCCAAATCTTGTATGCCGATTAAAAAAGGCTCTCTATGGTCTCAAACAAGCTCCAAGGGCTTGGTACTACCGGTTGGACAAATATCTTCATCAACAAGGTTTTTCAAAAGGTTCAGCAGATAGCAATCTTTATATAAAAGTTGAAAATGACAAATTACTAATACTTGTTGTGTATGTAGATGACATTATTTTTGGCAGTAATGAAGAAGCTATGAGTCAAAGCTTTGCCTCAGTCATGCAGAAAGAATTTGAGATGTCCTTGCTAGGAGAACTGACATACTTCCTTGGTTTGCAAATCCAACAAAAGAAAGGAGGAATCCTTTTATCTCAAACCAAGTATCTCAAGCAGATTTTGAAGAAATATGGCATGGAAGATGCAAAACCAGTATGTACACCCATGGTTACAGGATGTAGTCTCAGTGCAAATGACGAATCTGCAGCAGTTCATCAACCAACCTACAGATCTATGATTGGAAGTCTACTATATTTGACAGGTACCCGACCAGACATCATGCATGCAGTTGGAATAGTTGGAAGGTTTCAGGCAAATCCAAAGGAGACTCATCTTCAAGCAGTAAAGAGAATCTTCAAATATCTTCAAGGGACTCAAAATTATGGCCTATGGTATCCTAGAGATACAGATCTCACTCTTCATGCTTATACAGATGCAGATTGGGCCGGAAGCGTGGATGACAGGAAAAGCACAAGTGGTGGTGCATTCTTTATGGGTTCTAGACTGGTATCTTGGTTCAGCAAGAAACAGAGTTCAATTGCCTTGTCTACAGCTGAAGCGGAATATGTTGCGGCTGCATCTTGTTGCACCCAACTTCTTTGGATGATGCAGACTTTGCAGGATTATCAAATCACTTGTACACCTCCTATTCCTATCTTATGTGACAACACAAGTGCAATCAGCATCTCAAAGAATCCGGTTATGCATTCAAAAACCAAGCACATACCAATCAAGTACCATTTTCTCCGGGAACAAGTACTTGAACAGAAGGTCAAGTTGGAGTATGTTCCTTCTAAGGAACAAGTTGCTGATATTTTCACCAAACCGTTGCCCAGGGACACTTTTGAATACCTCAGGAAAAAGCTGGGGGTTGTTGATGCATCATCTCACTGTTGACCATCTTCCTATTGATGGTATAGGCTCAGGGGGAGCACATAATGCATTGTTGGCATTATGGAGAAGGAGATCTTGGAAATAGCTGCAATATGTCTCTGTCTTCTTCATGATGGATTTCTGGTTACAATTCTGGAGAAGCATGAGCATAGGGGGAGCATACCCTTTGCTCTTGATGTCAAAGGGGGAGAATGATGAAGCTGAAAGTTTATGTGGTTGCCATCAAGTCCAAAGGGGGAGTTTGTTGGCATTATGATTCAGGTGTTGTACTTGATGGCAAACGCCTTCAGGTGGTAAATCAAGAAGGACGCAGGAAATTTGTTCAGCAAGTGCGTCCCCGCAGGTATACCATACAGAACCCGCGTCCAGGGACGCTGGCCAGCCATTCAGAAGGTGCGTCCGCCCAGTGCACTCATTTGACGGTAGAGAAAAGCTCGTGGGGGCTTCTTGTGTGGTATCTAGCCGACGGTTGTGTGTTTCTATGGTGTCGGCTCGTGGTATTGTTCCACGCTTTGGGGAGAAGCTTGCCTATATAAAGCAAAGGAGTTCATTTGGATTAAGCATCATCTTGGTTGATCATCTCTTGGTGTGATCTAGTCCATATCTTTAAGGGTAAATCTTCTAATGGACTACGATCTGTATGGCGCATGATCAGATCTGTGGATCTGAGTGTTTGGGTTGGTTCTGAAGTCCTCTTATCTTCTATATCTAAAGGGACGCAGATTCAGTGAAGGGAAAGTGCGCCGGGACGCAGTACAGTGAAGGATCAGGTGCGTCTCTGAAGCGAAGGACGCGGCGCGACTGTGGTATTGGGTGCGTCTCTGAAGCGAAAGACGCGGCGCGATAGTGTTGATGTGTGCGTCGGTCGCAGACAAGCAAAAGGAACAGTGCGTCTGCACGCAGAACAGCATACGGTATACCGCGTCCAGTCGCAGGCCACAGAAAGAAAATATGCGTCCCTGTCTTAAGATGATCTGTTAACTGTATATTTCTGTTCATAAGGTGTTCTGGGTTGTTTCTGTAATTACTGATCTGATATCTGTAGTAGACTGTATCTGTTGTATACTTGTTGATCTTTTTGAAAAGAAGTAGGGGGTTGTAGCTCCCTTCCAGGAGAAGTCTGGAAAACGAGAAAGAGTTGTAGCTCTTTGCAGGTTGCAGCCTGCGTGCTGGTAAAGGACTGCACCAGTACAAAATCATTGTAAAAAGAATTTCTTGAAAGAAGATAGAGACATTATTGCAGCAGGTGGTTTTTCTCCCGCATTGGGTTTCCACCTTACATCTTGTGTTCTTTGGTGTGACTGTCTATTTTCTTTATCCATGCTCATTGTTTTATGGTACTGATATGCAAGAATATTTCAAAAGATCAAATAAGGAAGATTTGGTAAATTGCTAGGTAATACTGATTCACCCCCCCCTCTCAGTATTATTTCCAACAACCTCAAAATCTTGGTTCCATGCCCGCTGATTATCAAACCAAAATACCTTTCTTTGATGCCACTCAAACCATTACAGCTCAACAACATGTAGATAAAATGAATGATTTCCTTGACCTCCATGAAGTAGAAATTGAATATGTGATGATGAGGTTGTTTGTACAAATATTTGGAGGTGAAGTTCAGAAATGGTTCAGAGCCTTATAGTATCTTCTATCACCACTTTACCAATCCTCCATAGGCAGTTCCTATATCGATGGGAGGTGAAGAAGAATCCACTTCAGATTTTGTCCGAGTGTGAGAACATCAAAGGAAATGTTGGTGAGAGCGTGCAAGACTATTATGTGAGGATTAATGTGGTATAAAATTCTATTCCTGCAAACATTAAACCACTAGAGGGATTGGCTTCGCTCAAGTTTCCAGACGGTTTCGATATTGATATCGCATATCAAGTGCGGGAACGTGATACTACAACACTAGAAGTCATGCAAAATAATGTTGTGAGCGTAGAAGCAAACTTGTTGGCCAAAAGAGCAAGAATGAGATCTGAGAAAAGAGTGACCATGAAAGAAGAAGCATCTACTTCAGATGTAAAGATGGATACATTGATTCGAACAGTGGAAAGGATGGTTGACCGGTTATCCATCATAGATAGAACTGAACCTCAAATCTAGAATCCAAATTTTAGAGGACAGCAGCAACCCCAATTCCGAAACTAGCAAAGAGAATAAAAGGCACCAGAGAAACCAACACAACAACAACAAATCAGAACTCCCTTACAACATAATTATGTTCAAGGAATGGAAGAAGAAGATGAGGATGATCTGGTAATTGAAACAAATCACTTTTTCACTGCTGATGGTATGCCTATATTTCTGACTGAAGATGAAGAATACGTAGAAGTTCCAAACATTCAAAGGGATGAGGATTACATCTTAGCAAATGATGTGGTTTTGGAGGCTGAATCTAATGATTATCAGCGTGGTTATATGAATGCTTTGACTACACAACAGAGGCAGTACTCTTTAAGGAGTAGAGATGTACCAGTCAATCCCATTCAGAAAATAAAGGATGTGCAATCAAAGAATGATTCCTCAAACATTCAAAAGAAAGGAAAAGATCTTGCTGATCTGAATCCCAGCAAGGTACCATCAACAAGTGCCGCTACAAATGAGAAGAACAATCAGCAAAAAGATAGTGCAATGAAAGAGAAAATAGATAAGAGGGACATTGGTGTCAAAGAGGTAGAGAAAGTTTCATCCTTTAATTTAGAAAGTGAAATTGCTAAATTAAAAGTGTCCATTCCTTTGACTGAGCTTGTTAAGAATAGCAACTATAAACACCATGTATCTAGAATATTACAAATAGATCCTTTGTTTGACATGGTGAATGCCGAGGATGATCTACTGAACTCATTTTTGGTCCAGACATAGAAGGTCAGCCTGAAGATAGCGAAGTCCCTCCCTTTTATCTGAGTCTTAGATTGCATGAGTATATTCTCCATAATGCTATGTTAGATTCTGGAGCTTCCCATAATTTGATGCCCAAAGCTATTATGGAAAATTTGGGCCTAGATATCACCCAGAAATATCATGTTTTGTACTCATTTGATTCTGGTAGAGTTTGTTGCATTGGTCCCATCAAAGATTTGGTGGTCTCTTTAGATCAAATCCCAAGCAAAAATGTCTTTATGGATATGGTAGTTGCTGATATACCACCACGATTTGGTATGCTCTTATCTAGATCATTTGGAGCTAAACTCAAAGGCACTTTACAACTTGACTTATCTTATTCTACGGTCCCTGTTTTCGGTCAACTAAGGAAGTTGTACTGGGAAAAGAAAATGAAGTATATGATCACTAGTAAAGAGAAGCCTGTGAATCATCCAATAAATGTTGTACATACTGATTTAGAGTCTTTTTTTTTGTACTCTGATAATGGATTGAATGATGTAGATATTTAGCTTGTAGAAGTAGATGATGTACCAGAAATTTCTGAGAATTTTAGAGAAGTTATTAATTAAGAAAAAAAGTTAGCAATTTCTTCTGAGCAGCTTACACAGCATCAAAAGATCAGTGAAGATGAAGCTGCCCTTTGGAGCATGGACTTCAATGTTGTTGTGCATAAAGACGGTGCTGGTATTGAAATTTGGATTCAAAGCCCTACTTTCCAGCCTGCCAAAGTCCCAAGTAATGTTAGAGTATGTTCCTACAAGTTAGCTTTTGATTGCTCTAATAATGAAGTGGAGTATGAGGCGTTAATTACAGGTCTAAAAATTTTGAAGTAACTGGACGCGAAAAGGATTTCTATTTATGGTGATTCACAACTGGTGATTAAACAAGTAAAAGGATAATATCAAGAAAAGCATCCACGGATGAAAGCCTACAGAAATGTAACTCTGGATATTTTCAAAATGTTTCCAGAATACACCTTGACAGCGGTACCCCGGACTCAAAACATCATTGCGTATTCACTCGCCACTGCAACCAACAATTGGAAGATTCCAATGAATTCTAGCAATAAATTTGAAATTCATGTGAAACATAGGCCTAGTATTCCTAGTAGTTTGAGGTATTGGCAAGTTTTTTGGGATGACAATGAAATTAATGCCCTTTTGCAGAATGAAGGAAAGTTTAAGAATGCTTTCATTGATGATGTTTGTGATTCCGATGAACAAGATATTGAGGTAAATCAGATGGAGGTTTTATAGCTAAAGGATAATATTATTCCTAGAGGTCTCATACCTTTAGAGGAGCTCTTTGATCAGGATGATGTGGCAAGAAAACTGACCTTGGTTCCTATAGACAAAGGAGTTGAAGATGTAAATCTTGGAACAGCTAACCAGCCCAAGCTTGTAAAGTTATCAAAAACATTGTCTCCCAAAATAAAAGCTAAGTATGTTAAGTTACTTTCTGAATTTTCTGATGTTTTTGCATGGGATTATTTAGATTTGAAAGTGTATGACAAGAATATCATTCAGCATACTATTCCTATCAAGCCAGATCAAAAACCTTTTAGACAAAAGTTGAGGAGAATCAATCCAAAGCTGCTGCCATCCATCGAGAAAGAGGTAAATAGATTGTTTAAAGCTGGCATCATTGTTCCAATTATATTTTTTGATTGGATTTGAAATTTGGTCCCGGTACAAAAGAAGACTGGAGAGATAACGTTGTGCATAGATTTCAGGAACCTCAACAAAGTGTCCTTAAAGGATAATTCCCCTCTTCCTAAGATGGACCATATTCTGCAAAGAGTAGTTGGAGCATCATGGATGTCACTACTAGATGGCTACTCAGGCTATAATCAGATCTTGGTACATGAAGAAGTCCAAGACAAAACTACCTTCACAATACCATGGGGAACTTTTTAGTATGACAAAATGCCATTTGGGTTGAAGAATGTTGGAGCCACTTTTCAGTGGGCGATGGACATAGCTTTTGCTAATGAGAAGGATGTTTTCTTGGTAGTCTATTTAGATGATTTGATGGTATTTTCTAGTTCTGATGATGAGCATTTGCACCACTTAAGGATTGTCTTTCAAAAATGTAGGAAGTTTGGGATTTCTCTAAACCCGAAAAAGAGTCTTTTTGCCATGGACGAAGGTAAACTCCTTGGTCATATAATTTATAAAGATGGTATTCGCATTGATCCTTCAAGGGTGGAGGCAATCCAAAAAATAGACTTTCCGTGCAACAAAAAGGAGATTTAGGATTTCAATGGTAAGATGAATTTCTTACGCAAATTTATACCAAATTTGGCTGAGCATTTACGTGAATTAACTAATATGTTGAAAAAGGACAGCACTGTGAAATGGACTAAGGATGCCATGAAATCGTTCAACTTGGTAAAGTTTTCTTTGACCACAGCCCCAATTTTGATCAGTCCTGATTATACTCATGATTTTATTATATTTTCATTTGCGTCTGAGCACACTATGGCTGCGGTGTTGATGCAAAAGAGGGATCAAGTGGAGCAACCCATTGCTTTTTTCAGTAGGACTATTAGAGATGTTTCCTTGCATTATAATATCATTAAAAAACAAGCTCTGGCTCTTATAAAAGCATTGAAGGATTTCAGAGTATACATTCTGCATTCACATACCATAGCATATGTTCCTAACGCAGCCGTCAAGGATGTTCTCATGCAAACTGATTCGGAGGGAAGAAGAGGTAAGTGGATAGTAGCAATGTTGGAGTATGATCTTGAGATTAAGCCTACCAAACTGATCAAAGGACAAGGCTTGGAAAGACTGATGGCTGAATCAAATTTTTCACGTTCTCTAGACATAAATCTCATTGCAGGAATGTCAGATGACGAATATCGTGGCTCACTCATTCAATTATCAGAAATGTTTCTCAAATCTCCCTGGTATTCCGATATAGTTTATGTTCTTCAGCATCTTTCGCCACCACCTAGAATGTCAAGAAGTAAAGGTAGATCACTAACACTAAAGTCTGCAAAATTCTGCATTTTAAATAGTGCTCTCTATTGGGAAGATCTAGGAGGGGTTCTTCTTAATTGTTTGGTTGAATATGGAGCTCAGCAAGTAATGAATTATTTTCATAGAGGTGATTGTGGTGGCAATTTGTTTTGGAAAATAGCAGCTAAAAAAGTGTTGAGAGCAACATATTATTGGCCAACTTTGTTTTCAGACTTATATAAGACAGTTATGAGCTGCCATGAATGCCATGTTTTTCAAGGAAGAAGGAAGTTTCTTCCTCTTCCTCTAAAGCCAATTGAAGTAGATGCACCTTTCCAGCAGTGGGGACTTGATTTCATAGGATAAATCCATCTTACATCATCAACACAACACATATGGATTTTGACAGCTACCAATTACTTTGCCAAGTGGATTAAGGCCATTCCGACAAGGCAAGCCACGAACACGATAATTATCCAGTTTTTCGAATCTAATATCTTGTCCCATTTTGGTTTCCCTCACAATATGATAACAGATAATGCAGCAGCATTTAAGTCAAAGAGGATGGTCGAGTTTTGCAACAAGTACAATATTACATTGGGTCACTCCACGACATACTACCCACAAGGAAATGGATTGGCTGAGTCATCAAATAAATCCTTGGTGAACATTATCAAGAAAATGTTGGAGGCAAACAAGAAGAATTGGCATCGGACGCTTGTTAATGCCTTGTGGGCCGATAGAGTGAGCTGCAAGAAATCAATAGGTATGTCACCTTTTGGGTTGTTTTATGGTACCGATACGGTATTTCCTACATCACTTGCAGTCTCGGTCATGAGATTATTACAAGAAGCTGGCAACGAAGAGGACGATATTCAACGCAGAATTAATCAAATGGTTCACCTTTAGCAAACAAGGGAAGAGGTTTCCCAAAACACTTTCTGATTGCAAGAGAAGATAAAGAAAATTTATAACCACAAAACCAAGGCAGAAAAGTTTCAGCTGGAAGATGTAGTGCTGCGATGGGATGCACAAAATGAAGAAAAAGGAAGGCATGGTAAGTTTGAAAATCTATGGAAAGTACCGTATAATATCTTAGCCTATCGAGGAGAGAATTCATTTTTGTTAAAGGAAATGGATGGTCAAGAGTGCTCAGGATGACCAGTGAATGGTAGGCTCCTAAAACACTACCACTTTTGGTGTTATTCCCTGAAGTTGCTTCACCGTCATTGTATATACTGGTTTTCTTTTCCTTGCAAGATTTCAAGTACACTGTCATATGAGCTTGGGGCCCGAAGTGAAGGCTATAAAGATTGAATGATTTGTGTTGAGTTTGGTTTATTTGGCCTATAATCAAGTTTTAGATTCGATTGTGAGTTAGTTTTCTGTGTGTATTGAGTCATTTTTCTTTAAAATTATTAAAAAAGGGGGGTTTTTTCTTGTTTTAGTATTTTGTTTGTTTGACCGTATTGGCCCAATCAGCTAGGCACTTGGTCTACGATGTTCTTGACACCTCCTAGGAGATGCCATCCCCAATAAGGTAAATGTTAGTGTCAGTATTTGCATACTTCCATCAAGGATCAAATTTTCTCTTTGCATTTTCATTTTAGGGGTCCCATACTGAAACTTTTACATCATTTCGTTAGGTCATGTCAAACTGATCCACTGATGGTTGACTTTCTTCAGAAAATATAATTTGTCCCTCATAAAGTATACTTGCTAACCCATCTTTAGGTTGTCTTCAGTCATGGTTTCATGGTCAAAATGCAATCATGTTTTCATTAGGTCATAGGGCATGTTTTCATTAGGTCTTAGGGTTTCATTTCCAAGGTCAAGGGCATGATTTAAAGGTGTAAATAAAAGGCAGCAAGGGTATGAGGATGATAAATAAATCAATAATGATGGCTAGTAAGTCATAGTCACTATATAATTATCTTTTTAACTAATGTAATTTTCACCTCAAAAAACATGTTTTTGAGGTGAAAATAGAGTATTTTGAGTTAATTTGTATTTCTTATGTAATTTTAAGTCACTTTATGTAATAAATGATCCCAGTTGCACCAATGCATCTCTCCTTGCTACAAGACAAAGAAACACTGCAAAAATCAGTTCAAGTTGAGCATCGTCCCCCTGAAAAGGAACAAAGAAGAAAAGGCATTAAAAACAAAGATGTAAAAAAGGTCAAGAAACATTAGAAACTGGCTTTTTCTAGTTAAAAATCAAAATCTACTCCTATATAAGGTGTCACATTTCATTTTCAAGTTCATCATTCTCATTTGGCAAAGAAGGAGTCAAAAGGTGAAGAAAAGAGGAGAAGTTGAGTGAGTTTTGGGCCAAGGAGAAGTGGCATTGCACTTTTGGAGTTTGGCGTTGTGCATTTTAGGTAGTGGAGGTGGCGCTATGCATTTAGAGGGTGGTGTTGCATGTATAAGATGAGTGCTGCGCGTAGGGAATTTTTGGTAGTGAAAAATAACATTGCGTTGTGAATTCAGGAGGGCACTGCCCATTGAGCAGCAAGGACCAAAAAAGCCTCCAACTTCATAAAAATTTCCAAAATCACCCTCTCATCCCTCACACAAGTAAGTGCCCTCACTATAACTCATCATTGATTTTCAGTTAAAGAGCTTGAATGTAATTTAACATGACAAATGTGAAACCCTAGATTCTCCCTCAATTAGACCCTAGAAACCCTAATCCCCTTTATTTCTCCCAGCATCTATTACTAAAGCCCTAGAACTCTCCCCTATATCACTCCATAACATTCTATACCCCCTCATCCTTCATCCCACAAGTTATTTTTCAAAAAAGGACCCAAGCCCCTCTCCCTCATTTTCATTATTCATACCCTCCCCTTCATTTTCGAGCCCACCAAAATACCTCACAAGGTCGTCTCCCATTCCCTCACTCTTAGTCACTCCCTTCATCCCTTTTCTAAGAGTGCACAGCCTCAAACTTTGCAAACATGGACAGGGAAGACAGAGACTATGAGGAGGAGGAAAACACTGCCACTGACAGTTCGATAGATAAACCTCGACATCAGAGAAAACCACACAAGGGAGGCAGAATTATTAGGGAGGAGCCATCAAACCTCAAAGAATTGTAGGCCTCTCAGTTGGCCACTTGTTTCAGACATCTATGGTGCTATTGAGTTTTGTGAGTAGGTAGAGAGAGTTCAACACCACCTTGAGCTCACCAGGCTTTTCGTAGCCAAACTTTGGGACAACAAGGTGACTCTTGCTGGGGTGACATTTACAGTTTCACCTTCCATTATTGTGGATCCAACCAAGATTCTGAATGTAGGAGAGAAGTGGTACAAGGCACAGGGCATGGATGAACACTATTATGAGCCTTATATCAAACCCAGGTATAGAAATGAGGTGAAAAGACATTTTCCTTTCAGATTTCTTGAAGACAATTATGCCCCTATGATGAAAATCATCATGAAATATTTCACTTGTGAGGGTAGATTTTCCAGACTATACACCTATCACATTAGGCTTCTCATGCATTTTACCAAGGTGACGATCTTAAACCTCCCTTATTTCTTGTTCAGGAATATTGATAAGATGGCCCATTTTGTGCAGAAAAAGCCATACCCTTAGCAGATGAGTAGTGTTTATGATTATTCCCTGATCAAGATGATTGTGCTTCATCATCTTAGCCTCCTCAACATCTCTTGGGAGATATTTATTGCTCATGACATCTTTAGGGGTCCTCAAATTCCTCCACTAGTGTCTCAAGAATTAGAGGGACCTTATACCAGTACTCAGGTGAAGACATATGAGAAGGCCAAAGATACTAGAGCTACTGAGGTGCCTAGGACCTACATGACAAATCATAGGGGCACAAGGAAATTGTTTGCAACTGATAGGCAAGTGTTTTCTCCACAGGATGTGGAAGGTACCTTGCCTTCTTCATCAACTCATAGGCAAATGCTTGCTCCATAGGGTGTGGAAGGGGCTTTGCCTTCTTCATCAACACAACAGGAACAAGTGTAACAACTGCACAAAGGGAAATAAAATATGCCAAAGGAAAATTTCGATGATGAGGACGAAGAGAGAGACTTTGATTTAATAGAGCATGATGAGCCGGAGCAGCATTATACTCATAATGGCATGGAAACAATTAACTTAGAGGCTTAGGATGAAGAAACAATAAAGGACATCATCATACAGGAAAAGGACGCTCAAGTCCAAGCATTGATGGAAAATTTGGAGAGAGCAAAGTATTACATCACATATCTGGAACAACAGAACAAGCAGTTGAGTGACAAGCAGGTCCTCATGGAGTTGGAACTTCTCAAGACAAAACGACAAGGTGACAAGGAGGAACTAGTCACTTTGACTCCTATTGAGAAGGAAATTGAGGATGATAGTGATATTTGGCTTGAAAGATTCAATTTTCACCTAGAGAAGCTATTGTAGGAGGCCAATAGGGACAACCAGATGATCAGGCACACGGCCTACCACTATAGCACCTGAAACAAAATTTGCAACAAGAGGGTCAAACAGATGAAATGTAGGCTAAGGCGGGCTCTAAATGGAAAAAAAAGAGGAGGATAGGCTTAGGTTGCTTGCTAAAGCTTCCTTGGATCATCAAGATGCTTGATTATGGTGTTGTTCACCAATTTTGGTCAGGTTTGGATGAGATTTTTCTTTTTGAAAATTTTGGAAATTGCGCACATAGAAAATATGGCTCAACTCGCAGCGCCACCTGCACTGAGCGTTTACTAGGGGCATTCAATGGATAAATGGCTTGAACTTTTGGATTCAGAGCGATGAGTACATGCACCCTATGGATTTTCTAAGTTTTTGGGGCAGAAATGGTCGACCAAAAATTCAAAAGAACACCCTAAAAATGACCTTTCTGCCACTTTTTGGACACACAGAAGTAATCTTGGGAGAATCAACTTTTGAGGGTTCAAATGAGCTTCAAATGAAGAACTTCGAGGTGTTTTGGAAAGTAGACTTGAAGATATTTCAAATGAGAAATCATGATATCAATTTGGATGCTGAGAAGGCCTCCAAAAAGGACCTAAACGTGGCGCTAGACATTAGACCAGTGGCGCTGCACGTAGGGCAAATTTTGCACAGGATGGCCATTTTTCTGTGTTTTGACTGTGTTCATGGATTTTCTCTCATGGAGGGTGTTTTAATGATGTAAATGATGACTTGGCTTGTAAATATGATGGATAATTACTAGTATAGGGTAGATTCATTAGTTTAAAAGTTAATTTGAGCACAAATGAATCAGTTTTCTCACATTTTGTGGCAAGTTGTTAGGATGCCTATATTACAGTTTCTTGTTCAGTGTTGGTTATATTAGCTCCTCATATTAGGGATTCGACACTCGAGGATGGGAGGAGGTTGGAAAAATGCCTATATCTTCTTCTTCTTTCTCATTGTAAAGGGTTAGACTCAGCTAGATGCTTAGGCCTTGATTGTACATCATTTTGTAGCAGTTTAGCAGGAGACTAATAAAAATTGCAGCTATTTTTTTGGGATCGATGTGGTATGGAGTTTAGTTCAGTTTCTTCTCTTGTGATCATATGTTAATATGTTTTCAATAATTCATTAATCATTTCATTGCTTCTAAGTGAATGTTTTCAAGTTGATAGGCAGAATTCATTACATCACTGCTCTGCTTTGGGGAAACATTCACCATTATATGTTTTCTATAGTTTGGGAAGGATCCATGGTAATCACATGCTATTCCTAGCCTCTCACCAGTCTTAAACATCTCACCCATCAAGCCCTAGAGTCCTAAACCTTATGCCTACCTTGCCCCATTGAACACCTTGCAATTTTGACCTAATTCCCTAGTCCTAACAGTCTGGCTCCTCCTGATCTAGCAAAACCCCTTCAAAATTAGATCAAACCTTGTGCTACTATACCTAGCCTAATATCCTTTTCCTGATCTAGTCATCTTGGCTGAGATCCTTATGGAGAGAGCCCTCTCCCAGCCTAGTAGGGCTAGCTACTTGGCTAAGCATGGTTTGTGGTTACCTTGGCATTGCCTTCCTTCAGCCTAAGGTTCAATCCAAGGATTCTAAGAAACATTTGGTACTCAAGTATTGTGGCTACCTACATAGGTACATCTAGGATGAGATGGAGTTCCTGGACATCTCCTCACTTGGCATGGAGTACGGATATAGTGTCAAGATCGAGTAGAATCTTAAACAAAAAAGCAATACTTTGGATTTGTGAATCTGAAGTAAGGGAAAGGTTCCCCTAAGACGCAGAATAATGGACAAAGCCAAGTTAGGGTGACCTAGGACAACCCGTCAAAGCCACAAGTAAAGAACAACACTGTGAAGCTAAAGAAAGACACAGGTAGGTGGTGTGAGTTGCATAAGAGCTCCACTCATGACACAAGTGAGTGTTAGGCTAAGCAGTCACTAGTGGCTGAGTTGAAGGCTTCTAGATCAGATGCATGTTCTGACTCTAAGTCAGAACCTAATTAGGGGAATGAAAAAGGGAAGCAGATTATTGATGCAGAGCCCAACGCCAATGTTGCCACCATGAAGATCAAGAAAGAGGAACCCGAAGATCCAGAGGAGGAGAACCTCTTCCACTCACAGATAGCGGGAGCCAAAAGAACCAAATTTTAGCAGAAGTCATGAAGGGGTTGTGCTTATCAATCACAACACATCCACAACTGTACACCATCGGGTGGTTTCACGAAGGACAAGATCTTCGCATAATACAACAGTGTGGACTTTCGTACAACATCAATCCCTTCACGTATGAGGTATTAGGTGACGTTTCTCCTCTTGATGCTTGTGATGTATTATAAGGCTAATTGTACTTGTGGAAGCGGCATTCTATGTATGAGTCAAGGTCTTGCGTTGTTACTGTTACCTTGGAAATATGTTGTACATGATACCAGAGGTAGAATAATTCAACACCATCTCTCTGGTTACTGCAAAACAATGCAGTAAGCTCATTTCCAAAATCGAGAAATTTGTTTTCCTGATGATACACCCTCCGGGAAAGGAGAATATGGTGGCCATGACCTTGATACGGGGCCCCTTTGCATGAAAATAACGGATGGACAAGGTTGCAGAGGAGTATGACGACATATTCACCCCCCCTAGAGGGGTGCCTCTGCACTTTCAGGTCAAGCACTCCATCGATCTAACCCCAGGTGTGTTGATGCCCAATGGACCAATCTATCAATTCTCAGTTATGGAGAACAATGAAATCAAGAGGTAGATTTAGGAGTTATTTTAGAAAGGTCACATCCATCTGAGTTCATTGCCCTATGGGAGCCCTATTATGTTAGTATAAAAGAAGGACGGGACTTGGAGACTTTGTATTCACTATCAGGTGCTAAACAAGATAATTGTCTAGAATAGGTACCTGATCCTCCAGATTGATGACCTTCTGAACGAACTCAAGGGGGAAACATATTTCACCAAGATCGACTTGAAGTTCAGATATTATCAGGTACCAACCAAACCCACCAATGTGTGGAAGACTTCCTTCAATGACAACGAGGGACTTCTTGAATGGCTGGTTATTCCTTTTGGGTTGATGAGTGCTCATGCAAAATTCATGAGCTTGATGGATGACATCTTGTGGCGATTTACCAACTCATTTTTAGTGGTATTCTTGGATGACATCCTGATCTTCAGCCGGAGTTGGGAAGAGCACCTCCACCACATTCAACAGGTTCCCCAAACATTGTGGAAACACAAGATGTGTGCCAATTTAGAGAAATGTACTTTTGGTATGACCCGGGTTTAGTATTTGGGATATATTATCGATGAATGGGGGGTGCATGTTGATCCATCCAAGATCTAACTCATTTAGGATTGGCCAGCCCTAATGACTCTCACAAAGCTTCGCAACTTCTTGGGTCTTGCTAATTTCTACCACAGGTTCATGTCGGGGTTCTCTCATATCACTTGGACCTTGAGTCAAGCCACTCAGGGAGGAGCGAAAGGAAAATTATTTTGGTATGAATCTCAACAGAAGGCTTTCATAGAGTTGAAACATTGCCTCTACTCTGCATCAGTGCTCACATTCCCAAACGTGCAATAACCATTTGAGAGCGATACAAATACCTCTGACTCTGCTATTGGGGCAATCCTTACTCAATAGGGGCATGCAATAGCATATTACAGTAATACACTTTCAGACAAAGTCCAAAAGTATCCCACTTATGACAAAGAGATGCATTCCATTATGCAAGCCTGCCGACAATGGAAGCATTACATTTTGGGGAAGGAAACGAACATCCACACAGACCACCGACCCTTGCAGTTCATACATATGCGAGGGAAGTTGCAAAATGATTGCCATCAGAAGTGTTCCACATACCTGCAACAATTCCATTTGAATATCAAGTACAAGAAGAGAAGTGCCAATAATGTTGTAGACTATCTTAGCTGACCACCAATCATGGCATTAACCACCGTACTCAAATCTTGTGGGCACGAGACTTCTGATTGGCCACTTCTCTACAAAAGCGACTGAGAATTCGGCCACACATACCAGATGCTCTTGGAGGATGAGAAAGTCCCTGATTTTCACCTCAACGATGCACTGTTATGCCACCTAGGACACCTTTGTGTTCCTTCAAGCGAGCATGCCAAGATGATTTGGGAAGCGCACTAGAGTCGGGTCACTAGGCATTTTAGGATTGATAGAATAGTAACAGTACCGCAGAAGTATTTCTATTGGCTGAATTTTCGACATGATGTCAGGAAGTACATCAAATCTTGCACTGCCTGCACCATTGCCAAACCGACCATCAAGAAACAAGGCCTTTATTCTCCACTGCCTACCCCTAGTCAACCTTAGGAATCCATCTCCATGGATTACATTTAGGGCCTTCCTTCTACTAAGCATGGAAACAACTGTGTTTTTGTGGTCATCGACAGATTGTCAAAAATGGCCATTATGGCGGCCACCAAGAAGAATATCATAATGGAAGCCACTGCTAAACTCTTCTCTGAACAAGTGTGGGTACACTTTGGGATCCCATAGTTTATCATCTTAGATCAGGACATCAGATTCCTCAGTATATTTTTGTCCAGTATTTGGTCGATGCTAGACACCAAGCTCACTAACTCCACAACTTTCCATCCACAAACTGATGGCTAGACAGATGTCGTTAACAAAATGATCGTACACATTCTGTGCATGTACAACTAAAAGCATCCACGCACATTGGATGAGAGTCTCCCCAATGTCTATCATAGCTATAATCCGTCTCTCCATAGTTTGACTACCCACAACCCTTTTCAAGTGGGCTTGGGATTCCAACGACTATGTCCCATTGATGTGGCTATACCATTTTCAGTTACTCAGGCAGATTCGACTCATGTCTCGTTCGAAGCTGACAAGGGAAACAACTTCATTCAGCACATTCTCCAATATGTCAACAACATTTTGGGGAAATATAATGCCAAGTACACATAGGGACATGATAAACATTAGGTGCCACACAATTTTCAGGTATGCAACAAAGTTTAGTTGCATTTGCAGAAGCAACACCTTAATGGAGTGTTGGCATTATGATTCAGGTTTGGCACTATGGCACAGGTGTTGTACTTGATGGCAACTCACTCAAGTGGCAAATCTCTGTTCTGGCTCTCAAAATGATGAAAAATAAGGGGTTCGCAGGTACACCATTCAAAAGGTGCGGGCCCGCAGGCATGCAGTTCACCAAGTGCGGTCATGTCCACAGGTTATCCAAACAGAAGGTGCAGACCCCAGTCCACTCACTCCAATGCAGAGAAAGCGTGCACACATGGGAATTCTTATATCTGGCCCATGGTATTTAGCCCGACGTTCATGATCCTATGGTTTTGGCCCGTGGTATAGGATCTAAATTATTGAACCCCGGTTTGAATCCCTTGTATTGGTTTTCGATGGTTTTGTCCCATGGTGTGAATAAGGGCTTGCCTATAAAAAGGAAAGGAGATCACTTGGCTAGTCACTTGTGAAATTTGAATATCTTAAGATCTGAAATTTTGGGTGATCGGTTTGAAAAGCTAGATCTAAATCAAGGTGAAATTTAAGGCGAATCTATTGATAGGTCGTGATCTCTCGGGCGCATGATCAGATCTGTGGATTTGACTGTCTGTGGCACATTGGAGGACTGTTAATTTGGCTCTATTTAGAGGTCCGTAGGTGATCCACAGCGCAGGTGCGGGGGTCCGCAGCGCAGCAGAAGGCGCAGGTGCGGGGGTCCGCAGTGGAGCAGAAGGCACTGGTGCAGAGGTACGCAGCGCAGAAGAAGGCACAGTGCGGAGGTATGAAGTGGAACTGAAGGATCAAGTGCGGAGGTACGCTGTCAGGCAGACAGTGCAGGTGCGTATCTACGCAGAGGTACGAAGTGCAGCAGAAGGAGTAGGTGCGGAGGTACATAGAGCAGAAGAAGGACCAGATGCGGATCTTCACAGTTTAGACACAGAAGAGCTGTGGATATTCGTATGTTTCTATTGGTGTAGTTGCAGACTTTTCTTGAAATATTTGTTGGCTGTCTTTTATCTATTGCTGAAGAGTTCTGGGTTTAGATTACTGATATTGGTATTCTGGTTACTGCATTCTGAGAAGTTATTGGTTGATTCATTGGTTGATTGAAAAAGGAGATTGGTTGATTCACATGTACTTGATGATAATTTGATGTTTATGGATCCAGTTTGAAAATTTATGAAAAGTGGTCCTTGGAAGAAAAGAAGTAGGTCAGCACCTATGTACTAGAAGATTAGCTAGTACAAGAGCTAAGGGGGTTGTAGCTCCCTTCTAGGAGAGACTGGAAAACGAGAGAGGGTTGTAGCTCTCATCAGGTTGCGGCCCGCGTACTGGTAAAGGACTGCACCAGTACAAAATCATTGTAAAAGAAGTTTCTAATTGAAAGAAGATAGAGACATATTGCAGCAGGTGGTTTTCACCCACATTGAGTTTCCACCTTATATCTGGTGTTCTTTGGTGTGATTATCTATTTTTCTTGTTATTTCTCATTATTATATGGTACTGACATACAAACTAATGATCAATATCTGAATAATAAATTAAAGTATAAATCTAGAAGATATATTGAAAATAATTTGATAATATTGATTCACCCCCCCTCTCAATATTATTTCCAACAATTGGTATCAGAGCAGGTCCTTCTGAAGAAGCTTGATCACTTGAAGGAAGATCCATCATCATGAGCAACTACGAGAGAGAAGCATCTATCAGGCCACCAATTTTTAACGGGACAGCCTTCATATATTGGAAGATAAGAGTTACTGCCTATCTTCAATCTCTTGGTACAGAAGTCTGGGATATCATAGATACAGGGTACACTTTTCCATCAGCAACTCCTACAGATCTGGCTGAGAAGAAGAAATATGAAACAAGTGCAAAGGCTATCAATACTCTACTAGGATGTCTATCTCAATAAGAATTCTTGAAGGTTATGCAGTATAAATCTGCAAAAGAAATATGGGACAAGATTGTTCTGAGCTATGAAGGAGATAATCAGGTAAAACGAGCAAAACTTCAAACCCTCAGAATTTAGTATGAAAATCTCAGAATGCACAATGATGAAAGTGTGGCTAACTATTTCCTTTGTGTAGATGAGATTGTTAATTGTATGAAAAATTTGGGTGAAGGAATAAAAGAGGTTGTTGTGGTTGAAAAGGTTCTAAGATCTGTTTCCCCTAGCTTTGAATCTAAAGTTTTTGCAATAGAAGAAAAGGAGAATCTACGAAACCTTACCATGTCACAGCTGCACGGAATTCTGACTGCTTATGAAATGAGGAAAGGAGGACCATTAGACAGGAGAGAAGCTACCTTCAAGGCTTCTGGCAAAGGAAATTACTATGAGTCAGGACACGTGTCAGAAGAAGAAGAAGAATCAAATTTTGTCAAAAACCTTCAATGGGGTGTTGGACGATTTCGAGGTAAGTTACCTTTCAAATGCTTTGCTTGTGGAAGAGTCAGTCACTATGCTACCAAATGTCCTCATAAGGATAAGATTGACAAGGGGAAGGAACCTGTTAGATGGAACAAGAAACATAATGCAAATAAGAAAATCTATTACACTCATGAAGATAGTGATGGACTTTCAAATAGTGACGAAGATGAACGAGGTAATAATTATAAACTTTTAATGGCTTTTGAAGATGATGATTATATGGATGTTGTAGATGAAGAAGGTCTTTATGAAGAGATTTCTAATCTCAAAATTTGTTTAGAAGAGAAAAATGTGATTATTTATTCTCTGCATTATCAACTTGCTGAAAGGGAAAAACATCACGAAAAATTGGAATGTGAAATTATTAGTCTTAGAAAAGAGATTGAGAAAACAAAATCTCTTAATATTAAATTTGTTAAAGGGTCTGAAACTCTGGATGAGATTATCAATGTGCTGCGTTCTCCACTAATCAAGACAAGTCTGGGATACAATGGAGAAGCATCTCAAGCATCCACCTCCAAAAGTTATCTTGATGCAGCAAGGAGGAGCGAGCAAAGGCCTAATATAAATCATCAGGTAAATCAGGGATAGTTTACCTCAAGAAGGAACAAAGACTATTAAGAAAATCGGGGGAAAGCTACCTTAAGGACAAACAGAAGCTATAACCAGCCACAGGTAAAATCTTCCCAATTTTCCTCAAGAATGGATGTCAATAGAAACTACAATCGCTTGGTTGATAGATTTGATAATCGCAGGAGTTTCTTCAATGGCCAATGTTTCTCTTGCCATAACTTTGGTCACAAAGCAGCTCAATGTATTGCCTACAAGACAATCATGACTAGAGAAGCACAAAAACAAAGAAGTATGACTGGAATCACGAAAAGGACCTATAACAACTTTTCCGCCCTTGAAAGTGAAATTGAATGTTCTATTTGTAATAACTTCGGTCATGAAGAGTCTGAATGTAGGAGCAGGTTTCGGAAGACAACTCAGAAGGAACAAACCTCAAATGCCAGAACATGGAGAATGAAGGAACCGCAACCAGAAAGATGTGGGATAGCTTTATATGCAGAAGGACAGGAAAATCAATGGTACATCGACAGTGGATGTTCGAAGCATATGACAAGTGATAAAGAAAAGCTTCAATCATATAGTGCTCTAGAAAAAGGAAAGAAAGTTTCTTTTGGAAATGATACCCTTGCAGTCATAAAAGGAAAAGGCACTGTTCAGTTGAAAAAGAAAGTCAAGGCTGGAAATGTTTTGTATGTTGATGGCTTGAAGCATAATTTACTGAGTGTCAGTCAAATGTGTGATCAAGGAACTGGGGTAATATTTCGATGAAATGGATGTAGTGTTCATGACCTTGATACATGAAAAACAGTGATCAAAGGCATAAGAACTCCAAATAATTTATACATATTTGAAGAAGGACAACAACAATGCTATTTGAGAAAGAATGATGAACACTGGTTATGGCACCGGAGGTTGGGGCATCTAAGCTTTTCACAGATAAGGAAAGCATGAAAATACTAGGTAGTTCATGGTCTTCCAGACATCAGAATTCCAGACAATACAATATGCAAATCATGTCAGTTTGGTAAGCAAACCAGAACTAACTTCCCTAAGAAGGAAGGATCAGCTAGCAGGCCTCTTGAACTAGTCCATACAGATGTATGTGGACCATCTAGGAAATGGTCACCTCGAGGAGAAGAATACTTTATATTATTCATTGACGACTTCTCCAGGATGGTTTGGATAGGACTTATGAAGCACAAAGACGAAGCCTTCGAAAAATTCAAATCTTTCAAAGCCTTGGTTGAAAACGAATCAGATCAAAAAATTAAGTGCCTCAGGTCTGATAGACGTGGGGAGTTTACCTCAAAAGAAATTTTCAATTTTTGTGAAGAACATGGAATAAGAAGGGAATTCTCTACAGCTAGGACTCCTCAGCAGAATGGAGTAGTGGAAAGGATGAACAGAATGGTTCAACAAATGGCTCGTGAAATGCTTGATGAATCTGGAACTCTCGCAACCTTTTGGGATGAATCTGCATTTGCTGTGGCCGTTATTCTCAACAAAACAAATGTCCGGGTGAACAACACTCAAACTCCCCATGAGTTCTGGTATGGTGAGACTCCTTCTGTAAAACATTTCAAAATCTTTGGAAGCAAATGTTATATTAAGAATAATGATGAACATCTTGGCAAGTTTGAACCTAGAGCAGATGAAGGGATTCTCCTTAGTTATTCTCCTCATAGCAAAGCATATAAGTGTTACAAAAAAAGACTTGGAAGAATAGCTGACAGCATTGATGTAGTGGTTGATGAAGAAGGAAACATTCCTAGGCAAGTAAATTATGAAAATATCGGAGAGGATGAAGATCATGCTTCGAATCAGAATGATGATGAAGAAGAACCTCAAGAGGCACCAGAGGAACAAATAAGGATAGAAGAGAAGAATCCATCCAGGTATGTTCAAAACCATCATCCAAAATCTCAAATCTTGGGGCAAAAGGAGGCAGGCATACAAACAAGAAGAACAATTGCAGAAGCTTCAAGTTATTTGGCACTACTCTCCTCCACTAAACCACAAAGGGTAAGAGAGGCATGCAAAGATGAATGCTAGGTCAAGGAAATGGATGAAGAACTTGAGAAAATCGAAAAGAACAACACTTGGGAGTTGGTTCCTAGACCAAAAGATAAGAATGTCATAAGGACAAAATGGATCTTCAAAAATAAGTTGAATGAAAATGGGGAAGTAATTAGAAACAAGGCCAGACTTGTTTGTAAAGGGTATGCTCAACAAGAAGGAATAGACTTGAAGAAACTTTTGCTCCCATTGCCAGACTTGAGGCCATCCGAATGTTCCTTGCTCTCTCAAGCTTTCAGAAGTTCAAAGTATTTCAAATGGACATGAAATCAACCTTTCTGAATGGAGACTTAGAAGAAGAGGTGTACATTGAGCAACCGGATGGTTTCATTCTTGGGAATGATCCAAATCTTGTATGCAGACTAAAAAAGGCTCTTTATGGTCTTAAATAGGCTCCAAGGGCTTGGTACTATCGTTTGGACAAATATCTTCATCAACAAGGCTTTTCAAAGGGATCAGCAGATAGCAATCTTTATATAAAAATTGAAAATGACAAATTGCTAATACTTGTTGTGTATGTAGATGATATTATCTTTGGCAACAATGAAGAAACTCTGAGTCAAAGCTTTGCCTTAGTGATGCAGAAATAATTTGAAATGTCATTACTTGGAGAGCTGACATATTTTCTTGGTCTACAAATCCAACAAAATGAAGGCGGTATCTTTTTGTCTCAAACCAGGTACCTCAAGTAGATCTTGAAGAAGTACGGCATGGAAGATTCAAAACCAGTATGTACCCCTATGGTTACAGGATACAGCCTCAGTGCAAATGATGAATCAGCAGTAGTGCATCAACCAACCTATAGATCCATGATTGGAAGTCTACTTTATTTGACAGGTACCTGACCAGACATCATGCATGTAGTGGGAATAGTTGGAAGATTTCAATCAAATCCCAAGGAAACTCATCTTCAGGCAGTTAAGAGAATTTTCAAGTACCTTCAAGGAACTCAAAACTATGACTTATGGTATCCTAGAGATACAGATCTCACACTTCATGCTTATACAGATGCAGATTGGGCCGGAAGCGTGGATGACAAGAAGAGCACAAGTGGTGGTGCATTCTTTATGGGTTCCAGATTAGTATCTTGGTTCAGCAAGAAACAGAGTTCGATTGTTTTATCTACAACTGAAGCGGAATATGTGGCTGCTGCATCTTGCTGCACTCAACTCCTTTGGATGATGCAGACCTTGCAGGATTTTCAAATCACTTGTACACCACCTATCTCCATCCTATGTGATAATACAAGTGCTATTAGCATTTCAAAGAACCCAGTCATGCATTCAAAGACCAAGCATATACCTATCAAATATCATTTTCTTGGGGAACAAGTGCTTGAACAAAAGGTCAAGTGGAGTATGTTCCTTCTAAGGTACAAGTTGCTGATATACTCACCAAACCATTGCCCAGGGAGACCTTTGAATACCTCAGGCAAAAGCTGGGGGTAGTTGATGCATCATCTTGTTGTTGAATCTCATCTGTTTCAGAGATTGTTGGTTGTATGCGAGTTTTATATGGGGTATACGCGTACATTTGATGGGTTATGGATTGGTCGAAGATCGAATGGCACAGGTTTAGGGGGAGCATATATTCTTCTAATAATACATTGTTGGCATTATGGTAGAAGATATTGGAGGAGAAAGTATAGAAGGAGAACATGGATGATGATCTAAATATTGTTGCTAATATGTCTCTATCTCTCTTTTCAAGGTCATGTATGGTGTATACTAGATTATGGTTCTTCTTGAAGAATTTTTCTTTTGCAGATCTGGTCTATAGCCAGGGGGAGCTCATTCAGAAATTTCAGCAGGCACTCAGGGGGAGTATGAACAAAAAAATAAGAGAATATCTTGGTCCACACTTTGCCCTTGATGTCAAAGGGGGAGAATGACTTTGAGGATCTTGGGGTTGCCATCAAGTTCAAAGGGGGAGATTGTCGGCATTATGATTCAGGTTTGGCGCTATGGCACAGGTGTTGTACTTGATGGAAACTAACTCAAGTGGCAAATCTCTGTTCCGGCTCTCAAAATGATGAAAAATAAGGGGTTCACAGGTACACCGTTCAAAAGGTGCGGGCCCGCAGGCGCGCAGTTCACCAAGTGTGGTCATGTCCGTAGGTTATCCTAACAGAAGGTGCGGACCCCAGTCCACTCACTCCAATGCAGAGAAAGCGTGCACACGTGGGAATTCTTATATCTGGCCCATGGTATTTAGCCCAACGTTCATGATCCTATGGTTTTGGCCCGTGGTATAGGATCTAAATTATTGAACCCCGGTTTGGATCCCTTGTATTGGTTTTCGATGGTTTTGTCCGATGGTGTGAATAAGGGCTTGCCTATAAAAAGGAAAGGAGATCACTTGGCTAGTCACTTGTGAAATTTGAATATCTTAAGATCTGAAATTTTGGGTGATCGGTTTGAAAAGCTAGATCTAAATCAAGGTGAAATTTAAGGCAAATCTATTGATAGGTTGTGATCTCTTGGGTGCATGATCAGATCTGTGGATCTGATTGTCTGTGGCACATTGGAGGACTGTTAATTTGGCTCTATTTAGAGGTCCGCAGGCGATCCACAGCGCAGGTGTGGGGGTCCGTAGCGCAGCAGAAGGCACAAGTGCGGGGGTCCGCAGCAAAGCAGAAGGCGCTGGTGCGGAGGTACGTAGTGCAGAAGAAGGCACAGTGTGGAGGTACGCAGAGGAACTGAAGGACCAGGTGCAGAGTTACGCTGTCACGCAGACAGTGCAGGTGCGGATCTACGCAAATGTACGCACTGCAGTAGAAGGAGCAAGTGCGGAGGTACGTAGAGCAGAAGAAGGACCAGATGCGGATCTGCGCAATTTAGACACAGAAGAGCTGCGGATATTCACAGGTTTCTATTGGTGAAGTTGCAGACTTTTATTGAAATATTTGTTGGCTGAATTTTATCTATTGCTGAAGAGTTCTGGGCTTAGATTACTGGTATTGTTGTTCTAGTTACTGCATTCTGATAAGTTATTGGTTGATTCATTGGTTGATTCACATGTACTTGATGATTAATTGATGTTTATGGATCCAGTTTGAAAATTTATGAAAAGTGGTCATTGGAAGAAAAGAAGTAGGTCAGCACCTACGTATTAGAAGATTAGCTAGTACAAGAGCTAAAGGGGTTGTAGCTCCCTTCCAGGAGAGACTATAAAATGAGAGAGGGTTGTAGCTCTCAGCAGGTTGCAGCCAGCGTACTGGTAAAGGACTGCACCAGTACAAAATCATTGTAAAAGAAGTTTCTAATTGAAAGAAGATAGAGACATATTGCGGCAAGTGGTTTTCACCCACATTGGGTTTCCACCTTATATCTGGTGTTCTTTGGTGTGATTATCTATTTTTCTTGTTCTTGCTCATTATTATATGGTACTAACATAAAAATTAATGATCAATATCTGAAGAATAAATTAAAGTATAAATCTCGAAGATATATTGAATAGAATTTGATAATACTGATTCACCCCCCCTCTCAATATTATTTCCAACACGGAGCATATCGAAAAATCATACCACTCCAATATGGTCCTTACACCATTACCAGGGTTTTGGGAGATAATGCATTTGAGCTCATTATTCCCCCATTACTTGGTCTACACCTAGCGTTCAATATGGACCGCCTTCGACCATACTTCCCACCATTGTTGGACACATCAGACATTGCAAAAAAGCTCACACCTACAGAGTTAAATCTAGACTGCATGGAACAAGACACAACTGATTCAATCATGCACACATAGATCAAGAACACTCAACAACAAAAGATCCAACTATATCAAGTTGTCAAAGCAAGCCAACTCCTTCTCCAGGGCAAGTGGCTCATGAGGGACCAATTTCAGTAGAAGTTTCCTCATCTAATGGAGGAACTCAACGCAATGGGGACCATTTTTTCCTAAGGGAGGAGGAATGATCCAGGTGGATCATTTTTGTCCACCTGGCTATTCCACTTGGAGCACCACAATTAGTTCTTTAAGTTTTTCAGTTTCCTTAATTGTAGCACAATTTACTACTTTTGGTAGTTTTTCGGGTCTTGCACCTCGAGACCCATTTTGAGGCCCTAAACAACGTTTTTTTGGATTGATGAATATGAAATTTCATCTTAATATTTACTTTATGCCGTTGTAGTCCTCGGGTAGATCTTTCTAACGAGGTTTCGTATGCATCAAGTAAAGATCGTATGCCAAAGTTACGACCCCGGGAAGTTGATGTACCAATTTACCCCAATGGGGCTCATAGTTTGGTGTTTCATCTCCTAGGGTTAAGTTTTCAGATGTTTGGGGTTTTCCATTGTCTCTAAATAGTAAATATGCCCTCAAGCCTCGTTGTAACATAGTTCAGAGGAATGTAGCTGCCACATCTCTTCTGAGAGATAAGCTACCATCGCCCGAGCTAGTTTATTTCCATTCTGTATGTAAGCATATTTGAGTTCTTTGATGTTAATGAAATGAAGTTTCATTTCTCCGACATATTTGTGTTTAATTTTATATTTGTAATTTGTTGCGTTTCTGTTTAAATCTGGATCAAAGTTTGACCTAATAGACTCAACCATGGGAAAATATTTTCAAATGCTTTCAAATGAATTTCAAGAGAATAATGAACTCCTTGATGACTTGGCGGATGAAGTTGGGTCTTTTTCTGACTCAAAAACAGAGAATTTGAAGAAGAAACTGGAAGTGAAAAATAATCAGTATGTTATGGAGATTAATTGTTTAAAAGAAAATTTTTGGAACAATATCAACTTTTGAAACAAAATTATGATGCATTGTCACAAGAGGTCATTGAGAAGGATGAGTTTATTTGGAACTTGTAAGAGTCTAAGAAGAAACTTGAATTGGAAGTTAGTTATATTTAGAAATATGAGATGGAGACACTTAGTTTTGAGCTACCAGACTCATCTGCTTCCACACTTAATGATGTTGAATGTCAAAAACCTTATGTTGATTGTAATGGCTCATCACATACCTTTGTCACACCTAGTGTTGAAAAACATACTACTACTATTGGGTCTCGATTGTTGAGAAAAATGGGATATGTTGGAAGAGGATGTGGGAAGAATGGATAGGGAATTGGTGTTCCTATTAACCCTACAATTCAGACATCAAGAGCAGGCTTTAGAGATGATCATGTTGCTTCCTCACTTACATCCAAATCTATTGAGACTAGAGAGGTGTCGTTTTAGTTGAAGGAGTTCAGACTAATGTACTAAAATAACATGCTTATACTCATTTTGATAAAAAGAATTGAGGACATGGCTATAAATGACATTCTGAATGAAAGTATTGTTGCACTCAACTCTAAGTTTGTAAAGGAAAAAACTAAATGATATGCACATCCTCATCAAAATAAATTACCTAAGCATCAACATTCTTGGTCAATTACTATTCCTTCATTCATATCATTATATAAGAGACATGAGAGATTGAATCATGGACCAGTGTCGACAATCAAGATTGTTTTTGGATGGATCGATGGATGGTCATGACATCATTTGAACCATTTCCTCCATAATTCATATTGTTGTGTTACATTAGTTTTTCATTGTTGAATATCGTTGCTCCCTCAATTCTGTTTCAGGGGGGTAATTTGCTAACAACAAAGACTATTAATGATCGCTCCTTCCACAATTGTGTCATAGGAGGGGGCAATTAGATGCTAACATATATTTTTGTCGTTATTTTGTTGACGTTTGCCATTTTTTGTGTTTGCTCAGTGTGATGGTGACAGTGTTTAGACAACTTCAAGAATTTGGTTGTCCGACGTTTGAGCTAAGTTTTCCATACTTAAAAGCCTCATTGTTTCCTTGTTGGTTGATGGTGTTGCTTCTATTGGAAACCTTTGTCCTCGTTGTTTATTGGAACCTATTTTGTGTGAAGTGTTCTTTGGCGAAGTTGACAATGTTTTCCACCTGTGTGCCTCTGTAACTGTCCTACTTTAGATATCGACCAACCTCATTGAGCTTTCATGGCTCTCATATTCAAATTATTGGTACTTCAATATTTCGTACTTATGATTGGAGCGGGCCCATGTTCTTGTCATTCAGTGGATCATTATGGGATCTATAGATTCAGTGCCATGATAATTTGAATGTTAACATCTTTCTCTCTTTTGGGCGAAGTCTTTTCCTACGGTTTTTTCTCTCTTTCTCTAGTTATGAGAGTTTATACATGGGTACCTTATGAGGCCTCGTTGTTGGGACCCATTATTTTTTTTTCATTCTTCTTTAGTTACTCCCTATGTTTCTCTTAAGGGGGGGTATTAGAGTTGGCTTTTCCAATGCTTTATTTCCCTATGAGCTAAGAATTGTGAGTTGTAAGCTCACATAGGTACTTAGATCTACCCAATTGTCATAGTTGTCCTCAACCAACACTGATCTCCTCCATTACTATATAATAGAGATCTTCTATATACTTTTACACAACATTATGAGCAATAAAATACTCTTAAACTAGATCCGTCATTATAATAAAATTATACTACTTATATATTAATAAAATTACAATTCATTATCTCACATAAATAATATATATTATAATAATAATCTATACCGTCCTTTTAATTTTCGTTTTAATTTTATTTATTAAGTGAATAAATAACCAAAAATATTTATTTTATTTTTTAATTAAATACCATATAAATTACGAAAAAATAATACTATTAATTATACATTCAATCTCATTACAAATATGTATCACTACACTATTCATACTCATCTCATTGAATGTAATTTTATAATATTAAAGGATGAGCTTATGGAATAAAACTATTAAATAAGATATCATTAAATGTCCAAGATGTATTGAAGGTTTAATATTAAAACTCATTAAAGACATAAAGATAAAATTATGATTAGGTTGTCTTAAGGATTAAGGGTTAGAAAATTTAACTTTAGGTGAGAGTTGTTGAGCGAAACAATAGACAAAAAGAAATTAATTGGATTTAAAATTTCAATATTATAGTTGGGTAAAATTTAAAAATTACATTTCCCAATATTTTTATAATACAATTTTGATATTTTTTTTTTAATTTTAGAATTAAATATAATAATAAAAAATTTATTAGAGGTTTAAAAACTCTATTCACTTATATTTTGAGATGAGTTTATAACATAGACGATCATAGACTTCGTAAGCTAGCTTTAAATTCCAGCCAAAACCACCTAAGGCTCAATCAGGGGTGGCATAAAGACACAAGGGACTGGTTAAACTATTGGAGATCAACGAGAATGATGCATTGCAAAACATAAATAACATTAAAGATATTGTTACTTCTAAGTTCAAAGAAAAAATGTGGTGTGAGAAAAATTTAGCGGCTAAAAGAAAATTGAGTTATTATAATAAGGTAATTAACACCACCCTAGAAGATCAAAAGTATCTCTCTATTTTAACTAGCTCAAAGAAGAAAATTAATATAGCAAAGATTAGAACAAATTTTCATGAGCTCCATAGTGAAACAGGTCGTTGGGCAGTTCCTAAAACGCGATGGATGGAAAGGATCTGCCATATATGTGAGAATAGGAACATCTAGCATGAAAACCACTTCCTCTTAGAGTGCCCTGTGTACAACCACATTAGATCTCAGTTTCACAATCTTTGTTACAACACTGACCTTCCTAGCCTTTTACAATGTCAAAATTATAGTGAGCTCGAGGCTTCTCTCCAAGCTTTTTGAGCATAGGAATAAAATCTTAAATCAAAATAAATAATTTGTTTCTTAACCACCATCATTATCATCATCATCATCATATAATTAATAATTAAAAAAAATAAAATAATAATATATAATTATTAAAATTAGTACATCTACGAAGAAAAAATTATAGCTGAGAAGAATAATTTAATCATGTAGCCATATTTTCTCTTTCCGCTCGAATTGAACAAATTCAAGTTTCTTAAATTACTTGTATATGAGTTTAGAAGAGTGGAAAAGCGTCAGATACAAATTTCATCAGATACCAAATTTAAATTATATTTACTAAAATTTTGATTATATTTAATTTATAAATCATAAAATACCAAATTGAAATTATATTTACTAAAATTTTGATTACATTTAATTTAGATTTATATGGGAAAAAATATTATAATTTAAAATAGTCCTAATATATAATAATATTAATTTCTTTTAATTTATAAATATAAACAAACTATATATAAGAATGTATTAATCATTATCATCACTAATAATATATTTTTTCCAAATCATATATATTTTTTAAAAAGGTTTAAAATATACTTCGTTTAACGTAAAGATGCTTAGAATAAATATATGTAAATATGATAGAGAAATATTAATTATCTTTTTTAGTAAATATATATAAATGTATTATGTCAAAAATTGGTAATAATACCAAATATAAATAATCAGAACATATTTTTTATAATATCAAACAAGATTCATGTGAACTAATCAAGTTTTTAGAGGGATCAATCAACGTGCAATTTTAACATAAAATTTGAAAAGAGTCTTGCACCCAAGATTTGATCGTTTTTGGTGTTTGATAGATGAACATGATGATGGATTTAGGGTGGGTTGACACACATTATTAATTTTATTTTTATTTTTATGTACTTTGATGAGACAAAATGTTTACATAACATAACAAAACATTACAACATCTCTTATGCACTTAATTGGAGAATAATTCAAATAGTTTGACTTCATAATGATAATAAGTATTTCAATCTTAATTGATTTTTTTAATATCGCTTGCAACCTATCATATTAATCTAGAAAGATAAGCATTTCTTAACAACAGTCCTAAGTTATGGTATCTTTGATTATAATTATTATCATAATGTAAATGTTTACAATATTATTACTTTAAACTTTAAAAATTATATATATATATATATATATATATATATATATATTAAAAAAATAATACTAAATTGTATTATCTAAATTTTAATTTTAATATTATTCTCATTTATATTCGTTGAAGGCTTCCTATTTTGCGGATGAAGATTTGTTGATTTTTTTTGATATATTTTTAAATGACCGCCTAGATTGATTCTCAAAGGAATATGATGAGCATATGCTTAGTTTTAATGTTTATCAACCAGTGTAATGTAGATATTGTTAGGTTGCATTGTATTTTAATAAATTACAAAAAATATTTGTGCCATTTGGCTCTGTACTCACCAATTTCCTAGGGATATGAGATTACTCCAATTCTAATATGTTCATATTCTAATGGGGAAATTAATATATAAGCAAATTTTATTTAGAAAAGTGGTCCATTTTACAATAAGATATGTAATTCTTTTTCTTTTCTCAAGTTAAATTAGATTCGTGGCTTCCCCCCACCAATTTTCTAGGATTTGAGATTATTCCAATTGTAATGAGTTCATATTTTATTTAGATGATGTGCAAATTTTATTTAGCAAAATGGTCCATTTTACAATAAAATGTGTAATTCCTTTTTTTTCTCAAATTAAAATTCACCCATAATCTTTTTATACATAGTTAATCAAGTAAATGTGTGCATTAGTAAAGCATTATTCATATTGCAATATTTTTTTGTTATATTTATAAAACCTTCAACTATATCAACCACGTTAATATTTTTAATATAATTATACTAATATATATAATATATTTTACTAACTCAATTTCCTTTTATAATATAACCTTCTAACACTTATACATCGTGTTCTAACTAATCACATAAACACGATCACTTAATAGATTCCCCACATGGATAAGATCAAAATTCAATTTCATATAGTATCCATTTTTTTTTTTAAAGATAAGTCAACTCTAAACTCTTTGTCAAATAACATATTTTATATTTTAATTCATGTTCGACAGCTTATTCGACATCTCCACGCACATTTTATACTAAGAAGAAATCTTTCACACAGATACTGACTTGTTTGAAAAATGGACAAAAGGTCAATAATCGCAGTATACAAACACAAACACCAATGCAATAAAACAAGAAGTGTGCGACGTAGAGGAAGCTACGAAACATGGCAGAGATTCTTGCAGTTCAGAATACAGACGATATAATCAAAGGTAAACAACTAAATATTTTTCCCTGTGCATAATAAGAAAAGTTGTCAAACATAAAATAACAAAATAAAAACATCGGATCCCGCTCTCCACGCTTCAGTCTCCTCCCTTCATTATATTCCAAGCGGGTAAAATACAATTAACGTGCTTCAAACCAGAAAAGACAAAGAAAACTAATAGCGCCTTTCAAAAAACACAGAATGTCCATTAATGGATGACGTTACTCAACTGCATTGTCTGTCTGGCTCCTCTGTTGATGTTAATGTTGTAATATAATAAAGAGTTGTCTATAATGTGAATTTTTTGGATTTTTTGGTGTCGGAATTTGATGGAAAATTTTGAAGTTAAATCTTGATTTGTATTATCTAAACTGGTTTTTTGATTGTATATATAGATTCAGTAACCTCAAAAATCCTTAGGGCACTTAAATTGAAATCCGTAGGGCACTTAAATTGTACAGAGATTACCCATCAAACTTGTAATTGTCAATAAATTACTACCCTAATTTACAGAAATTACACCCTAAAAGCTCAAAAAAATTCCTAAAAATCACACTAAAAACAACTTGATATAATAAAGCGATGATAAATGAAATTCTATAGTGCACAGGATCAATGTATTTGACATAAAATATAGTAGTTAAGGTTGGAACGTCTTTCAAATATCGAGCCATTAATTATTCCAAAGAAGGCTCGTCCTTGATTACCACCAGTGTGTCTTAACGTGCCCCAGTAACGTAATGGCAAATTTCGAGGACCCAATCCCAAGGGCCCCTATGGGGAAAAGCGAATATATGTTACCCTGGAAGATATAATATTCCGACCACTTTGAAACAGGAGCCGCAGCCATATAATGTCTTCAGGTTAATGAATAGGCAAACCTATTGCAATTGCTTCTTTCTCGAAGTGGGAAAACTATGTAATTATAATGTAGATGGCAATTGCTCCTTTGAACGTGGGAAAACCATCTAGTTACAAGATTTATGCACTTACAAAATAATGCACATTTTAATTTCATTGGTATCCTAATTAAGGAAATATTTGGCCATGTGTGTATTAATGTGTTGGAGTTTTGAGTGTAATATGGATCTAAGTAAAATAATGTAGGGTGTAATTAAATATCTTAAAAAGTTTAAAATTAATGAGGAAAAGGAATTTGTGTTGCAATATTATATAGCTGTAATTATGGCCTTTCATATGTTTTAATATTTTTTTTATTTTTAAATAAAGTTTGATTTTCATTTATATTGTTTTTTATTTTTATCTTTTTATTATAATGTTAAATTATGTTTAAACATAGTTAACTATGATTGATTATCTTTTATGATGGTTTATTGTGTTTAAAATGTTTTACCATAATTCAATATATTTGAGGATTATTATAATTTTTGTATGATTATCCTCGTGTGTGATTCATGTGTGTTGAGTGCAACAAGAAGTCATGGGTTGGGGAAGAGCAGGTGATTGGGGTGGGGTTTTTGTACCCATTTTTGGTGGTTGGCATGGTGTTTTAGATCATGGTTTTCTAATTGTGATTAAGGAAGTAATGGTGTAATCTAATCGAGGATAATAAATTAAATGTTTTGGATGTCACAGGATCATATATATTGTAATGTAAACAATGTAGTTCATTGATGATAAATATTAGACATGAAACTCTAAATGGTTTGTTGGTTTTCCCAATTTAGGTTGCCATGGTGAATCTATGTACTATACCATTACCGTTGTTTTATTTTTCTATTTATTGAGAATATAAGTATAATTTGACCATGATTGAATACGTTTGACCATTGTTAATCATAGTTGGCACTATATGACTATTGATGACAATGTTTGATGATGATTGATTGTGGTTGACTATGGATAACCATGTTCGCCTTTCATTCACTGTGCTTAGCTATGACCAACTATGTTTATCCATGGTTGATAATGGTTAATGAATCTCTAAGAATGAGAAATTATGTTGAACTACTATTAACTGTGGAACATGTTGCATATGCTCAGGTTTTCTATCTTTTTGACACATCGCTCTATACTAAAGTTTTGTTCTATGTGATACATTGAAGGTAAAAAAAATTGTTTTGTTGTGACATAGTGTGTATCCCAATATTATTCACATGAGATTCTAACAATCTTCAAGGATTCTAAAGAAGAAAGGTAGATGCAATCTTCTACAGAACCACTACAAAAACATGTTCTCTACCCATAGAGTGCATAACTATTGTATACTGGCAGCACAAAAATTTAAAAACTAACATCTAAAATGAGGAAATCGAGAAATAATTCATAGCAAGCAAAACAAGAGATTATATCAAATTTTATTCTTATTCCTATACACAACAAGTTACAAGTTACTCCTACAAGTACTATATAATTCTATTTCACATTATGCCTTAGAATATGCACCATTAGTTCCACACTAGACTCAACCAACTATTTCCTTTTCTAGCTACATAAGGTATTTCCTATTTTAGCCCCTCTAGATCTTATGGCTTTGTACTACTCTACTCTCTTCTCGTGCTCCTCTCTCCTCTTGTTTATAACTCTTTCAATTAATTTCCACTCCAGTCTATTAAATGATGAGCGGGAGGATGAATTATCATAGTGGATTAGCTAAATAAGTTTTTTCCATAGTCCCGACATCATTCTTTCAGATGTCGAACAATCATGGCGATTCAACTCTATTAGTCATCATTTCTTTATTTAGTTTCATAGCTAATCATTACTTATTTATCCAATTTCACAACTAGTCATTACTTATCTGCATATGCATTCCATTAATTCACCACAAACCCCGAGACACATGTGGAATCACTCCAAGTTACGATCCGTGGTAATTTAGTAGAAACACAACATAGAAATAACTTCATGTTTACAAAAACATAAACACATTGTTATGTTGTAACAATGGTGTTTCAAAAAGTTGATGAAACAACATTGAGATAGCGATGTAATATTGAGGTAATGTCACATCAAAGGTGTTGTAGCAACATAACAACAATATAGTGACACAATAGAGGTGTTACAACATCGTAATAATGATTTATGGACACTTTAATTTCATTGGTATCTTAGTTAAGAAAATAGTTGACCTAATGTGTATTACTCTGTTATAGATGTTAGTGTAACATGCATCCATTTAAAACAATGTTTGGTGAAATTTGATGTATCATGAAAAGGAAAGAAATATTATGCATGAAAGAAATGTTTTGTTGCAATGTGATATATCTATAATTATTGTATTTTTTATATTCAATACCTTGTCATCTTTAGGTAAAGTTTGATTTCTCATATAAAGCATTCTTTTTTATGGTTTCACTATAAGGTCAAACCATGTTTAAGCATGGTGGACTATGGCTGACTATCTATGAGCATGGTTTATTATCTTTGAAATGTTTGATCATGATTCAACACGTTTGAGGATGCATATGTTAGTTTTGTGTTATATTCTTCTAACGATTACCCCCACACATGATTTGTATGCATTAGGCATACCAGGTGGGTCATGGGGGATGGAAACCCCTCCTATTTGAGGCTTTCAAAGGGGGAAGAGCCCCAAAAAATAAAAAACGGGATTTTGGCATCCATTTTTAGTGGTTTCTGGCACATATTTTTGTCCTTTGGCAGCTTTGTAGCACATGGTGTTTCAACTCATGATTTTCTAATTTTGACTAAGTAATTAATGTTGTAATCTAATCTAGTTTAATATATTAGTGGTTTTTATTCAACGAGGACATATAAATTGTATTGTAAATAATTAAATTGAATGATTAAAAAAATTAGAGTCGTGGCTGTAAACAATTCATTGATTTTCCTAGTTTGACTTTCCATGATAAATATCTACATAATATGTGATTTTCATTGTCTTTCTTTTTATGTTATTAAGAATATGTTTATGTATTTCATTATTGTATAAGGTTTACAACTTACAACATAATGATTATTTGAACGTTGTTGAAAATGGTTAGTAAATTTCTAAGAACAGTTGATTATGTTATACCATTGTTAAACGTGGCACATATTACATATGCTAAAACTTTCTATCTTTGTGACACATCAGATTGTATCGAAGTTTTTCTATGTGTGATACATCAAAGGGAAAAAGTTTATTTCGTTTTCACATAATCTATAGCCAGATATTTTTCACATGAGATTCCAACCATATTGAATGATTCTGATTTAGATGGTACATATAGTCCTATACACAACCATTATATGAACTCAATCTCTACCCATAAAGCACATCCTATTATATACTAACATTACAAATATTTGAAAACTAACACCTACAATTAGGTAATTAACAAATAATTCATAGGATAAAAAACAAGATATTATAGAAAAATTTCATTCTTATTCCCATTCATAACAAATTTCTCTTACAATCAATGTAAAATTTTATTTTACACCAGGCATTAAATTACATGTCATAGATTTCACACCATACTCAATGAGTTATTTCCTTTTTTAGATACACAAGATCCTTTTTATTTGTGTTTTAAGATCTTCTACGTTTCCATTTCTCCACTCTCCTCTCCCTCTCCTCTGATTTATATATCTTTCTTTCCTATATGTTCCTTGCTCTTAAAGGATGGTTCGGAGACTAATCCTTCATAATGGTTCAATTTCCTCATTTTTTCCCCAATCCCATCATCTTTCCTTAATATGTTAAACATTCAATGTAGTTCAATTCCCTAGACAATCATCAATTTTTAATTTAGTTCCCTAGCTAATAATTACTTCTTTTTGTAGTTTCACAGTTGATCATTACTTCTCCACACATGAAGTCCACCAATTCACCATGTTCCCCTATAGGCACATGGAATCATTGCAAGTAATCCTCTATAGTAACTCAGTAGAAATTCTCAATAGAGATAACATTAGGTTGGCAACAACATAACTACAATTTGGTGTTGTAGCAATAGTGTTACAAAATAATGTTATAGAAAAATAACATCGAGGCAATGTCACAATAGTGATTTTATATCAATACTGTTGTATAAAGGTAAAAATGATATATGCACACTTGAAAAAATTTACTGGTATCTTAGTTAAGAAAATATTTAGCATCATATGCATTTTGTGTTATAGATTTGGTTCAACATATATCCAATAAAAACAATGTTTGGTGCAACTCAATTTATGATAATAAAGGACAAATTTATCGCATCTCAAATAAATGTTTTCTTGCAATATATCTACAGTTGTAGTGTTCATATTTGAATATTTTTTTTACCTACATATAAAGCTCGATTTCTCATCTATACCATTTTTTTTTGTTAATGACTTCACTATAATGTTATACCACATTTAAGCACAGTTGACTCTCTTTGGGAATGATTTGTTATGTTTGAAATTTGTTACCATGATTCAAAATGTTTGAGGATGCATTGTTAGGTATGTATTATATTATTTTTACGGTTATTCCATGTGTGACTTATATACATTGGGTGTAGTGACGGGTCATGGGGAGGTAGTAGCCCCCTTTCCATGAGGGGTTTGCAAAGAGGAAAATCCCTAGAAAAAGAAAATGTCAATTTTTGCATATGTTTTTGATGGTTTTTGGCACACAATTTTCCCACTGGACAGTTTTGTGACACATGTTGTTTCATACCATGGCTTCCTAATTATGATTAAGGAATTAATGCTATAGTCTAATCTAGGTTAATGTAATAGTGGTTTTGGATTTCATTCTCATATATATTATATTTTATTAAATGTAGTTGATTGATGATAAAAATTAGAGATGTGGATCTAAGCGATTTATTTGTTTTCCTAATTTGAGTATCCGGGGAAAATATCCATGTAATATGTGATTTCCATTGTTTTACTAATCTATTAAAAAAGAACCTATGTATGAATTACATTATTATATAAGATTTAAAACTTACAACATAATGAAATTTTGACCATGGTTTATTATGTTTAACCATTGTTGACAATGGTTGGCAATTCCTAATTGTGGTTGACAATGTGAGTATGGTTGATTGTTCTTAACTATGGGTGACCATATTTTCCTATGGTTCACCATTCTTAGCTATGGTTGAATATATTTGACCGTGGTTGATAATGGTTAATGAATGTATAGGAATGGTGAATTATGTTGAACCATTGCCAATTATGATACATATCACAACTACTCAAAATTTCTGTATTTTTGACACATCACCATATATCAATTTTTAGTTTTTGTGATTCATAAAATGAAAAAAAAAAAAAATTACTGTGTCACAATGCATATCCCAATATCTCTCCCTTCCTATTCCAACCATACAGAAGGATTATAAAACAAAGTGTAAATGAACTCCTATACATAACCACTATATGAACTTGATATTTACTACCACAGTGCACAACTACTATATAGAATCTTTACATAAATTTATAAGCTAAAAACTACAACAAGGAAATTGAGAAATAATTGATGAGAGACAAAATAGGAGACAACATCAAATTTTATTTCGTATTTCCATACACAACAAATTTTTTGGCTACGTGGGGCCTGACCCAGGTTCAACAGTGAGTTTAGCCAAGCAAATCCCGGTACTACGGGCCCTTTCGGCAACAGTCCGCAGAGCGTGGACTGAGGTCTCACCCGACGTAGTATGGGAGGGTGCTGGAACCAGGTTTCTGCACCCCAGGGATGTCCTGATGAAGGTTTTGGAGGTTCGTGACCCTAACCTGCACACTGCGCTGCCCCGTGCAACTTTCTAACCTTCGCAACATGTGCACACATTTGTGAATACAATATTATCGTGATCCTGGTCCTCACTTTGCTATTATATTAGTGCTTTGACTTAGTTTGTGCGGGCCCAATATTATTTTTGATAAGTGCGCGTAATCGAAAACAATATAAATGCATAAAGATAACCAGAACATAGAAATACAAATCTACAAATAGATGTACAATATTCTGAATCAACCTTATCTTTATTAATAATTCTCTTCAAGTTCAGTTTAGTTACAGATCCGACTCTGCCCTGCACACTTAGCTGTAGGGGTCCATGCACTCAGCTGGAGACTCTACTAGGCCTCTGCACACTTAGTTGCAGAGCCTCTTCATACTACTACAACCCAATACAATTTAGATCCACTTCTATCCTCTAACCATGCCTCCACATCTATCTATTACTTTCTTTTCCAAAAAACTAAGAACTGTCTTTACACTTAGAGCCTCACTCTATTTACATAATCCCATGGTCCACAGACCATGGGTAGGCCAACCCAACTTTACCTTAACTTAAATTATTTTAGGGCAGACAACCCTATGACTCATTCTAGACTTTCATGCTCCGTGCCTTCAATTCGCAGAGTCTTTACATTACATTGACCGAAACTCGGGCTTTAAGCCCCAAAAACATGTTGTGGGTGGGATCCGCTGCCTAACGGGCCCCCAACACAATCAACATGACTCGTCCGAGTCACCATGCAACGATCTTAGCATGAAGCCCTTCCAACTGTGTCTGGGCTGGGTGAAGGTCCGCAGCACACTGCTCTGCCATCTTCTGGACCTGCTCCATTTCTTCTTCTGAATATCTACATCTGACTTGATTCTCTTCTTTGGTGTTAGTGTCTAGTACTTGTGTTTATAGTCCCGCACCCTTGTTCGGCTTCTCGGATCATGAAGACTGTGCTTTGGTCGGTTAGTAAGACAACCGGCCCACCCGTGTAGGGCTTTAGCCGACTTCCATTTAATTTGCTGGGAAGGGTTCTCCATTAAGTTTGACTAGCTGGACCACACCTCCATCAGTGACTTCTTTTACCATAAAGGGTCCCAACTAGTGCATTCTGAATTTTTCGGGAAATTTTTCGAACTTGCTGTCATACAATAGCACTGAATCGTTTACCTTGAAGGTGAGCAACTTGATATGGCGGTCATGCCAAGATTTTTCATGCTATTTTTGTACCTACTACTGGAATCCCACCAGAAACCGTTCTTCCTCGAGTTCTTCTAATGGTATGAGCCTCTCTTCCAAGGCTTTGCGGTCTGACATGCCTGTAAGTGTTGCTATTCACAAATTAGGGACGATGTATTCCACTGACATGATAGCTTTCGTTCCATAGACTAACCTGAAAGGTGTCTGACTCGTCAATTGTTTGCACGTAGTTTTGTATGCCCATAATATGGAAGGTATGCGTAGGTCCCAGTCATTTCACTACGCATTACATACTTTGGTCAGCTCAGTCTCTAGTATTTTTTTGAATGCTTCTACTGTCCCATTAGCTTGCGGATGGTATGGTGTACTTTGTTGATGATATACCTGGAACTCCTTGGTGAGCGCGTTGATACTTTCATTCAGGAAGTGCGCTCTGCGGTCACTCATTAATATTTTTGGGCAACCAAATCATGTCAACATGTTGTCGAACAAAAATTTAGCAGTCGTAGCGGCCGTGCGGTCCTTAACCAGATGTGCTTCTGCCCATCAAGTCAGGTACTCTGTCACGGTGATGAAGTAGTACGCACCTGTCTTTCCCTGACATTTGATAAGCCCCACAAAGTCGATTGCCCATTTTTTGAATGGCTGTAGCATCATTTGTGGATTGAGTGGCATCTCATCACTTCGTGATGGTTTTCTAGTCCTTTGACATATGTCACGGGCTCGACATTATGCTTTCGAATCTTGGTGCAGGGTTGGCCACCATAGCCCAGCGCGAAGAATCGTCTGTGCAATTTCGCTTCCTATATAGTGTTCTCCTGTAGCACTCCCATGTGATTCCACGAGGATTTGTCCTCGTTCAAATTCAGGTACATATCTTTGCAATATCTCATCGTTTCCCATTTTGTAGAGGTGCTCCGTAATGACAGAAAAGTCTGCCATGCGCACCACCAATTCCTTCTTCTACTGGACTAAATATTCCTTCGGTGTAGTCCCTGTGGTTAAAAAATGGATTATATCTTCGAAATGGTCATCCACGATGTGCACTGCAAAGAGTTGTGCATCAGGTAGTCCTTCCTCCAAATTTGTTGGCTCCTTGCCTATCTCAATTCGTGATAAGTGATCTGGTCCCAGATTTAGGTGTCCTGGATTGACGATGACCTCAAAGTCATATTCTTGAAACAGTAACAGCCATCTGCATATGTGCCCCCCCAACATAGGCTTTTTCACCAGGTATTTCAACGCGGAATGATCGGTATACATCTTGAAGTGCCCGCCAAGTAAATAGTGTCGGTATTTCTGGAGTGCATACACCATTGCCAACCCTTCACACTCAATAGTAGAGTAGTTATTTTTGGCTTTGGATAGTCGCCGACTCACGAATGTGATCGAGTGATCGACGCCTTCTGCACCTTCCTGCGTGAGTATAGCTCCCAGTGCAATACACGACACATCAACATGTACATGAAATTCTACGTCCCATTTTGGGAAGACCAGGATGGGAGCGGATGCCAGTTTCTCCTTGAGAACATCGAAATATTTCATATAAGCATCATTCTAACAATATGTAGTGTCCTTTTTCAATAGTTTTTCGATTGGTGATGTTATTTGGGCATAGCTCTTTATAAACTTTCTATAGTAACCAGTGTGCCCCAAAGTAGCGCATAGTTGTTTGACACTTCACAGCGCTTCCAGATTCATAATAATAGCAATCTTCACAGGGTCCACCATCAGGCCTCGTTTGCAGACAACATGGCCTAGCAGGTTCCCAAAGGGAATGAGGAAGGTACAGTTTTTAAGGTTCAGCGCAATCTGGTGTCGGCGGCAAGTATCCAGCATCAAACATAAGCTCGTTGTATGGTGTTCAACTAACCCAAAAATAGTCCAATCGTCTAGATAGACCTCCAAGAACTTGTGGATGGATTCCTTGAATGCGATGACCACTATGAACGAAAATATCGCTGGCACGTTCTTCAGTCCAAAGGGCATAATGGTGTATTGAAAGCATTCCCATTCTGTTGTGAAGATTGTGTTACTCCTATCTTCTGGCACGATCTTGATCTGATGGTACCCTAAGAAGCCATCTGTGAATGAGTAAGCTTCCTGGTCACCAACATTCTTCAATACTTCATCTGTGAATGGTGTCAGGAATGGATTGTGAACACAAGCGTTGTTAAGCTTCTTGAGGTCCATGCAAATTCCAATTTTGCCCTTTTGTTTTTTCTCTTCTACTACCATAGACTCACCCAGTTGGATTCTTCGACTAGTTCAATAATTCGAGCTGCGATCATTTTGTCTAATTCATCACAGACCTTTTCTTTATACTTTGGGTTCAAGCGGTAAGGTCGTTGCCTAACTAGATTCATGTCTGGTTTCAAAGTAATCTTCATCATCCCTAAGTCATCAATGATCCCCTTAAGTCTGTGATTTTGGTCGGGAGCAAGTCTTGATATTCGCGAAGTAATGTGGCGACCTTATCTACCGTAGCATCGTCCCAATAGTCCCCAAGCATCGCGTACTTCGGCTCCGCTTCTATGCCAATGTTTACCTGCTTTGTTTTTAGTGGCGCAGTGATGTCAGGATCCTCAATTGATGGTCCTCGAACCTCGCGACAGCCTTCAGTTTCTGGAATATTAATATTTTGGGGGTCATCATCATCCTCCTCTACTTGCATGTTATAACATTCTAGGGCACTGCTTAACTAGGTTTCCCATGCTAGTTGAAGCACTTCCAGTGGCTCCTGTGGTATTTTGAAGATGGTGGCTTTTACTACTTGCAGTGCATCGTCAACAGTATCCGACCATCGGTCTTCAAATGTGAATGTTAACAAAAATCGCTCACGCAAGACATCCCATTCGTCCGTACCATGTCGAAGTTACATCTCAATTTACCAATTCATGGGTATGACATCTAGGGTATGGTAAAATAAATGTACCCATTCAGGCTGTGGTTCTTCCCCATAGGCCTTGGTCCATTTCGCGAGGTGCGTGCGCGGGTCATCTCGTCCATTGTATTTATCTTCTATTTGTAGTTGCGGTTTCTCAAATCGTAGGTGCATCATCCTTCTACATCCACACCAGTCCTCAAAATTTCCTTGATGTGTTCCCCACCAGCGCGCAGGTGTTGCGCGCAGCGCCCATTTCAACACATTGAACCACTGTTGTTCAGACCAATACTGCGCTTTCAAACTTGCTCAAGAATTCATCCACCATTGTTAATCCATGATATGTTGGTAGTTCTCGGGCTTGTGTTGTTACACAACACAGTGATCTAATCATCATGTTGCAATTCATCGTTGTCACTTCGTTCAACCAATTCTTCCAGCACTTCACTTCTTTGTCTAAATCCATAGTGCAAGAGCTTCTGCGCTCCCATGAGATTCTCCCATCTACAGTCGGATTCACCTAATCCTGGTGTTAAAGCATTAGGAAAGGTATGTAATTGCCACTCATTTCTTTATCTTTTCCTTTAATTCATAACTTCTTTACATTACGAAATGGGTATATGATGAAGGATTATGATAAAGTTTAAGATATTTGTGAGTAACGTAAAATAACTAATTATTACCCTTTTCCATGCAGAAAATGAAGAAAATGGAAGATCGCCATTTCAAAGGAAAAGACAATGTGAAACCAACTGCTGTCCCTTTGGCAGGGAACCGTATCCAGATGAGGCAATCCAGATTAGAGTGCATAAGCCAGGAAAAGGAAGAATAAATACCAAATCAGCACAAGAGGATGAAGAGATAACTGTAGGATAACGATATGGTGAATCCCTCAGGATCCTTTGATCGTAAGGGATCGCTACCTTAAGAATATCTATATCTTTGGTATTTCTGTCAGGCCGCTATAAAAAGGGACAGCGTTGCTAGCCCAAGGGGCAGATTATTATTGTTTTATAAAATTTACTATTGTAAACTAAAATTTGATCATCGACTCTCTTTAAAGAGCGATTACTGTAACTATGTTTTCATGATTAATACATAAACTCTGTTGCTGTTCCATCTTTGATTCTAGAGTAACCACAGTAGTGCATCCCTGAAGGCTAAGGGCACGACCCTAGTGGATCACTTGCTTCATGTACCATTAGTTTCCAATTCCAAGTCGTGTGTGGTTTGATTTCTCTTACTTGCTTCGTTCAGTAATTTGTTGTTCCTTATCATTTCGTTTACTGGCTCTGTTATATTTCATTCATAGTTGAATAGTAAGGTTATCTTCTGCAACTGAAATGTTATGTTGTTCACTCTGAATTCATATCACATTGTTGTTCCCTTACAGTTTGGCATTATTGTGTAACATTGTTGCTCCTTTACAAATTAACATTACTGTTCATTTACAGAGTAATAGTGTTGTGCATTTACAGATCGGTATCACTGTCTATTTAGCTATGGTTTACCTCTAAGTGTGATTGTTGTTCATTTGGACTGTTGTTCCATTGCAACTACAATTGCTATTTCTTTATCACCGTGGTTAATATTTATTATGCTAAAGACTCAGATTACTGATTCCATCATTATAACTTCACTGTGTGTTAACATTTGATTTAGTTTGTTGTGCGTTTACATTCGATTTAGTTGTTGTTCAATATTTCGTAGACTTACTTTAGTTTGATGTTCCATTCTTGGTTTGTTGTTCAAATCATTTATGAGTTAAAGATTTCTGCTTAATTCTTTTAGATTACGATTGCTGCTCAAATCATTTTTGTAAGTTAAAGATTGTTGTTCAATCTTTTCAAACAGATTAGTTGTTGTTCCCTTTTCTGATTATTGAATTATCATTTCAAGTAATTGCTTTGGTGTGAACAAAATGGTCTGCAACTGTAGTGAACATTGACTATTGTTGTCTGGTTCCCAGATTGGAGAGCTTCTCTTTGATTGTTTTTCATTTGCATCAGTTTACAAGGGAAGAGTTATCATTACTGAACCCTTGACTGATGAGTGCTATAGTTTCTTAAATGAATGATTTAGTTACAAAGCATTTTAATTTCTTGCCATTACATTTAGAGTTTGTTTCCAACATCTATTTACGTTTGTAAAATCACTATACCACTAGCATTACTCTTGACAAGTGGCTGCCTCAAACTGAGTACACTCTTGAGATAACAAATCATACCTGGATTGATAATTAATGTAGTGTAAATAGAGGTGAAAAAGACCCTTTTTACTGCTCGACATTTCTTTGCCAGCCCCAAAACAAAAACATATTGCTAGCACATCGAGCTGACCACTGAAATGAAGACAATCTATTAGATTGGCAAGGAGCAGAGGAATGCTGGGAAATTCCCAGGGAAACATTAGCCAGCCTGTGGAAATACATGATTGAGAAGACGAACAACCCCCACAACTCGCAGGTGAGGAGAATGAAGAAGAATTGGAGGAAAACAATGAAGAAGAACTGGAGGAGGAGACTGAGCAATCTGATCAGGAAGAAGGGGAGGAAACCAAACAACATAGTGAAAGCCCACAACAAAACCCTTCTCAAGAAGATGAATTGGCCCAAATTTTGGCCAATATGGGTGAGTATGTCCAACCTCATAGCCCACTCAACCCCCATACTGAAGAAGGGTCGCAGGAGCACTCTGCTCATGATAAAAGTGCATCCAAGGAAATGTGTGACAAGGAGGAAGAAGAATAGGATCACTCTACTCATGATAAGAGTGTGTCTGGGGAGAAGAGTGTCAAAGAGGAGGAAGAAGAACAATATGTTCCTAGTTAGAATACACTCGAAGAATTTCACGATGAAGAAGAGCTAGAAGAAGAAGCTACCCAGGAGACAGCAGAGCAAACCAGGGTTTCTACCCCTGAAAAACCTGATTAGTAGAACACTAAGAAAGTGTTCCAAGAAGGAAACACGGAAATTGGCCAAGACGAAGGTACAATTCCTGAAGTACAAAGCCTAGGCCTAAGAAAGGAAATGGTTGTTCCTTCTAAGAAAATAGAAGAAATTAAAATATTGCGAAAGGAACAACAGAGATTTCTTAATGTAATTAAGTAACTTCGACAACAAATAAGAGTCTTAAAAATGGGGAAGAACTCAAGAGGAACCTCTAGTGAAAAGCGTGCAACCACCCAGGCATAACCGCATAAGAAAAATACCAAGAGGATTCAAGTTGAATCTGTTATTCAGAATCACAAGGAACATCATTTGGCTATTGTAAATGTAGAAGCACAAAAGGACAATGCACCAGCCTATGATAAGGAAGTCCAGACAGAGGCACTGCCCTCTAGTATTACGACCAATCGGACAGTCCGTGAGAAGGAAACTCAGACCATAAAGACTAGATGTCACAATAAAGAGATCCAAGTAGATCTCCAGCCCAAAAATGTCATGATGGATAATGACCCGAGGATAGTAACTCTGCAAAAAGATTTGGCACAAGCCTAGCAAAAAATAGAAAAACTCACAGAGGAAACTGTCCCTCAAGAAAAATATCAGAAGTTACAACAGTAGCTAAAGAACCTCAATGCATCAGAAAGCCAGGCCTTTGATGGATGGTGAAAGGTAGAGGAAAGAGTAAAAAAGGTAACCCATAGACTAGACACAATTATAAATAAAATGGATACCTTATGCTCTTTGTATACTGATGTTCTAGCGTGTAGGGCACCCGCTAGAAACTATGCTTTGTTTTTTATGGAAAGATATTTAGAATTGAAAATTAAAGTTGTCAAGGTAGGAGTGCCTGTAGAGATAAAATCCATTGATGACTTCATAAACTATTGTAAGCATTACAGGGTGAAAGTTCAGCGATTGTTATGTGAATTTTATTTGCACAATCTTGTGTTAGATGGAGAAACAGAACATAACCCTAGCCCTTTTGTGGGTGATGTCCAACTTCAAGCATTTATTTCTTTTGGTGTTAATCAGATAAAGTGGCTTAAAGCCTACAATGTCTTCCAAAGACAGGAGAATGGATTATATCTATGGGTAAGGGGTGAACCTAGAGACCCATTGTGATTATGGAATAAACATAGGAGCCTAATGAGAACTCAGGGTATGATCCAGACATTGGGACCTATTCACACAGCAGTCATCTGGCAAGGGGTAGAATACTTCTTAACCATCAAAGACCTTGCCATAGCAGCAACCAAATTCTGATACCAGACTTCTAATCGGAATATCCAAAACAGAGAACCATTCAATTATGATAATTTTAAGCTAGCTGCTGACCGCTTGGGTATCTCTGCTGACCTGATTTTGAGAGAAGGTCTGTCTCGGTTAGGCTGTAGGTTCTGAAGTCCAGTCATTTGGTGTCCTGAACCACGGTATAGAGCCTTATATGAATTACCTGAAGGTCAGACAAGGCATATTTTTGAAATCTTAGCTAGAAATCATGGTTGTAGACCACCGACTAAAAATCATTCCCAACCTATTCCCTAACTGCCTTGCATGTCAATTACAATGTTTTCATGAGGGCATGAAAAAGAGTAAGCAGGGGGGTGTGTTGAGCATTAGGAAAGGTATGTAATTGCCACTCATTTCTTTATCTTTTCCTTTAATTCATAACTTCTTTACATTATGAAATGGGTATATGATGAAGGATCATGATAAAGTTTAAGAGATTTGTGAGTAACGTAAAATAACTAATTATTACCTTTTTCCTTGCACAAAAGGAGAAAATGGAAGATCGCTATTTCAAAGGAAAGGAAAAGGCGAAACCAACTACTGTCCCTTTGGCAGGGAACCATACCCAGATGAGGCAATCCAGATTGGAGCGCATAAGCCAGGAAAAGGAAGAAGAAATACCAAATCAGCACAAGAGGACGAAGAGATAACTGAAGGATAATGATATGGTGAATCCCTCAGGATCCTTTGATCCCGAGGGATCGGTACCTTAAGAATATCTATATCTTTGGTATTTCTGCCTGGCCGGTATAAAAAGGGACATCGTCGCTAGCCCAAGGGACGGATTATTGTTATTTTATAAAATCTATTGTGATAAACTAAACTTTGATCATCAACTCTCTTTAAAGAGCAATTACTGTAACTCTGTTTTCATGATTAATACATAAAATATGTTGTTGTTTCATCTTTGATTCTAGAGTAACCACAGCAGTGTGTCCCTGGAGGCTAAGGGCACGACCCTAGTGGATCACTTGCTTCCTGTACCATTATTTTCCAATTCCAAGTCGCGTGTGGTTTGATTTCTCTTACTTGCTTCGTTCAGTAATTTGTTGTTCCTTATCATTTCATTTACTAGCTCTGTTATATTTCATTCATATTTGAATAGTAAGGTTATCTTCTACAACTAAAATGTTATACTGTTCACTCTGAATTCGTATCGCATTGATGTTCCCTTACAGATTGGCATTACTGTGTAACATTACTATTGCTTTACAGATTAACATTATTGTTCCTTTACAGGGTAACAATGCTGTGCATTTACAGATCGATATTACTGTCTATTTAGCTACAGTTTACCTCTAAATGTGATTGTTGTTCATTTGGACTGCCATTCCATTGAAGCTGCAATTGCTATTCCTTTATCGCCATGGTTAATATTTATTATGCTAAAGACTCAGATTACTGATTCCATAATTATAACTTCACTATGTGTTAACATTTGATTTAGTTCATTGTGTGTTTACATTCGATTCAGTTGCTGTTCAATATTTCGTAGACTTACTTTAGTTTGTTGTTCCATTCTTGGATTTTTGTTCAAATCATTTCTGAGTTGAAGATTGCTGCTTAATTCTTTTAGATTACGATTGCTACTCAATTCATTTCTGTAAGTTAAGGCTTGTTGTTCAATATTTTCAAACAGATTAGTCGTTGTTCCCTTTTCTAATTATTGAATTATCATTTCAAGTAATTGCTTTGGTGTGAACAAAACGGTTTGCAACTGTAGTGAACATTGACTATTGCTATCTAGTTCCCATATTGGAGATCTTCTCTTTGATTTCTTTTCATTTGCATCAGTTTACAAAGGGAAGAGTTATCATTACTGCACCCTTGACTGATGAGATCTGTAGTTTCTTAAATGAATGATTTAGTTACAAAGCATTTTAATTTCTTGCCATTACATTTAGAGTTTGTTTCCAGCATTTATTTACTTTTGTAAAAGCACTATACTACTAGCATTACTCTTGACAAGTGACCGCCTCAAACGGAGTACACTCTTGAGATAACAAATCGTACCTGGATTGATAATTAATGTAGGGTAAATGGAGGTGAAAAAGACCCTTTTTACTGCTCGACACCTAGTCTCGCACAGTTATCTTGTAAATACAATCCAACTCATCGTCGCTTCCATCGTCGTGCACTGGTTCAGTGTAGCGCGCTCCTTCGACTGGGTCTAGAGGGACTACTATGCGTAGTGACCTTTTCTCGAATATCATCTTGTACTTCTTCAAGTTGATGAATCCATTCTTATCAATGGCTCGGTCTATTCCTAGCAACACAAGATAGGGATTGCTGTCATCGACAATCTCTATCACTTCAAAATCCGTCTGTGTGCTCGCGCCTTCAATATCAATTGTTACTCCTTGCAACCTTCCCATGGGAAAAATCTTCTGTTGGTTTACCATTCGTAATTGAATAGGGTACCACTGTAATGTGGGCCTACCCATGCGTTCCCATGTTTGCTTCGGTAAAACATTTGCGTCCGACCTCAGATCTAGGATTACCTGATCCATTTCGTACTCACCAATTTGTGCCGTCAATATAATTTCCCACCCAGTGTGCAATGCATGATTTCCCAATTTCCGGACTACGTGCAGTTCCCCTTATCTCACGCACCTGGTGATCAGCTCCTATAGTCCCTTAACTACCTTGTTGTCATGTAGCAGTTTAATGCATGTCTCCAGAAAGGTAGTAAGCATTGAAGGATCCATTCTTGGCTCTGGTTGATCCTTACTACCTAAAGTGAAGGCCTCCGTGAAGCTATTCTTAGCTTCCATGAACGTCTCCTTTGTGCATTCTAAGTCAAACTCAGGTTCCTTCACGGGAGCCTTACGAACCCATGTATCTTCTCCTGGTTGCTTCCCCTTATCCTCCCCCATGGTTGCACTGCTTCTGAGCATCATGTTCACATTCGGGTCTTCTTCGCGCAGTTTAAACCTCATCATTTGTATATTCTGGGTCGGAGGAGGCTGCAATACCCCTTTTTGGGGCATCTTTGTGATCAACGTAGGACAATCTATCATTTAATGATCAAACTGAGCATAGTATGAACATGATATCCTCCTCGGGTTGGTATAATCGTAGGCATAGTGCCGTTGTCCTCCATAATTGTAACAAATTAATTGTCTGCAACCCCTTCCTAGTCCCATTACTTGTCCTCGATCTCGCCCCTGAAATTTAGCATGCGCCATCCCCACAGTTGGGTTGAGGGCTCGCTTTTCTATCTGCATCCTATAGGCTAGGGTCTGATCCATCATTAACTCATAGCTATGGCAAGTGTGCTCGATGTGGCCTACTGACCTGCAGAAATTACAAAACAACTGCTAGGGATTCTGTGTATACTTTTGCAACAAATGACAATTATCCATCGTGTGTTTCCCTCCTATCTCACACATCATGCACCATAATGTGGGTGTCATAGTCGGCCCTACCTGTGCCTCTGGTCTCAATGGCATTCACTCCCCTCCTACCAAGTAGTTCGCGAAAAATGGATAGTAATCCTATTCATGGCCCTAACCTTTGCATTTTATGCACCACACTTCCTCGCGCGCCTCCAGCCATGGTGTCCTATCCTGCTTCAAACTTTGCATTTCCAGGCATAGATTCTATAGGTACACGTGGATTTGTTGAAATCCCAACCCAAGGTCTTGTATCAGGGTCTCATGCAAACTCATCACCATTTCCAATGCTTTGGCCTGGGTGGAAAGTTTTTGTTGTGACAGTGCCATCCTCAAGTGCAGTGTCAGGGATGCCACAAACCATGCACGATGTTGTGCATCCGTTAGCATCATATTAGCCTTGTGGATCGTACTCTTCAACCAGTGATCTAGATCCTAGGGAGTCTCGCCTGGAAGCATCACGATCTCTTTAAACCTGATGATTGACTATATCTCTAATTTCGGCCAGCTAAATTCTCTGTTCAACGCATTCTGGATTTCTGCTATCCCTACATTTAGGTGGTTGTTAGAGTGCTTAATATACCAAGTCAATGTGTGATCCTGCAGTGCACACACTAATGTAGCCTTCTTAATATTGTCGTCCGTGACACCTTGCGCTTGCCATACTAATCTTACCACGAACCAGAATTGGTCTAGATCTTCATTCCCTACTCCTCTAAATATCGGTAACTTGATTGCGCTCACCATACTGAACTGTGGAGGTGGTGGAGGTTGAGGGGGTGGAGATGGAGGTGAGGGAGGTGAAGTGGGGGGTGGCGTGGGTGGAGGTGATAACCACAGAATGCGCTACCTTATCAAACTAACCGCACTTATCGGAGATACTCGAGTGATCTCTTCCTTGCTCTATCGTGAAGGGGAAATTAAGGGACTGTTTTCTAATTCTCTACTACCTTTGTAGATCTTTCTGCTTCGCATCGCCCCAAACATTAATGTATTCACATAACCTGCTTTTCACACAACAACATCTTAATCCAGGTATTCAAAGATTTAATATACTTACCTCGCGGTCCCTTGATAAAACATTGCTCTACCTTGCTGTAGCTCACGGTCATGTATACTGCAAAATCAGTGATATATCCCCTTATTATCCGGTCGAGCCAATGGTCCACAGCTCGCGCAATATTGTCTTTTGATGCCTCTAGTCTACGCACTAATTCTGGAGTCCACACTATCGGTTGGTCAAGCCTACACCTTCCCTAGCTATTGGCTAACCTCACAATCAACTCATACAGTTCAGATGGAAAGGATGTAAAGAAAATTTCATGGATTTCCATATACACGTAGCGATCTAGCCACTTTTTCTCAAATACTTGCAGAGTTTTGTTTTCCTGTGTCGTGAACTCGTGAATCCTCTTGTCCAACCACTCTTCAATTTCCTTCTTTGTTGGATTCCAGTTGCACGACATCAGACATCCCTTAGGCAGATCTTGGTCCCGGCAATGGAACCATTTGTTGGCTACATGGGGCCTGACCCAGGTTCAGCAGTGGTTTTAGCCAAGAAAATCCCAGTACTACTGGCCCTTTCGTCAACATTCCGCGGAGCGTGGACTAAGGTCTCACCCAAAGTAGTAAGGGAGGGTGCTGGTTTCCACACCCTAGGGATGTCTTGATGAAGGTTCTGGAGGTTCACGATCCTAACCTGCACGTTGCGCTACCCTGCACAGCTTTCTAACCTTCGCAACTCGTCCGCACCTTTGTGAATACAGTATTATCCTGATCCTGGTCCTTACTGTGCTATTATATTAGTGCTTTGACTTAGTTTTTGCATGCCCAATATTCTTTCAGATAAGTACACATAATAAAAAACAATATAAATGCATAAAGATAACCAGAACATAAAAATATAGATCTACAAATAGATGCACAATATTCTAAATCAACCTTATCTTTATTAATAATTCTCTTCAAGTTCATTTCAGTTACAGATCCAACTCTGCCCTGCGCAATCAGCTGCGGACTCTACTAGGCCTCTGCGCACTCAGTTGCAGAGCCTCTTCCTACTACTATGGCCCAATACACTTCAGATCTACTTCTATCCTCTAACCATGCCCTCGCATCTATCTATTACCTTTTTTTCCAAAAAACTAAGAACTATCTTTACACTTAGAGCCTCGCTCTATTTATACAATCCCATGTTCCGCGTACATGGGTGGGCTGACCCAACTTTACCTTAAATTACCTTATTTTAGGGTGGACATCCCTATGACTCATCCTAGACTTTTGTGCTCTGTGCCCACATTTCACGAAGTCTTTACATTACATTGACCAAAACGCGGGCTTTAAGCCCCAAAGAGGATCCGCTGCCCAACAAAATTACTATTACAATTGATGTTCAATTTTATTTTGTGTTGTGTCTCGACATATGCACCATTAGTTGCACACTAGATTCACAAGTTCTTTCCTTTTATAGCTACGTGATATCTTTGTTGTTTCAATGCCTTGAGCTCTTATGGGGTTTTTCTGCTCTATTGTCTTCACCTGCACCTCTTGTTTACAAATTTTCTCTTTCATGTCTACTCCCTACTCTTAAAAATTCTTTGTGAGGCTAAATAGTCATATTGGCTCAATTTCCTTAGTCATTACCCTAGCCCCATCACCATTCCTTTATATCTTGGAAAAGATGAGGTTGTTATAACCCTCTTTTCCACTCTACTATAGTGATATATTCCCTATTTCAACTTACCTCAATTGTTGGCTAGAATGCCTCCCCTTTCACCCTTTTTTTCTCATATATGTTTCATAAGGAAATTATTAGATGTTATGAAGATGAAATTACAAAATTGAGTCATCTTTTATAATTATTTTGTCACAATTTCATACTTATGAAATAATAATTGTTTCATTATTGGAAAGAAGGTTCATAATGAGTTGGGAAAATGTCGTAATTAACCATAAAACTTGTGCATGGTTTGTTATTTCTTAGTTCACATGTGATAAATCCCAACCTTGACTTGTGTCCACCCAATTCACATCCAATCAAGCCTAAATTATCTTGGCCTTAAGTGCCTAGATACATCATCCCAAATCTAGAAAACAGGTATATAATGAGGCACTCTCAAGGGTGGAGGGAAGGAGAAAATAGTTAAGTTACCTTGTTATGTTGTAGAAATTCCACTAGGCTAGGTCATCACTTCCATCATGAATGATCCCATTTTATGAGTTAATAAATGGGGGTTAAGGAGCAAGGAATCAGGGGAGGATTCTACACACTAGGAAGTATACTTGTATATTACATTGTTGTTATAAATGAATGAAAATTTGGTTTCCCTCTCTACATTGATTGTGTGTATGAGACCATGTTATTTTTCGATGTGATTTAATCTTTTTTGTTGTCTACCTTGTGCTCTTGGACGGGAATAGATATATTTTTTGTTTGGTTGTGCATGTGTGCAAGTGTTGAGAACAATGAGTTGGACTAGGATCTCTAATTAGGAGCAAGGCTTTCAACTTCTAGAGTGGGTATGATATCTTCATTAACATGCATGGATATTAGGTTATGCCTTTACCCCAAGCATTTTTATTCCATTTAAATGATAGATTTCTATAATATCTAGGAACCATTTTTCTTCATCATTTCCATTGTCTCGTAGAACTTGAGGTGATATATATGGGGAAATAGTCCCTTAGTTATAAGAATAAATGGAAAAAGTAAAATGGGTAACTACACTAGGGAGAAATTCATGGTGTTTTAATTATTCCCATATTTGATATATCTCTTGTTTTCATTTGTTTTTGATTGGTTGTCTTCCAATTATGAGCTTCTCTAGGATTATTTTAGTCAAGATCCATAGCCTAGGACTAAGATCTGAGTCACATTCATCTTAAAAATTTGATCTCAGATCTTATTTTCTTCCAATCATTGGGTTATAGAAAGGATTCAACCTATGGTCACTCCTTTTAGTGTCCTTGGTGGAAACATATATACATATTATCTTCTTTGTGGGGGCGATGGAGCCTATAGGGTGCACAAAAAAATGGTTGTAGAATGCAAAAGACATTCATTTCTCACAATTTTTTTCTGGGTTATATCATGTGAACCATAGGGAGTGTAGTATTTCTAAATATAGCCTTAGGAAATTTCTTTTTTATGGAGGTTTCCATGATTATTTTCATGTTATAAAGAGCGAAAATGAAAAACTACACTTTGTGATGGTGATTGTTGGAAGCCTTTTTTATGGAGATCTGAAATGATTTTTTTTGCTTTGAGCTTGGATATTATTTATTGGAATGTGGAATGGGAAAATATATTTGAGATCTTATCCACAACCCTTTTTATTAATAAATATGTTTTCATCTTGTACTTTGTCATATTTTATGTGATATTTTTTCCATTGATTTTTGTGTTTGGTGATATATCTCTTAATTATTGTTATGACATTGTGATATTGATCTGATATTCCTGTGTAATACTTTTATCCTTTCTAATCTTAATTATTTCAAAGAAAACCAAGTTTTGTGTTATAATTTTGCACCTTGCTCCCATTTCTAGGGTGTAGGATTGTTTTCCCTTGTAGATCATTATAGGATTCATTCTTTGGCTACTTGCATTGAGTTATAGATGAAAATTCCTTTCTTGTATGTGCAAGGTTATTATTCATTTGATTTTATAAGCCATAGTTTACACCATTTTCGTTCAATTCCATAGTTTGGTGTTTTCGAGTGCTTTTTTGGTGCTTTTGCATTAGCATCATAGGCTGATTGATTTGATTTATGAGTTTCATTGTGAATTGGTTTCTTGGGAGCATTTTGCATATATAGAGAAATTATTATGAGAGGTTGTGAGGATTTATTTGTCTCTTGCAAAAATAAAACAACTCTCTACCCTTCTTTTAGATATTTTTCACAAAATTGAAAAAGTGATTTCATTCTTCATATATCTTGCATACTGGATTGGTTTTGAGTCTCTTGCATACCATATTAGTTGTACTACATACCCTTGAGTAAAAAACAACTACAAAATAAATTTCTACTAAAATCTATCTAGATTTTTTTGTTATAGCATGCCAAAAATAACTTAGGGGTATAGATCCTTGAAATATGTTTTAAGAGGACATTCTTCAAGGTTGTAAATTTCAAACTAGTAACTTTCACTAGAAAGTGTAAATCCATTATAGTATTAGATGATTTCTAGAAAGGTCCACTCACATGGGAGTCAAGAACATGGTCACATCGAGAACATTTGGAGTGAAAACCCCACTACCCTATTACTAGTGTAAAACAAAAAAGATGTCATTGAACACCTGCATGAATTAAAGCTCTTGCAGAATGGAAATACACGCTTGTAGGAATTAAAAGGAACACTGAAAGAATGAAACACACTAGGAAAGGAAAGAATCCACACTTCATAAAAACTTCAGAACAAATATAGTCGCAGCATACACTATTGTCTAAAGATATAACAACAATTGAATAACAAAGAATTGATTAACCTGTGTAAAAACACACAATAAATCTGAAAGCAGAAGTATATCTATCCCAGAATGAAATGTGTGAAACATGAATAAGAAATCCACACTAACACATAAAAAAAAATATGCTATTAACATTGTGATCCCTGCTAAAGAGGAGGGCCCTTCCTACCTAGTAGGGTGCAGGAGTAAAACAAAAACTATTTAAGAATTCAACACGGAATTTGCAGTAACATCACGAGATATATGCTTATATTAAAATAATGGAAAAGTACAAGATCAAAATGTCAGTATTATCACTATTTTATCATCATCTTCTCATGAGACTAACCTCTTTTATAAAGTCTTTACAAAGCCCCAAAATTAAGGAAAATCATAAGGCATGAGAGTATTACGACTCTAATGCTAATGAAGCTAACATAAATGATAAAAATATATTAATTGTTACAAACTTATTTTAATAAATATTTGTTATGGTTACGCCACTCTTGTTTAGACACAATTGTAACACCTCTTATATTCTTAACTGTCTGCATGGAAATACTTCATGCGGCCCTTAAAAACTATCTATGAAAGTGGCGGCTATAGTCTTGAAAATTCGTAGTGTAACAACAACTTCGTGGTGTAACATTAGAAAATAGAAAACCCACAGTGTAACAACAACTAGTAGTAACTCACACTATGTAACAACAAGTAACAACAACAACCATTCACCCAGAGCTATCAATAGTTATGGCAACACCTAAAAGAAAAACATTCAGAAGAACTTTTCCACAGATTCCCTGGTTAGTCATCCCAAAGAAAGCATTGTTTCATTCAATACTTAGTAGAAAATAGCATAATAATATGTCAAATAAAAAATTTGCTTCTTAATAAGGGGGAGTGCCATTGTACTAGGGAAATTGTATGTTCAATGAGGGAAAATGGCCAAAAATGGGGAAAAGGATGCCTGAAATATCCTCAAATATTGCACCCAACATCTCCCCCCAACTGAAGCCACTACATGTCCTCATGCAGATTCTTCATAATGTTTAGGTCCTCGCCTATTGTGACACTAGCATGTTGTTGATGTAGTTCTATAAAGTCATAGGTGCCAACGGTGTCTTCATTTTCTTTCCTATACCCTTGGGTGGACACGAGTCGATGCATCTAGGAATGTCCATCATGCTTTCTCAGGTGGAAGTGAGCCTGGTATTTCTCAACTGGGAGCCAAGTCAGAGTAAACTTGAATTTGAACCCTATCTAGAAAGCTCCCATCATTTTGAAAATTAGTGCATATTCAAGGACCCGAGTAACATTTGTCATCAAATTGGGGTACCTAAAGGGATCCCCTTATTTTAGTGCTTCACTGCAAGCTTCCCATTGTTTCGGACTTCCAACTAGTGCTTTACTCTTCAATTGTTCATAAATATTAAGGAAAAACCAAACAATCCTTCTGATATAGAGGGACACTTGTTCTGCCACGTGAGGTTTAATGAGAAACTTTTTGAATTCACGCCTCATAGTAGCAGCCATACCGGGTTCTGGTCTTATATTCAGGGTTACCTTTTCTTCATTCATAGAAAATGATTTTATGGCGAGGTGTTAATCAATTTGATTTCTTGTGAAAGATATAAAAGCCCCTAGATGAAAATCTCCAACGTAGGGGGAAAGGATTGCAACCATCTAGAAATTAGAATTCTCAACAAAGATATCATGCAAGAAGAGTTCGCATAACAAAATATTCTCATCAAAATCGCATGAGCAAAATACATCCAGAAAAATTTATTGCTAATGCCTTGTAGGGTTGTTCTCATTGATGGCTGTCAACTAGAAAAGATAAAAATTTTGCCACAAGAAGATCAGGTAGGATGGAGATGATGGCGTGCAATGTAAAAGGTTTAGGGATAACTCATATATTTTACCTATCTGAAGATCTTCTTTACCTCTTGTTGTATTTGATGTCTCTATTCTTACTTTTCCATCTCAAATTTCCCCATTTCCAACATTATCAAGTCTTTTGTCAATAATTCTTCAGCCCACTGATTCTTAAGGGTATGAATAGCCTTCTGATGTTCTTCCAAAGAAATAACTTTCTTTCTCAAGGAATGTGCCATTTGCTTCCATTTCTCTAATGCTGATCTCAACAAAAGTCTTTCTGAATGCCACCTTGCTTCACCATCCTGTGTTGTCTTATATGCAACAATAATAACAGTGTAACAATATCTCATGTTTTGTGCTGCTCTACCTCCATTGCTAGTACTTATGTATTAGCAAGTTCGTTGATAGGTTCTTGTGGAACAACTCTTAATGTTTATTCCTTAAAAACCTTTGTGTCAACTACTTGTTTTTGTGTATCATCAACACCGTTGACAGGTTCTTTTGTATCAGTATCTAGGTTAAAATCCATGGGGTTCTCTGTTTTAGTTGTTGGTTATTGTGTGTTAGCAACTGTTGGGTTGTTAATATACCATTATTATTGTCACTTTTGAATGCTTATTCCACCCATTTCTACCATTCTTCATCACGTCATTTATCATAATTTATCATATAATTCTATTTTACAATGATTTATGCTCTTATGTAAAAATATTATTTATTCTCCTTTATTTCTAATAAATTGATGATTATGCATGACTTTATCAATGAAATTTAAATAAATTGGTTATAACATTATTCACCATTTTTAGCCTTCAAGATAATTTCCAGATTGAAGATTTGATCATTAAAAGTGCCAACTCAGAAATGCGTTGGAATAAGAAGTGACAGTTTTGCGGTTGAGATTCTGAGCAAATGAAGCAGAATAGGGAAAATCCGGAACATGGGTTTTGTCTAGAACGGACCCAATTAACTTTGAGAAGGAACGGCTTGCCCAAATTGGACTTGTACTGAGAGAAACGTAGGGTTCTTTGAGCATGCGTTTCTCATATTTGTTGTTGCGATCGTCCTCCAAATCTCAGCTGCAAAGCCAAATTCGTCTTGCTCTTATTGAAATATGGATGGAAATATATCTTCTTGTTGGTAAATTGGTTGGAAACAATCTAATTTTGTAATAGAAATTATGTTGTACTTATTTTTATTGTAACTTCTCTCTGATCTCTCTCTATTTAAATGAAAGCAGAGATCAGAGATGGGGATGATTGGGGGGATTTGAATGATGGAATTAAGGATGAATTAGAGATTCAAATTGAGGATGGCAGAGAGAATGGATAATGGATGAGAGATTGAGAGACTTCTTGTTGTAATCCAGTGTAACTCTGCTTTTATATTTTAATATAAATCTAGTTGCCATTCCATCTTTGATCCTGAAGTAACCCAGCAGCATCCGCTGGCGGCTAAGGGCCCAGCCTCTAGTGGAGTACGCTACTGCTGTATTATATCGTTATGCTTCATGTGTGGTTTGATCTTTTTCTTTTACTCTGTTCAGTAACCTGACGCACTTTACTGTTTTACATATCAGCACTATTAGATATACTTGATTGGATACTATCGTTATCTGCAACAGGAATGTTATGTTATCATTTTAACTTTGTATCACATTGCTGTTCCTTTTGATAATTGATATAACATTGTTGTTCCTTACAGATTGACATTCGATTACAGATTAATCGCGCTGTATGTTCCTAAATCGGTACAACTGTATGATGTATTCTTAAATTGTGATTGTTGTTTATTCGAGATTGCTGTTCCGTTACACTTGTTGTTACTTTATAGCTATGATTCATGCATATTGTATCGAAGCTCGGATTACTGTCCCTTTTAATGATAAGTGTGTTGTGTGCTTGATTTGGATTGTCGTACATTCATATTTAATCTGCTATTCCATTTCCTGTTATTCGCATTATCTTTATTTTGGTGTGAGAGATGATCTGTGGCTGTAGTGAGCCTTGGCATTTACTGCCTAACTCCCAGACCCGTGGTCCATGCTCTAATTTCCTTCCATCAGTTTCCAAAGGGATAGGCTATTGTTGTCGAACCCTTGACTGATACATTGCTTATTTTTCCGAATGAATGATTTAGGCTTCAAGGTATTTTGTTGTTGATTTCCATTAATTAGAGTTTGTTGTTCAGATTCCTTTAATTACAGTTTGCTACCCATTTACTTTGTTGTTCATTTCTGTTGATTAATTGCAATAGTTTGCTTTTAAAGAGTTTTCCTAGTTTACTTTCAATGGCAGCTTTAGTTCAATTTCGATTTCCTTTTGATTGCTTTAAAGCAGGACTGTCAACTGTAGAGAACATTGGTTATTGCTTCCTCGTTCCCAGATTGATTGTCTTGTTGTAGCTTGATTTCAATTGCATCAATATCCAGAGGAATGAGTTATTGCTACTATATCCCCGATTGATGGTTTTTTGAGTGTATGATTTAGTTTAGAACATTTCAGTTTCTTGCTGTTCCAATTAGATTTTGTTTCCAGTTTTCATTTACTTTTGCATTTTAAGCACTATACTACAAAACATTACTCTTGAGTAAATAGCCACCTCAGACTGAGTATACTCTTGAAATAAAAAGTCGTCCCTGGGTTGATAATTAATGTGAAGGTAATTACGAGTTAAAAAGACACCTTTTTATCGCTCCACATTTTGGCGCCATTGCCGGGGAGAGTGTAGCCATTTCTAAAGAGTAGTGTGAATCTGATGAGTGCCTGCTAGGAGAGAATTGGGTATTAAAAACGGAAGGTAAGAACCTGCATACGAAGCATGTAACAGCCCTGCTCCCCCGCCCGCTTTTCGGCAGATTTGTTATTTTTTTTGGTAGAAATAGATGTTTGAATTTTTGAATGACTAGGAAAAAGATAGAAATTAAAAAAAAAAACAAATCACATGATTTCACTCAAGTGGTGATGTAAGCACCACCCATTTCACTAACTAATTGATAGGAACATTGGAAGAAGGAGCTTCGAAGGAACACATGAAGAACATCTTATGTTATGGTAAGAAACTGCCCAACATTTCTACTTTTGAATTTCCTGCTCAACTAATTCTGCACCCTCACCACAATAAACCAGTACAACATGCTTACAGTGTTGGACTACCAAATTTACCCAACCTTCCCACCCATTCTATCTCACATGTGCCATTAGAGAAAACTTAGAATGAGATTCAGAATGTTTCAAATTCAAAAATTGTAGAAGCTATGGAAGAAAATGAAGTTTCTTTTAGGTTGCACCAACAAACCATTTTAAAAGCTCAAGAACTTCATGGTATGATGGGAAATCAAGAAAGTAACAGATATATTGAAGATTGGTTTCACTCCATCATGTGTTTGCATCATCACTCCATACTTCAACAATTTTTGATACCATCTTTTCAAGGGAAGTTGGCTTCTCATACCCTAATTTTTATCAACATGCATTTTTCAAATTTGGGTATGTGCATACGTAAAGTCTTAATTCTAAAATGGTTCCACTGGAAATACTCTTATACATAAACATATTCGATTCTCAAAGAAGAGTAGGATAGTGGAGAAAATAAAATAAATAAACAAATAAAACAAACACATCTTTTTTGTTTTTATTTTTGTAAAGCTAGTTGTTTTTTTGTTGCAACATGCTATGGAAATCAAAATCGGTGATAATTTTTTTTAATTCATTTGTGTATGTAGATGACTTATAATGGAAATAATAGTTCTAAAAACACTCATATTCACTTTTATCACCAATTTGAAAAAATGCTTGAAAATCACATTTTCTGGCTTGCGGGCTTGATGAAATTTCTGAAAAAAACAAACGGGACAGTCATGTTTTGAGGGATAAAAATGCAATATTTTCAAAACATATTTCTATCCTAAGTAGCCCCTGATATCTACTTTCCAACCCAATTGGAACCACTCAATTTGGATTTGAAACGAAAAAGTTAGAAACAAAACATTGACAGGGTGTCTAGTGGGCAGCTCAGGAACAGAGTTGGGACAGTCAGTTTTTGGAGGCATAAATGTTTGAATTTTTAAAACCTGTTACTATGGTAGATTCCACCATGAATCTAGTTTACAATGCAATTGGAATCACTCATTTTTGATATCGTATGGGGAAGTTATGATCAAAATACTGTCTGTTTATCGTAAATCAGCACCCTTAAAACTATGTCTTTCTGGTTGTTCCTTACAGTATTTGACCTATCAATTCTTCTTTTCTTCAAAAACTATTTCTATTGGAGATGAATAAATGAATATAGTTTCATTTCCAATTTGAATCATTTGAATCGGACATCAAAATAAGAATCTATGCTTGAAATATCAATCGTTGGTCTAGATTGGGTAATCGAAAATGACTCTATTATGCAGGTTGTTATAAACAAATTTGACATATCATAGCAATGAACTTTTAAAACCTGTTACTACTAGAGATAACCCTTTGAATTGGATCTCATTTTGCTTTGGAATCACTCAATTTCGACGAAAAACAGAGAAGTTGTGATTAAAACACTGCAGGTTAGCATGATTGGCCACTGCTCTCCCGCAAGTGACAGATAAATTTTACTTTGTTATTTTCTCAATGGATTTGTTATACAGAGCAACTACTTGTTGTTCTTTGCATAATTTTTGGATTAGGGGAGCCTGATCACCTCTCTTTCTCCATGATTTAATGTTTTATTGCAGGTAGACACTCGTTTTTTGCAGGTCCTGCGAAAATAAAGAAGGTCAATTTATGGACGAGTGATTCTTGAAACAAATTTTAATAAAAAAAAAAGAATTTCATCCAACTCATTACCCAATGGATTCATAATAGAAAAGTTGAAGAATTGATTTCAATTTGAAGATTCATGTCTTATCACTGCTGCCAAAACATTTTTCAAAGAGATCATTTTTTTTTGACATAACATCATAGTTGTTGTAACTTAATTTAGTTATTTACATATTGGTTTTATATAAAACGTTATTTATTTTCTGATATTTCTTATATTTTGTGTTTCAGGTGTTCCTTCATTCAAAGTGTAACTCATCTTTAGCATCAATACAATGAACAACGAATTCCTTCTTTACGTGCTTGCATTTTATGCTTGTGCATTTTTTCTATTCCTTTTTTTGAAGAGACAACATTTGTGTGCACTTTTGTTTCTGTTGTTCCTTTTCCAAAAGGACATCATTTACGTTTTGCTGTTCATTTTCCAACGGAACAACACCTTTCGGGGAAGCAATTTATTTTGTTGTTCCTTTTTCACGGTTCATTTTGTTGTTCCTTTTCCACGGTTCATTTTGCCGTTCATTTTCCACGGTTCATTTTGTTGTTCCTTTTTCACGTTTTGTTGTTCCTTTCCAAATGGAACAGCACTTCTGCATTTTCACTTTTTGATGTTCCTTTCCAAATGGAACAACACTTCTCCACTTTCACGATTTGTTGTTCATTTCCGAATGGAACAACACTTCTACACTTTTCATATTTGCTGTTCCTTTTCCATAGGAACGGCACGTGTGTTTTTGCTATTCCTTTTCCAAAGGAACGACACTTGCGTTTTTGTTGTTTCTTTTCCAAAGGAACGACACTTTTAGTTTTTGCTGTTCATTTTTCCAAAGGAACGACATTTGCATTTTCACACTTTTTTTGTGTGTTTTTTTCTTTTTTGTGTGTGCATTTCCTTTGTTGTTACCTACAAGGAACACCACTTTTTGAGTGTTTTTGCTGTTCATTCAAAAGAGCAACACTTTGGGATTATTTTCGAGAGAAACCCTTCCTTCCTCTTGTGCGATTATTCCTAATTCATCTCAACCACATTTTAACTTATTCCATTTTATGGCATGAAGTACACTACTTTTATGAGGACAAGAATTATAGATTCTTTTAAAGCGAGTTATTATCATTCACGTTATGATCTTTAACAGGAAAGCTCCTTGATGATAGATTCTTTTCAAAAGGGATACAATTATTTATATATTACTTTAATGCATTGTTTTCTGCTGTACATGATACTGATTTATCATCTTAATACCATGCTGGTTCCATCCTCCCTGGTTATAATCTTCTCTGTCTGTAATAAATGAGATTATGGGTATATTTTTTTTTTCTATTGACATGTTCAACTTCTTCCACCATCCCTGCTCTTAAGGAGTATTGAGCCTCCCTCCTTTTATCATAAAAATGTTTAATAATAACAAAATTTTGTTTGCAGATGGAGGATAGGGGGTCTCATTACGAGCCAGCCTACCATGTTCATAAGGTTGTAAGAAAGTGACATTCCCATTATGGCCACCACACCAGGGTTATGATCCATTAGATAGCCAAATTATCCTTGAAACAAGAGGTCTTATCACGAGCTGGCCTGATCACTTTTGCTACATCCCAGTGAATGGCAGTGTGATTATCTGGTTACCACGCCAGCACACTGATCTCTTCTGTAGAAAATCACTGTAACTCTCCATTTATAAATTGAGGATCCTGGCTCATATGGGTTAAAAAGCAACCCTGCCGAGGCTATGGACGCCTACTGGCAGCAGAGGCTCTGCTTATGGTATTGAAGTTATATCTTATTGTCAATTATTACTATAATACCCTTTTCTTATTTTTTCTTTTTATCAGAGATGTTATTTCCTTAATTTTCCCTATTTTGAACCTTTATGCATGAGAAATTGTTTTCGGATCAATCGCATCATTTTCAGCTAGAATGTTGTCAGTCCAGCATCTTTTTGGCATATTGCTGTCCTTTTTCTCTTTTTCATAACTTATCATCAATCCAAAGCATCCTATCTCTTATTGATAATTATCTTTACACACTCTGCTCTCACTATAACCATAACTCCCGCTGTCCTATCATTGATATGTGTACTCTTCTTCATTTACTATTGTATTGTTCATTCCCTTGCCTTGTCATCAACACAACACCTTTCATATGCTTTATGGTCATGGGATCCCTTTTCCAATTAGAGGGGGGAATGTATGCATTATAGGATTGCATGCGATATGATTATTGCACTCTGTGATAACTTGTTGATTTGACAAAATATCAGTATTGCATGTATACAAAAGTTTTTCTGATTGAAATTTTTGCATACATCTTAATCTGTTGCTATTCCAAACTAACACTATGGATTCCAAAACATTGTATGCTAAATAGTGCTTTGTTTATAGGAAAACAACAAGTATGGGCAGAATTCTATTCATAGCATGACCACACTATTGCACTTAACAGAAGAGGCTCGCGAACGTGAACAATTCTTCAGACATGATGTGCTTGCCTGGATTCCACCTTTTGCATCACTTTCAGCACCAACTCTACCTACATCAGCTTCAACAATTGCCAGTCCATATATGTCATTCCACATTTTTGGAGGTAAAACTTAAGGTAAAATCGCATAATTTTCTGATTTATTACGAATTTAGGAGAATTTCATAAAAATCCATTTTGAGCATTATTTATCATCCTTCAGTCCACATCTGTACCACTTCCCATTTTGCAACGACATATCATCTTTCAGTTTGGGGGAGTGTTGATTTCATTCATTTCTTCCTTATAACCATGTTATTCATATTATTTATCATCCATTGCTATTCTTATTCCTTCTCAACACCTCCCTTTTTCCATGTTGTTTTACACCAAGCATAGAATTCAACAGCTGGTAGCAACCACCTCTATTTGTCATCTAGGATTGCATGAGGACATGCTAATTCTTCAAAGAGGGGGAGGAATTGCTATGCATGATGGATGTTTTCTACTTTCTTCCTCGTTTGCGGCATACAATTTCATTTTTACACAGTGCAGAAATTGATTTCCGTAATATGAACTCAATTCTTGTGATTTTTGGAAAACACAGACGTATCATTAATACAAATCCAGACAATTTCAAGATAAATTAGTTCATAAAATTTCGGAAATCATGCACTCTCACCTACAACCATTTTGTTTATATCTCATGATCTGTGCATCAAAACGATCTGATTTTTGGATCATAGAGGCATTCATATATTGTAAATTTACTTGCAACATTTCAACAAAATCTGGTTTGTAGTTTTGAGAAAATGGTTAATGAAGTTTGTTGTTATCTATATCATATTTTGTTGCAACTTCATACATATAGTTGAATGTCAATGTTGAAATTGTTATGCCTTCATCAAGATTGCTAAAATTGAATATTCATTAATTAAGGAAGCATTCATTTGTTCTCAATTTTTTATTGCTTGGTTAACACATGGGTTTTGTCATTGAGTTGCATGAGGACATGCAACATATTGAGTGTGGGGGTATGTTGGGTCATTAATATACCATTATTATTGTCACTTTTGAACGCTTATTCCACCCATTTCTACCATTCTTCATCACGTCATTTATCATAATTTATCATATAATTCTATTTTACAATGATTTATGCTCTTATGTAAAAATATTATTTATTCTCCTTTATTTCTAATAAATTGATGATTATGCATTATTTTATCAATGAAAGTTTAATAAATTGGTTATAACATTATTCACCATTTTTAGCCATCAAGATAATTTCCAGATTGAATATTTGATCATTAAAAGTGCCAACTCAGAAATGCGCTGGAATAAGAAGTGACAGTTTTGCAGTTGAGATTCTGAGCAAATGAAGCAGAATAGGGAAAATCTGGAACATGCGTTTTGTCCATAACGGACCCAATTAACTTTGTAAAAGAACGTCTTGCAACTCAGGGTTCTTTGAGCACGATTTTCTCAGATTTGTTGTTGCGGCCGTCCTCCAAATCTCAGCTGCAAAACCAAATTCGTCTTGCTCTTGTTGAAAGATGGATGGAAATATATCTTCTTGTTGATCAATTGGTTGGAAACAATCTAATTTTGTAATAGAAATTATGTTGTACTTATCTTTATTGTAACTTCTCTCTGATCTCTCTCTATTTAAATGAAAACGGAGATCATAGATGGGGATGATTGGGGGGATTCGAATGATGGAATTGAGGATGAATTAGAGATTCAGAATTGAGGATGGCAGAGAGAATGGATAATGGATGAGAGATTGAGAGACTTCTTATTGTAATCCAGTGTAACTCTGCTTTGATATTTTAATATAAATCTAGTTGCCATTCCATCTTTGATCATAAAGTAACCCAACAGCATCCGTTGGCGGCTAAGGGCCCAGCCTCTGGTGGAGTACGTTGCTGGTGTAATATATCGTTATGCTTTATGTGTGGTTTGATCTTTTTCTTTTACTCTGTTCAGTAATCTGACGCACTTTACTGTTTTACATATCAACGCTATTAGATATACTTGATTGGATACTATTGTTATCTGCAACAGGAATGTTATGTTATCATTTTAACTTTGTATCGCATTGCTGTTCCTTTTGATAATTGATATAACATTGTTGTTCCTTACAGATTGACATTCGATTACAGATTAACCGCGTTGTATGTTCCTAAATCGGTACAACTGTATGATGTATTCTTAAATTGTGACTGTTGTTTATTCAGGATTGTTGTTCCATTACACTTGCTACTACTTTATAGTTGTGGTTCATGCATATTGTATCGAAGCTCGGATTACTGTCCCTTTTAGTGATAAGTGTGTTGTGTGCGTGATTTGGATTGTTGTACATTCATATATAATCTGCTATTCCATTTCCTGTTATTCGCATTATCTTTATTTTGGTGTGAGAGACAATCTGTGGTTGTAGTGAGCCTTGGCATTTACTGCCTAACTCCCAGACCCGTGGTCCATGCTCTAATTTCCTTTCCATCAGTTTCCAAAGGGATGGGCTATTGCTGTCGAACCCTTGACTGATACATTGCTTATTTTTCCGAATGAATGATTTAGGCTTCAAGGTATTTTGTTGTTGATTTCCATTAATTAGAGTTTGTTGTTCAGATTCCTTTAATTACAGTTTGCTACCCATTTACTTTGTTGTTCATTTATGTTGATTAATTGCAATAGTTTGCTTTTAAAGAGTTTTCCTAGTTTACTTTCAATGGCAGCTTTAGTTCAATTTTGATTTCCTTTTGATTGCTTTAAAGCAGGACTGTCAACTGTAGAGAACATTGGTTATTGCTTCCTCGTTCCCAGATTGATTGTCTTGTTCTGGTTTGATTTCAATTGCATCAATATCCAGAGGAATGAGTTATTGCTACTGTATCCTCGATTGATGGTTGTTTGAGTGTATGGTTTAGTTTAGAACATTTCAGTTTCTTGCTGTTCCAATTAGATTTTGTTTCCAACTTTCATTTAATTTTGCATTTTAAGCACTATACTACAAAACATTACTCTTGAGTAAATAGCCACCTCAGACTAAGTATGATCTTGAAATAAAAAGTCGTCCCTGGGTTGATAATTAATGTGAAGGTAATTAGGAGTTAAAAAGAAACCTTTCTATCGCTCCACAGCAACATCGTCAAAGGGTTCTTGTGTGTCAGCCTCTCGTGGTTCTATTTGGGTTTTTTCTAAGATGGTGTCTGTAACACAAATATTGTATCATGTTGTTGCCAAACCTTCAGCACTTGCTATACATAAATGCCCCTATGTGGTGTTTTATCCCAACTTGTCAACAACCTCAACCAATTTATTGAGACCCTGAACCTTTGTTTTCATTTTTCTATCTCCTAATTGCCACTTTAATTCCCTATTTTTTGCTTCTAGCTTCTTAATTTTAAGCAGCAAAGATCAGGTTTCTTTCTTACATCATGAAGAAGTGTCTTCTTGCTTGGTATTTTTCTTCTTCTTCTTCTTCTTTCTTTCTTCTTGCTTCCCCTTTTGTTCCTTCTTCTTTTTTGGTTTCTTCTTAGACAATGGCGAGGGTTATGTATGAGTACCAAACTTGACCCTTTTCTTCGGTATTCTAGCACATAAAATAAACAATGCGAGAGCATAACACATAAAACACATATACACAGAGATTTTCCCCTGGATCACAAAACTAGGACTACCAGCTTGATTTTTCATTCTGTTCCTTTCAATGTTATAATACATATTTATACATGCTGAAGCATCCAATACCATGGACAAAAAACCATCGTGTCCAAAACCATGGAACGAAAACCATTGCGTCCAAAAACATGTACGAAAATCATGCACAAAACCGTAAGTGGGTCTACCCAACCTAACATAGGTTCGAAAACAAAAATTTTCTGGGGTGTTGCCCCGGACGCCATAGAGTGGGGTCACCTGCACCCCTCAAAACCCCTGTGATGCCCGCTACGCAATCAACGCAACGAAGGGGGGGCTCCGCCCCCCCTCTAACCCCCTGGTTAACTACGTGGGCCAGTCATAGAAAGAATATAGAACAACCCAACATTCTCCCACTTGTTTTTTTCTTTCCATAGGGGGCCACAAGAGTGCTTAGTCATTTATCTAGCCCTACAATGCCCATTGTTTCTCTACACCAAGAGAACTTCTCAGAGCTCACAGATTTTGTCAATGCATCTGCAGTATTCTTCAAAGTGTCCACCTTGACCAGCAACACCTTTTGGTCTTCTATCATATCCCTCGCAAAGTGATATTAAACATCAATGTGCTTTGTCTTTGCATGATATGCAGGGTTCTTTGCCATGAAAATTGCACTTTGGCTATCACAGTCCATCCTTATAGCTCCATGTACTAACCCCATACTTGAACACAATCTCTCCAACCAAACTACTTCCTTGCTTGCATGAGTGGCTGCCATGTATTCTACCTCTGTAGTTGATAGTGCCACTACAGATTGTTTCTTATTCATCCAACTAACTACAACTCCAAATAGGTTAAACACATACCCAGTTGTAGATCTTCTCTGATCTAGATCTCCAGCCTAGTCTACATCAACAAAGTCATGAATATCCAACACTCTATCCAATCCTAGTCTTCCTTGGTAGCACAAACCATAATCACTAGTGCCATGAAAATACCTGAAAAGCCGCTTCACTACTGTCTAATGCTCCTTCCTTGGTTTTGACATAAACCTACTCAATACTCCCACTACATGTGTAATGTCTGGTCTAGTACAGACCATCGCATACATCAGGCTACCGACTGCACCTACATATGGAACACGAGACATATCCTCTTCCTCTTCTTGTGTCTTGGGACACTATTCAGCAGATAACTTTACACCTATAGGAATAGGAACCTTCACTGGTTTACTATTATGCATATTAAATCTCTGCAATATTGTCTCAACATACTTCCTCTGGTTCAACCAGAGCTTCCTCTTTTCCCGATCTCTTTTAATTTCCATGCCCAAAATATAATTTGTAGCACCAATATCTTTCATGTCGAATTTGGAGGACAATTGGGTCTTCAAATCCTGGATAAATTCTTTGTCATTTCCAACCAGCAACATATCATCCACATATAAGACCAAATAAATAACATGGTCACCAATTAATTTAAAATACACACAGTTATCTTCTTTGCTTCTGGTGAAGCCAAGTCCCCATATAAATGTATCAAATTTTTGATACCACATCCTTAGTGACTATTTTAACCCATACAAAGACTTCTTTAACTTGGATACTAGTTCTTTCTTACCCTTCACCGCAAAGCCTTTAGGTTGCTTCATATAGATTTCCTCTTCCAGATCCCTGTGAAGAACTGTTGTCTTCACATCCATCTTTTCTACCTCAAAATCAAAAGCAACAGCAACAGATAAAAGTAATCTAATAGAAGTTACCTTGGCAACAAAAGAAAAGATATCACCAAAATCAATTCTCAACACCTGGGAATAACCTTTTGCTACCAATGAAGCTTTGTATTTCTCCACCTTTCCTTCTTCATTTTTCTTCTTCTTGAACACCCATTTGCTGCCAATGGGTTTCCTTCTAGCCGAGAACTCCACCAGATCCCAAGCCTCATTTTTGTGCAAAGATATCATTTCATCAACCATGGCCTCTTTCGAGAGTTTTCCATCCTCTGAATCTACTGCTTCCTTCACAGTTCTGGGATCATCATCAGTAATGGATAAAACAAAATTTGAACAGAAAATAGATGGATTATACCTTTCTGGTTGCCTTATTTATTGAATTGATCTTCTCACACCCAGAGTTTGTGGCTCTTCATCTTCTGATTCCTCCTCTGCTGTAGAGTCTAATTCTTCCTCCTTTAGCTCAAACTCTTTCTTCACAGGTTCCTTTGGTTGGACTTCATGCTTAATAACATATTTCACCTCTCTAAACACCACATCTCGGTTGTACACAACCTTCCCTGTTACTGGGTTCCAAAGCTTATAACCCTTTAAACCATCCTTATACCCAATAAAGATGCACTTTTCAGATTTACTATCCAACTTGGTTCATTTCTCCTTTGGAACATGTACATATGCATCACATCCAAATACCCTCAGATGTGAAAGAGAGGGTTTCTTAAGAGTCCATACCTCTTGTGGAGTTTTATCCTCCAGCATTGATGAAGGTGATCTATTGACCAAGTAGCATGCTGTCTCCACTGCCTCTGCCTAGAATTCCTGTCCTAACCTGGCACCACTGAGCATGCTTCTTTCCCTTTCTATCAATGTCTTGTTCATTCTTTCTGCAACTCCATTTTGCTGAGGTGTATATGGAGTTGTCTTCTTCCATGTTATACCACACATCTTATAGAATTCTTCAAATTCCTTACTACAAAACTCTCCCTCCACCATTATCTGTCCTCAACACCTTTATCTTCTTCTCTGCCTGGTTTTCCACCAGAGCCTTGAATTCTTTAAACTTGTCGAAGACTTCAGATTTCTTCCTAAGGAAATATATCCATGTATTCCTTGAGAAGTCATCTATAAATGATACATAGTACACAAACTTACCCAGTGATGGAACCTTCACAGGTCCGAAAACATCACTATGCACAAGCTCTAATATATGTCATGCCCTCTTACCACCAGAGGGGAAACTCACCCAATTCTGCTTCCCATATACACAATTTTCACAGAAATAAAAATCCAAAGAGTTATTACTCATACCTTCTACCATACCTTTACCATGAAGTATTTGAAGGCCCTTCTCTCCAATATGTCCAAGCCTTTGATGCCACAACATGGTATTCTCTCTAGAGACCACTAGATTTTCTGCTCCACTTTCAGGAACCACAAAACTGTTGCACCCATCAACATCCATGACACCTTGCAGCCGTTACAGAGTTCCAATCTGAACTCCCCGCATCAATACCAGTGCTCCCTGAACCATTTTACATGTATCCTTCTCGAACACTGTTTTTACACCTGCATCATCCAACTTGCTTACAGAAATCAGATTTCTGGCCAATGCAGGAATATGCAAAACACCTGGAAGTGTTCTAACCCTTCCACCTTGCGACTTAAACTTTACTTTTACGCGACCAATGATTCTAGCCTTCCTATCATCCCCTAAGAAGACATCACCACCATTGTATTTCTCATACTCGCAAAACCACTCTATATGGGGAGTGAAGTGAAAGGATGCACCTGAGTCAATCAACCATGCCTCATGATCTACATGTGTACTTGAAGAAGCCAAGTACACATCCCCACCTTCATCTGAGGTGGTTTCGGCTCTACAGAAGGAGCATCATCAGATCCCTTTCCTTTATTAGGAGCTTTAGATTTACAGTCCCTTTTGTAGTGCCCTTCCTTTCTACATTTCCACCACACCTCCTTCACAGGATTTCCTGGAGATTTAGATCTCCATCTAGATTTAGATCTCCCACACGATGACTTATTTTTGTTTCTGTTTTGGGAACGTCCTCGTACAGACAAGGGATTACCATTCTGGCTCTCCATATTTTTCCATCCCATCTCCTCCGTTAACAAGAATGAGACTATTTCATCAAACTGCAAGGCAGTTGCATTGCTACCTATTGAAATAGCCAGACTATCCAACGAATCTGGTAGAGAACAAAATAAATTGATGCACTTATCTTTATCTGAAATTTTGATATCAACACATGATAACTAACTTACCATAGTATTAAACGCATTTAGATGCTCTATCACCGAGTCTCCACCTTTCATCCTCAGGTTATACAGCTTTTTCCGTAGGAATAATTTATTCACCAGAGACTTAGACTGGTACAAAGCCCCTAACTTGTCCCACAAAGCCTTCCTCATAGCTTCCCCTAATACATTCAGCAATACTGAATATGAGACACACAATCGTATTGTGCTCTTTTCCTTCCGATCCAACTTCTTCCATTCTTCATCGGACACTCCCATTGGTTTAGTACCTGGATCTACCACAATCCACTGATCTTTATCCACCAACAGATCCTCCATCTTGAGCTTCCACAACTCAAAACTCTGACCATTAAATTTCTCAATCTCTATCTTTCCGCTACTCACCATCTTCATTCACCACTAGAATCAATCTTGCAGATCTCCCACTGAACAGGGTCTACCATAGGCCCGAGCGAAACCCCTCAGCAACAAAGGTGTCCCCTTGAAGCCAAAAACAACTGTGATACCAAATGTAGGTTTTAACCCCATATAAAAATTACCTGCATACGGATTCTAAAACACATAAATTAAACAATGCGAGAACATAACACATAAAATACATATACATAGAGATTTTCCTGTGGATCCCAAAACTAGGACTACTAGCTTGATTTTTCATTATGTTCCTTTCAATGTTATAATACATATTTATACATGCTAAAGCATCCAATACCGTGGACTGAAAACCATCGCATCCAAAACCATGGACCGAAAACCATCACGTCCAAAAAGATGTGCGAAAATCATGCACAAAACCATAGATTGGTCCGCCCAACCTAACATAGGTTCCAAAACCAAAATTTTCTGCGGTGTTGCCCCGAACCACATAGAGTGGGGTAGCCTGCACCCCTCAATCCCCCTATGACGCCCCCGCTACACAATCGGCGCAACGAAGGGGGGGATCTGCCCCTGCTCTAACCCCCTGGTTAACTACGTGGGCTAGTCGTGGAAAGAATATAACATAACCCAATAGACAGTTGCAATTAGTTCAATGCTATAGTTGCCTCCATAGGATCAGCTGCTATAGATGTAACATCAAAATAATTTCTCCATGATGGTTGAATAAATTTGCAACACTACTTTATTACAACAATTTATTACTTTTAGGGAAATTCAATTTGTGCCTACAAAAGAATTCTTAGAATAATACAATGAAATGAATAAAGACAGGGTTGTAATAGCATGACATCTATGACATATGTGTAACAACATGCTGTTATAGAATTTATGAAAAGGAAAATTTGTATCAACTGCCACAAAGTGGTTTTCAACTGGTAGAACTATTTATTTTTTATTATATATTTATTTTAATTTTATTTCAAATTTATTTAATTTTGTTTTAATTTTTTTTTTGGTGTACTAACTACCAACAAAAGTTGGTTTTCTGCTACTACAATTATTGGAATTTAACTAATTTCTAGCATAAGATAAATTTCCCATTCCCTCATAACTCGAATATCAAATCCTCATACAATGATGATAAATGAATCGTTTGAGGTTGGTTTATAATAGAACCGAAGACAATGCTCATTGGCAAGCAATGACACTTTGGCACTATCTATGGTAATTAATATCAAGGTCCCATTCTCAAAGATTGTATCTACCTCATAAGGACCTAGCCATCTAGTGCAGAGCTTCCCCTTGAAGCCTTTGAATCGTGAATCATACAATAGAGCCCAATCAGATTTCTGAAACACCTTCTTATTGATAAAATTGTCATGCCACTTATCCCTCTTCCATCGATTAATTCCTATTTTTTGGATGGTAGCCAATCTCTTCCCATCTAGTTCATTTAACTAGTTCAATCGATGTTTCTAAGATGTACTCAAATCTAGGTTAAATTGCAATGTTGTTTTGAGTGTTTTTATTTCAAACTCAATGGAAAACAATGGGTTCTTACCATAAAAAAATTCGTATGGTGAGAATACAGTAGTATTTCTTGATGTAGTTTTGTATGCCCACAGTTCTTCTGGAAGTTTATTAGCTGATTTCCTCTGGTGGATGGCTACAATGTTAGTGTGAATTCTTCCAATAACCTTATTAGTGCTCTCCACTTTACCATTTTCCTGTGGATGATATGGCGAGGTAATTTTGTGATAGATATTGGTTTCTCAACTAATTTCTAGATCAAATGATATATGAAATCTGGTCCTCCATCTGTCACTATTTCTCGAGGCACTTGAAAATGAACAAAAATTTCTTTAAAAAAGAAATTTGAAACAACCTGTTTAGTTTCCCAGTTTTGTCCCTTTGCTTCAACCCATTTTGTGACATAATTTGTATAGACTAGAATCTAGTACTTCTAATGAGTTGAAGTATTAATTGGTCCTACAAAGTGTAAGGCCCACTTCACAAATGGTTCCAAGACTATTTGAAGTTGTAATGGCATTTCATCTGACTTGAGTCATTGACCCATTCTCTAACAACTGTCACATCCCTTCACAAATTGCTTTGCATTGTGGAATATGGTAGGCCAATAATATCCTGTTGAATTAACTTTATACCTTGTCCTCTTGTCAGTAAAGTGTCCTCTGCAAGTTTCCTCATGACAGGCTCTGAGGATTTCAAAAATCCCATCCTCTCTCACACAACACCTGATCTAATGATCTACCCCTATCTAGTAGAGGTATCCTTCTACCTAAGAGTATATTGCACTTCGTTGAACAATATTCCTCTTTTATTTCTAGGAAAGATATTGTGGAAATCTCCCTGTAGCAAGGTAGTTAGCTATGTCTGCATATCACGGTGAGTGAATTGGAATAGAAAAAATTTATTCATCTGGAAAAGAATCATGAACATGCATGCAATCACTATCAACAGTTAGCCTAGAAAGAAAATCAAGTACTATATTATCTTTTCTAGGTTTATCTAATATTGTTACATCAAATTCTTGCAACAACAATAGCCAACAAGAAACCCTATCATTATTAACAATTTTATTCATCAAGAAATGAATGGTTGAGTGGTCAGCGTGCACAAATATTTGTTAACATGTAATGTAGTGCCGGAATTTATTGATGGCATGCACTACTGCGACAAACTATTTTTCTGTAACTATATAACTTAACTCTACTGGAGTCAGATTCTTGCGAATGTCTTAGATGGCATATGTCTTATTGTCTTCTAATTGACCTAACAAACCTCCTACAATAGTATCAGTTGCATTTGTTGCTATTTGAAATGGTAGATCCCAGTTCAGTCCTCGCAAAACAGGGGTTGTTGATACACACTACTTTAACTCTACAAAGGTGCATTCAAATTTCCTTTTCCAAAAAAATTACACATCTTTAGTAAGCAAAGAAAATAATGGGGATGCAATTTAAGAAAATGCTATAAACCTCCTGTAATACACTGCATGTCGCAAAAAAATTCATACCTCCTTATTTGCTTTGGGAGCTGGAATTTTCAGAATTAATTATATCTTAGTAGGGTCTACTTTTATTCTTGCAACAAAAATATAATGCCAAAACACAAACCCTTCATTCATCATCATGTGACGTTTTTTAGTGCTTAAGGAAATAATAGTTTGCTCACATTGCTCTAACAGCTTTTCGAGATTGGATAATGTTGTTTCAAGACCATCACCATAAGGTGTAAATTCATGCATACATACTTCTAAATAGTCATTTAGAAAATCTGTAAATATCCCCAATATTTCCCTCTAGAAGGTTACTGGCACATAACAGAGTCCAAAAGTGAGAACTATGTATGAAAAATTACCCCATGGTCAAGTAAAGGTTGTTTTATCCTGATCGTTTGAGGAAATTTGTATCGGATTATAACCACTAAACCCATCTTGAAATGAAAATAATTTTTTTCCAGATAAGGTGTTAACGACTTGATCTATAAATGGTAAAGGAAAATGGTCCTTGTGAGTGGGTTTGTTAAGTTCTCTGTAATCTAAACAGACCCTCCATTTGTCATTTTTTCTAGGAAAAATATCAAGTGCATATACACATTGGTTGTCAGAGATGGGATAAACGAAGTTGGAATTTAGAAGCTTTTGTAATTCTTCTTTTACTAGTTTTTTAAGTGTTGGGTTCATGCATTGTTGTGGCTGCCTAACTAGATTGCAGCCTCCTTTCAAGTAGATGTGGTGGGTACACAGGCCGGGGTGAATGCCTTTCATGCCTGTGTAATCCCATGCAAATACCTTTGTATGTCTCTATAACAGCTGTAAAAATATCCTATTATGTTTGGGAGTCATATTAGGATTAATATTTAGATTATTTCCTAGCTCTATTTCAATTGAGGTTCTCTTTAGGTTAGGGGCTGTTTTCATATGTTCTAGACTCAAGTCTTATATGGTATCTTCTACCCCTAAATCATCAATACAAGTAACAACAAGGGAATTACTAATAACACCATTGATAATTTCATCATTTGTTTCATTCTTAAAATACTCAACTTTGCCAACAATGGGGAATGGCTGGGAATGATCTGATTCAGGATCAAATTCATCCCATATGGGATTTTCAAAATCCTTACTTGGTTTTGTAAGAGGATAAGGGTTGAGGTTATTTGTGCCTTGTTCATCTGAAATCATCATGAAGCCCGACCTACAACCTATTAGTGTGTCCGAAGTGGCCAACCAAGGCCTTCCTAACATTAGGTGATGTCCCAATAGATTTGATTTCATTTGAAAAATAAGAAATTTTGCTGGGTACCTCCAGGAATCCACTATGATGACTATGTTCTCTACCACTCCTTTAGTTTTAACACGTGACTTATGTTCTACTTCTAGCACTGTAGGTGTTTTTCTTAGCCCATGCACTCCTAAAGTGGTAGATATTTCTATAGTCATTACGTTGATTTCTACCGCTAAATCAATTCATGTGTTTGGAATGGTCTTCTCATAAATATAAAAAGTGACTGTAGGATTCCCAGGGTCATTGTATTTAGCCAAGAGGTTGACCAGTCATTAGTTCCAACAATTTTCCCATCACATTGATGGTAATATGATCTTTGGTCTTCCTTCCAAGTTTATTAACACATATATCTCTTACTGTTTTCACATAGATGCAAACATCCTTAATGGCCTGCATCAAGTGAATCCTTATGTGCAGATTATTTAACTCCCTAAGAAAATCATATTCAAGTTGTGGAATCATCCTAGTATCAGCTAATATTTGGGGATATGGAGGATCCTTTGTCACTATAGCAGTTGGATTGGATGTTACAAATGTGTCACCATTATTTGAATCAATTGTTATAGGTGTAGAAGTTCCTTCAAAATCCATAGGATCATCCCTAGGTGATTCACATTCCTCTTTAGTAATGATAGGGGACTTTTTTGAGTTTACTACCTTTCATCACTGAAGGTGGATATCGTTGTATTCAACAAGGGTAATGTAGTAAGTCTGCAAAGAAGAGGGGGCTTCTATATTATGAGTTGCCTTATTATTTGGGTTAGGGTTAGATTGTATAGGTAATTGGGCACATGTGAGAGGAGTGGTAGCATATGATGAGAGAGGTGGAAGTTGCAATTGTTGTGGCACTACTAGCGAATGAGGAACTAGGCCTAAAGAGTTTCCCCTCCAATTTTGAGGCCAAGAGTACCACTGAGATGGAGGAATTTTAGGAGGACACTGAAAAGGTGGAGAAGGAGACAATTGGTTCAATACTGAAGGAAATTGAGCTGGATAGGGAGTGGGATACTTCAATGGAAATTGATGAGTATTATATATATTATTCCATGGATTCAAAGAAAAATCTCAAGACATACCCATTGGTCATGGTTGCGAAGGATTCCTAGACCCAATAAAGTAAGAGGATTAAGTGTCCTCACCTAATTCCAAGAGTGTTTCCTTCAGTCTTGGGAGCTCTGGACAGTAGCCTATAGAATGCTCTGGGTCACAAATATTGCACAAGTTAATGTTTTTGACTCTACATTCCTTCAAGGAATATTTCTCTTTACATTTTGGGAAGAACACGGCCAAGGCCTTATCGGCTTCATCCTATGTCTTTTTCACTTGTGTTGTCATCAATTGGGCTGATAAGCTACTGAGAAGATCAGCCTTGGGATTCTCAGACAGGTTTCCAATATCATCTCCAGTCACACCTCTATTTGTGGATTTTTGTATTTTAACATAGGGATCATGTGTCATGCTTCTCCCTTGTGATGATCCTCATGAACACCTTAACCAAACTTTTATTATATCATCGTATGGATCCTAAGATATATATCCTTTTCCTAATAGGCTCAACATGTCAAGGGAGTCATCTCTCATCCGTCGAATCAATATTATTTTCAAAATCTATAGATCTAGATCACTATGTTTATAAATTTGTAGATTATAATGGAAGCATTCCATGTAATCTTCCAAGTTCTCTTCTCCCTTTTGTGTCATTTTGAATATCTCCTCTCTTAAATCTCTAGTTCGGCAATAGTCCTGATCTGTTTCCAGAAACGTAGTCTTCATTTCTCCCCATGTTTGGATAGTAGCAGAACCTAGTCCCATAAACCATCTTAATTCTACTTCTTTCAAACTAGCAGGAAATAGTTTTAGATTCTTAGCATCTGAAGCATAGTCATAATTCCTTCATAGAACATCAAACTCAAACAGAAAAGTATCAAGATATTCTATAGTCAATCCCTGGAAAGATGGAAAGGATGATAGAGGGATATTTTTCATGGGGGATTCTCCCCTTATATCCCTTATTGGAAATTCAAAAGTGGTAATAGTGGCATATGTCCCACTATTGTTATTGTTATCCCCCATTGGAAATTATCCTAATTCTTTTTCTGGTAATTATCCTTCTAAAGATTGCTCGGACGAATGTTCTATAGATAGGGATTCTTGTGATAATTTCTCATATTGTTCCGGGGATGGTTGTATCACCGCAGTTCCTGAGTCTCGGTATTGGAAAGTGAAAGAATGTTCTTCCGATCTAGTCCTTGATATTTACCATTGGTTTCCTCTCATCCTTCTAATCCAAAATCCTAGCCACTAGTTTCTCCTTGTTGTTCCTGAGTTGATTTTACATATTTGGGAGTTTGTAGGCTAGTTTGAGGAAAATTGGGTCCTAAAATAGAGGAACCAAATACTCCTAATTTTAATGTAGAAGTACTAGCCTCATGTGGGCCTATTTTTCTCACGTTCCTATATGGTGTTGACTGGTCCCTTTCTACTTTTGAGATTAGCTCTTGGATAAATGTTACCCTCCCTTGATCAATATTTTTCTTTTTCTTTTTTTGATCCCTTTTTCCTATAGGTTTATTATGGTTCCTAAATATTGCTTCTTCTTCACTCATACATTCTACACATGGACCTAATTATTACAGTGGTGAGCTTGCTCAGGTATGTTAGACTGATGCACAAGTTATTACCTCTCGTATTACCACCCAACTTCTATAAAATTAGAGACACTCTATCAAAATGAAATTCAAAAGAAAGTGTTGAATGATTGTATCATTGACAAACTTCCCCGACAACAGTGCCAAAATATTTGTGAGGTTTTATCACTCCTAAAGTAACTAAGCCACAATACTTAATTTTCAACAAGGGTAGGTATTTTTATTTCAAAGGCGTCTGCACTATTTGTGTCGATACATGTAACAACTAGGTTAAATAGAAAACATGTTGTTGAACACACTTGCAGAAATTAAAGCATTCTTGAAGAATGGAAATACATGCTTGCAGGAATTAAAAGGCACACTACAGGAATGAAACACACTAGCCAAGGAAATAATCCACGCTTCATAAAAAATTCAGAATAAGGATAGGTGCTCCATACACTATCAGATAAATATATAACAACAATTGAATAGCATAGAATTGTTTAACGTGTGTAAAAACACACAATAAATATGAAAGAATAAGTATATTTATCCCATAAAGAAGCATGTACAACAGTAATAAGAAATCCATAGTAACACATTAAAAAAGAAATATCCTATTAACACTGCGATACCTGCTAAAGAGGAGGGTCATTCCTACCTAGCAGGCTATAGGAGTAAAACGAAAACTATTTAGGAATTCAACATGGAATTTGTAGTAACATCACCAGATATATGCTTGTATTAAAATAATGGGAAATTACAAGATCAGAATGTCAGTATTATCTATGTTCTATCATCATCTTCTCATGAGACTAAGCTCTTTTATAAAGTCTTTACAGAGCCCGAAAATTAGAGAAATGATAAAAAGGTAGAAATTGTAACAAGCTTATTTTAATAAAGATTTTTTATGGTTACACCCCTCTTGTTTAGATGCAACTGTAACTTCTCATCTATTGTTAATTGTCTGCATGGAATTACTTCATTCGTCCCTTGATAGTCTTCTCTGAAAATGGAGGCTACAGACTTGACAATTCGCAGTGTAACAATAGCTTCATGGTCTAACAATAGGAAATGACAAACCCAGGGTGTAACAACAAGTAATAGAATCTCACACCATGTAACAATAAGTAACAGCAAAAAAAATCACCCATGACTATCAATAGTTATGGAAACAACTGAAAGAAAAGAATTCAAAAGAAATCTTCCACATGTGCCCTAGTTAGTCATCCCAAAGAAAGCATTGTTTTGTTCAATAATCAGCAGAAAATAACATAATAATACGTCAAAAAAAAGTTTTCTTCGTAATGAGAGGGAGTGACATTATACTGGAGAAATTGTAGGTTCAATGAGGGAAAATGGCCAAAAATGGGGAAAGGGTACCTAAAATATTCTCAAATATTGCACCCAAGAGAATCCTCTAATACCTATTAAAATTTATTTTGATATCTTTAAATTTGAGGGAAAGCCATCCCAACCACCCATATCGCCAACTACAATCTATTGTGTTCTCTAAATTCTTTGGTGGATGATAGTATGAGGTTAATATTTCTCCAATGATCCCTAACCAAAGATGGTGGAAGATGGTACATTGAACTCGATAAGGCATCCCATCATTATTATGCTTGATTGATGAAAATTTTGTTTGAACCACTTACATCTACCTTCACATCAAGAGATCTGAACTGATCCACTATATACTTTTAAATAGGTCACCTTTACACATATCTCTAACCATATTCATGAGGTGAGGTGACATAAGCTATTGATTAGGAACAATATTCCTAACCAATTTTTTAAAGATTAGCTTATTTCATCCTCATTACCCCAAATTGCCAAGGATTGCATTGTGGCTAGGGACGCTATAAAGGAGAAATCCATCTTACATCCCCAACACCTTGACTTGGTTTACTCATAGTTGGGTACTTTGTATGAAATTATCCATAATCATCCTTAACTATCAGTTGGCTCACAATAACCTAAACTAGGACCACATTTTAATGGTGTAAATGGTTCCATATCTACATATGTTGTGGGCTAGTTGTATGTTTAACTACATAAACTAATTATTACATCACAAGCGCCTACAACTATGCCTAGTTTTCAACAAGTAATGCCTCCTAAGAAAACCACCAATATTCACATAGTGCAATCCATGCAACTGAGGAATTAATAGTAACAAGGAAGTAAAAAGAAGGAAAATAAGAAAAATAAAACTTCTAAACTTTCTCAATAGATTCAATGAACCTCTCTAAACATAGGTGGGGGCATAAATGGATGACAACACAAAGTCGTGTTTTCTTGCAAAAATTTTCATGCTAACTACCTTACTCATGAGTGCCATGAATAAATGAGATTCATCGGCTTCTTGTACAACTAGTTTTTGGGTAGTATCCTATGATCCTAACATGTCCACTCATTTCACAACAACAAAAAATGATTGAAACAATTCATTCTCCTCTTATTGGGGCCATGGGAGGAAAAACGTTTAGGTAGGCTCGTCACATATACTTATGTACAATCAACAAGTGAACTAGTTTATAAGAACAAAAAATAATGAGATTAGTGAGACTAATTATTCACCTTAAAAATTGATTATCCTCACTTCAACCAATCAACCTATCATGCTAGATAATAATTTGGACCTATTGTTTCATCGACCTAAAGTTTTTATCCATAATTCAACACATAACACCAATGTTAGGCATACCCACCACTATATCATTGTCAAGGATTTAGCCCAAGTTACTTGTGCCATATCTTCTTTGGAGGTTTTGCAGAGTTTTCCTATGCAACACAAAGCCTTGTTGACAATTATGGGAGGGGTTGATTGCTTAGATTTGATTTTGATTACGTTTCTCATTGGTGCAAGCTTGTATATGTTTTCGCATCATGTCACTTTTCATATCTCGATGCATATCTATATAAAAAATTTATGTTACACTATACTGGATGAAGGACCCTCAACTTGTATCATGGCCTCATCATGATGGAGAGCTCTAAGTTCTTCAACACTTATTTAGTCATGTGCTACCCTTCAATCCTTTGATGGCCACACCTTTGTACCTAATCAAGTTCTTTTACCATTTTTTGTTGATCTAGGGGGAAGAACTGTTGTCATTTACGTGAAACTTTTTGACTCTTCACTAGAGTATGATTTTCTCCTTTGATGTAGCTCTTTTTATACTATGAAATGTTAGTTTGGAATTAATATTTTATGTTCTTCACTTTCACAAAGAAGTAAAGATCACTACCATTGATCAAATGAAGTTTTATATGATGCTTACCAAATTAACCACTACAAGCAGCGCGACGGAATTTTTCGGGGATAATCCTCAATGCTATGCGAATGTCGACATGGGATTGTGTTTTCATTGTGACAATGACACTCCAAAAAATTTCCCTAAGTCAATTTTAGAGATTATATTAACTTTTGTTTCAATCCCCTCAGTTTCATCATGTTGTTTGTTTTTTTATTTCAGTGTTTTCTCCTAGTGTCGCATCCTCCTAATTTATCTTTCCTAAGTGTTGTCACTTAACGATTAGAAGCACTTTGGTTATCCAATTCATTGTTAGGTGAACTCATTACTTTCCCTCATTTAGAAAATTTCCTTTATGTCACGCACACACCTAAGAAAGCACATAAAATCATTAAAAATCAAAATCAAAAGCAAGAAAAGCACTCTTTAAAGAAAAAGTACACTCCAAGTCGATGAATACATGTGCTTAAGTGCAACTCCTTCTTCAGCTAGAAGAAGTGTTCCCTACTTCAGAGCACCCCCTCATGTTGAGCAATTGTTCCCCACTTGAGTGAACTCCTTCATCATGAAGAACTATACCCTCCGTTGAGTGCATGAGAACACCATGAAGACTTGAAGCACTTCACTTAGTACCTTCAGCATGTGCTAGTGTGCCCTCCTACCCTTTGACTGCATGAGTGCACATTAAAGGACTGAAGGATTTCCAACTTGTTCCTTCATCACTTTATAGCATGCCAATGCGGCCTCTCTGTCTCCTTAAGCATATGATCACAATATGAAGCCATAAAATCCCAACAATCCATATCTTCAACCCTTCAGAGTGTGTCAATGCTCCCTTGATAGTTTTCCTCAATTTCTTAAGAACATGAGTGCATTCTGTTAGTGCCAGTCTTTGAAGCCTTCCACCAGTGATCAAACATGCTCTTACAAAGTGGTCTTAGGTCTAGGATTTGTTTTCCAAAGTTTTCCAAGTGTCTCACCATTTGGCTGAGTGTACTATCATTCAAAGAGTTATCATCATTTTAGGTTCCAATGGGTCATTTTACACCTTTTTCATGCTTCAGTTGTACTTGGGTAAGCCTCATTTCCCTCTCCTAGGGTTTTGAAGGTAATTTTTTTTGGATGGTCAAATCATAAACAAAATTTGTCTCCTGATGCTCATACACCTTCCCCTATCCCTCATGTACCTTCTTAAATGCTTCCCATCACTCATATCCCTCAAATTCATCATTTTCCCGCAAACCCTAGTTTATTGCTACAATTTGACAATTTTCTAGGCTAGGCCTGTGTTTTGACCTTTTGGACCCCCTCTCCTCACTCAATCTTTGAAATTCCACTTTTCTCTGATTCCTAACATCCCTCCCTACTTCTTAAAACTTTCTCAAGAATTTAGAACCCCATTATCCCCTTCGTTTCCCTTCATTTCCACAAATCCCCTGTTCCACACATCAGGATAGGTTTATTCAAATGATGTTTCTGAGAAAGAGAAGATGAATTTGAAAAAAGTGAGAGAGCTTTTTTCCACCATTGACCCAAGAAGAAAAAACTCTTTCCGTTTTTACACAAGTTTCATGGTTTGGGAGAAATGTCGAAACTATTGTTGCATCAGGAGAGTTGCTGCACCTCTGGAGTGACCTTGGTAAAATGAATTTTTCTCCTAGCTTGAATGCCCAAATTACTTTCTTGATGTTTCAACTGATAATTAGACACAGTGATCTTTCGAATGAGCTATCATGAGCTCAATTTGGAGTTGAGGAAGACCTTCAAAAGTTGACTGCAACAGCACTCTGCATTCAGGCAGTCTCATTCTGCACATTTTGACCAGTCTTGGGAGATTTGACTTTTGACAGGGAAAATGAGCTCCAAATTGAAAAATTCAAGATGTTTTGGAAAGTAGACTCGACAAGATTTCCAACGAGCTATTACATGCCCAATTTGGACACTGGGAAGGCCTCAAAAACTGGTCTGGAAAATGGAATTTCGCATTGGGAGCTCAGTGCTGCGCATGAGAGGGGCGCTGCGCATCAAGCAGTTTTCTCTTGTGTTAATTTAAACTGGCGTTGTGCATCAGAAAGGCACTACACATTGGTGAGCAGGCACTGTGCATTGGCCAGTAAGACTTCAAAACCACCAAACTTCACCTCAAATCATTCTCATTGCTGCATTTATCTTCCAATCAAGTAAGTAAACTCACTTTTGATCTCAAATAAGGTTTTTATGCTTTACTTATGGTTTTAGCCTCCTAAAACTCAAAACCCTAGTTGTCTTCTACCTAATTTCTCACCATTTCAAGATCTTGTCACTTGTCTCCATTTTTCCATTATCATTTGCCCTAAATTCACCTTTAAATCCCATCTTACTTAACCCATATCACCTTCCCCTATTTCCCTACAAAAATTAATGCCTTCACCAAGCTCTAAACCCACTCACATCAAACCCTAGCTCCCTTATAAACCACACTTACCCTCTTATTTCACTCCATCACAATTTTCCTTTTATAAATATCTTCATACTGATCTTTCCCTAACCTAATTATCCACCATTCATCAAACCATCCCAAGAGAGACAAACATGGAAAGGGACAATGACTATGATTTTGAAGAGGACACCCTAAATGACAGCTCTAGGGAAAGGATCTTGCAGCAGCTTGACAAAGGAAAAGGAAAGGTTACAAAGGAGGAGCTTGGTGATGATTTAAAGAGGGATTTTCAGCTTGAGGAGCATGATTCTAATGTGCCACCTCATCATACTCAGGTAATAGACCTAGATAGCCCTTATTTTGATCAAAGAATGCTTTTGAAATAAGAGGAGGCTTACATTAACATGTTAGAGGATAATATAGCTCGAGGAAGATATATTATCAATTTCCTAGAGCAGGAGAATAAGCAGTTAGAGGGTAAACAAAGCCAAATGGAGTTAGAGATGCTAAAAATTCAATGGCAAAGCAACAAAGAGCATCCAGTTCCCTTGACTCCTATTGAACAAGAAGTGGAGCATGATAGAGAGATATGGCTTGAAAGGGTAAATATCCACCTTGAGGGCCTTCTGAAGAAAGAAAATAGAGACAAAAAGATGCTAAGGCATATGTCACATCATTATTTGACCCGAAATAGAGTATGCGACAAGAGGATGAGGCACCTTAAGGCAAGATTAAGGAGGGCCTTAAAAGGCAAAAAGAAGGATGAAAAGCTCAACATTTTGGCTGATGTGACTTTAGCCCAACAAAGTAACCCATGATGCAGCTTTGAGCCAAAATTGGGCAAATTTTGAGACAATTTTGTCATTTTCCAATTTTTGAAATAGAAACACAGGAAATTCCGGCTGATGTGCAACGCCACTGACGCTGCGCATTGAATTGGTGCATTCTCTTGACAAATGTCTTATAGGTTTGGATTCAGCATCAAAAAATAAGCAGACCCATAAAGTTTTATCAATTTTGGAGAAGATATTTGCCACCAAAAGGGCAAAAAACACTCAAAAAATGCCCTCTCTGCCACTTTTTGGACCCACAAGGAGCAGTCTTGGGAGAATTGATTTTTGAAAGGGAAAATCAACTCCAAATCACGAAATTCAAGATGTTCCCAAAAGTAGATAGGTAGAGATTTCCAACAAGCTATCTTGGGCCTAACTGGGATAAGTGGACGGCCTCCAAAAGTAGCCTTGAAGCGGCATTGTGCATCAGGCTTAGGGCACTTCGCATCAGGGAAATTTTGTCAATTTTGCCTAAAAGTCAAATTTCACCTAGTCCCTTCAGCAATTGAATTTTTCTTCTTTTCTTAGTAAATTTTGCATGGTAAATGATGTAATATCATGTAAAACACTTGATGGGGTAGATACATCAAAGCAAAGGTCATTTTAAATTGAATGTATCAGTTTCCTTAGTTTTAGAGGCAAGCTGTTCCACTGCCTATTTTCCTGTTCCTAGTTTAGTTGTTGTTGAAACAGTTCCTTGACTCATGGATTCAACCCCTGATGGATAGCTCAGATGGTTTTGAGGTCTATATGATGTCTTTTCTTAGTAATTTGTAAAGTTTGGACTCTTTTGGAAGTGGTGCACTCATTGTATACTTGTATCAACAGATTGGCAGGGAATAAAATCAGGTTTTGCAGCTATTTTTGTGGGATTCTTGTGATACTATGTTTTTGTATTGTTTCTTCTTCTGTAATAAGTTTTTCTCATGTATTATATGTTTCAAAATATTTCCTTTCCTCTAAACTAAATGAATCAAGAGAAATAGGTAAAATACATTGATATCAGTGCTTTGCCTTGGGAATGCATTTAGTTTTTAATGCTTTCAGCAGTATGAAGAGGATTCATGGCCTTTGCATGCCCTCCTCAGCCCCTCAGTAGTCTTAAATCAACCATTTCACTCAATTAATAGTGAATAAACACTTATCTATCTCACCCCTCATAACATGTCTGCAATTCTGACTTGATTTCCCGGACCCAAGCTGCCTGCTCCATTTGATCCAACAACCAAACCATCAAAAACAACCAAAAACCATAGAGCTACTATACATAGCCTAAAATCTAATTTTGATTTAGTCATCTCAAGTTGTAAATGCGGTCATCTTAATTGAGATTGACAACAAGAGAGCCCTCTCCCGACCTGGTAGGGCTAGCTACCGAGTTAAGCGTAGTTTGTGGTTATCCTAGGATTGCCTCCCTTCAGCCTAAGGTAGATCCAGGCCCTAACATAGTGGCAACCATATTGGGGACATATTTTTATGTTCCTCAGTAAAATGTAGCAAGTTTAGATTTGATTGTTGATGGTGGAAAACGATCAGACACAGCAAGGCTGAAATCATTCACCTAGCGATTCCAAATCAGTTTTGAGATCAGATCCAAGGACTCCACTAGAGGATGAACCCGACCAGCAGAAACATGAAGGGACAATATGGAAAGATCAGGTATTCATGTTGGAATTTGATCTAAGACATTATGTTCTTTATTATAAATTATTTCTTCTCTTTTCCCGAGAATGTCAAGAAGGCTTTACAAAGTATATTGTATTTGAGGAAAGATCCTAGATATGCATTTGATTCTTTCCCTTTGAAGATTGTGGATACAAAATATGCGCATGCCTTTGATCTTGATCAAGACCCTTCTTCTAAATTTTATGATGATCGTCTTCAAACTGATGAGCCTCAAGAGACAAAGACTGATTCTACACCTTCTGTACATATTCCTATACCTTGTAAAATTCCAGATAGATACAAGCCTCTGATTTTACCTCCTATATCCCATGATTTCCCTAAAAATCATTACCTATATCTACCAAGAATTGATGGTGAATGTGACAACATCACTGTTGAGAGACATGTATTGAATCTTGAGTCTTTTCTTGACCTTTTCGAAGTTGATGAAGAGGATGTTAGTATTAGGCTTTTTGCTCTTTCTTTGCAAGGCAAAGTCAAGAGTTGGTTCAAAAACTTTCCTGATGTGAGGATCTCAGATTTCCAGCAGTTCGTCAAAGTTTTCCTCGACAGGTGGGTGGTCAGACAAAACCCTTTCTTGATTCTAGAAGAATATAACCAGTTGAAAAGACATCCAAGGGAGATAGTACAACAGTTTTCTACTAGGTTTAACCAAGTTTATTGTTCGATGCCTATTAATGGAAGACCTCTTCCTGGATCCACTCTCTTGCACTACCTAAATGCCTTTGATTTGGAAATGGAGTTTCAGCTGAGAGAAAGGAACCTTGCAACACTTGAAGAGATGCAAAACGGTGCAGTAGATGTAGAGGCTAATTTGTTGATCACAAGGGCAAAGCTGAAGGAAGAAGAGATGAAGAACATAGATCTAGAGGAATCGACATCTTTAGAGATAAAGCTCGACATTTTGGTAAGTACAGTGGAAGAGATGATGCAAAAGATCACCACAAGGAATGAGTATGATGTTCAAGACCATGGCTCACTGACTGAAGAGTGGTTGATCCAAAACATTTTCTTTCTTATCCCATTTGTCATAGACTTGATAATGATTGTTTTATAGATCATCTTGGAGAAGAGAGATCTATTGATATGACATGAATGCTTGATGATGTGTTTTATACTGATGATTTCCCTAAGTTTGATCAGTATGATGATGATTATGTTCTCTAAACAGAAGCTAGTCTTGTAGACAAATCAACAGCTGGTTTGTGGAAGGAGGAAGTTCACTTTAAGCAGCTCGAATACAGTGATCAGCAAATGCATATCAGCTATGGAAGTGAGGAGGAAAGTGCAACAAATTTTGAATTAAGTGAAGGATATTTTCCTTTTTGTTTTGCTTCATTTCAGATCATCAGAGACAAATTTCGTGTTATCAGAAATCAACCGTCGATAAGTTTCTATCTGGACCATCTTGAGTGCAATGAAATCCTTGTTCAAGACTTCTCATATCTAGATTTGCGGCCCTCGAATGCCATTGAATGTCAGGTTGCAGATGAAGATTCGAAATATGGAACATATGATCAAATGATGCAAGATGATTCCATACCATTCTGTTTTGAATCATTTCGGTTTTTGAAGGGAAGTTTGCATAGTATATCTTCAGTAAAGGATGAGAAACCTATAGAAAAGCATGCCATCTTATTGGAACTAATCGAAAATGGGTTGCAACAGTCTTTTCAAGTTTTTCACGATCCAATAGCTAATGTGTTGGATGATGCCTGCAGTCAAAGTCCTTCTCCATTAGCTACCTGTGAGATTCAAACAAGTATTGATACAAACTTGATCTGGCAGCCAGTTTCTTTGTCATTATCAACAGAAGTCTCGTCACAAAGCTCAGATGAAATTTTTCATTCACGGTATGAGGAGAAGAAAAGTAATCCATTGGATGAGCTAAGCCCTAGTGCACATGAATTTCAAGATCCTTATGTAGTATTTTTAGAGTCAGATAGAGAATCCATATTACTCAATTTGGGAAAATTTGGATCTGTTTACAAGTTTTCATGGGAGTTTCATTTCAGTAGTTCTCTCTTGTTTTTCATAAGAAAGTACTTGCAGAGAATGCAAACAATAGCCAGAATGCTTACTTGGTTGCATTGGGTGTTTCACTTCACTTGATTAGGTGATGACTGGAATAGTTAGACTAGTTTTTTTTTAATAAGCTCCATTTTGAGTATAGTTTCCAGTCTATCAGTTATCTTTTAGTATTGATTCAATTTTTAGCTGAGTAAGAGTCAGTTTGTGTATTTGAGTTATTAGTATTCGGTCAAGCATTTCAATTAGAGTTTTTGACTCCATGCGAAATGGATAAGGCTACTAGGTCTACAGTGTTCTCAGCACCTCCAAGGAGCTACCATCCCCATTGGAGCCAATGTTAGTGTCAGTCTTTGAAGCCTCCCACTAGTGATCAAAAATGATCTTACAAAGTGGTCTTAGGTCTAGGATTTATTTTCCAAAGTTTTCCAAGTGTCTCACCATTTGGCTGAGTGTACCGTAATTCAAAGAGTTATCATCATTTCAGGTTCCAATGGGTCATTTTACACCTTGTTCGTGCTTCAGTTGTACATGGGTAAGCCTCATTTCCCTCTCCTAAGGTTTTGAAGGTAATTTATCTTGGATGGTCAAATCATCAAAAAAACTTGTCTCCTAATGCTCATACACCTTCCCCTATCCTTCTTATACCTTCTTAAATGCTTCCCATCACCCATATCCCTCAAATTCATCATTTTCCTGCAAACCCTAGTTTATTGCTATAATTTGACAATTTTCTACGCTGGGCCTGTGCTTTGACCTTTTGGACCCCTTCCCCTCACTCAATATTTTAAATTCCACTTTCCCCTGATTCCTAACATCCCTCCCTACTTCCTAAAATTTTCTCAAGAATTTAAAAGCCCCTTATCCCCTTCGTTTCCCTTCATTTCCACAAATCCCCTGTTCCACACATCGGGATAGGTTTTATTCAAATGATGTTTCTGAGAAAGAAAAGATGAATTTGACAAATGTGAGAGATTTTTTTCTCCATCATTGACCTGAGAAGAAAAACCTCTTTCAGTTTTTACACAGGTTTCATGGTTTGGGAGAAATATCAAAAATATTGTTTCCTCAAGAGAGTTGCTGCACCTCTGGAGTGACCTTGGTAAAATCAAATGTTCTCCTAGATTGGTTCCCCAAATGACTTGCTTGATGAGTCAACTGCTAATTAGACACAAATTTATTTCTAATGAGCTATCCTGATCTCCATTTGGAGTTGAGCAAGACGTTCAAAAGTTGAATGCAACAACACTCTGCATTCAGGTAGTCTCATTTTGCACATTTTGACCAGTCTTGGGAGATTTGACTTTTGACACGGAGAATGAGCTCCAAATTAAAACATTCAAGAATTTCTGGAAAGTAGACTTGACAAGATTTCCAACGAGCTACCACACGCCCAATTTATACACTGGGAAGGCCTCCAAAATGGGTCTACAAAATGGCACTGCACATTAGAGGGGTGTTGCGCATCAGGCAATTTTCTCCTGTGTTAATTTGCACTGGCACTGCGCATCAGAAAGGTGCTATGCATTGGTGAGAAGGTGCTACACATTGGCCAGTAAGGCTTAAAAACCACCAAACTTCACGTCAAATCATTCTCATTGCTGCAATTCTCTTCCAATCAAGTAAGTAAACTCACTTTTGATCTCAGATAGGGTTTTTATGCTTTACTTACGGTTTTAGACTCCTAAAACTCAAAACCCTAGTTGTCTTCTACCTAATTTCTCACCATTTCAAGACCTTTCCACTTGTCTCCATTTTCCCATCATCATTTGCCCTAAATTCACCTTTAAATCCCATCTTACTTAACCCATATCATCCTCCCCTATTTCCCTACAAAAATTAATCCCTTCACCAACCTCTAAACCCCCTCACATCAAACCCTAGCTCCCTTATAAACCCCACTTACCCTCTTATTTCACTCCATCACAATTTCCCTTTTATAAATATCTTCATACTAATCTTTCCCTAACCTAATTATCCACCACATCAAACCATCCCAAGAGAGACAAACACAGAGAGGGACAGTGACTATGATTTTGAGGAGGACACCCTAAGTGATAGCTCTAGGGAAAGGATCTTGTAGCAGCTTGACAAAGGAAAAGGAAAGGTTACAGAGGAGGAGCTTCGTGATGATTTTGAGAGGGATTTTCAGCTTGAGGAGCATGATTATGATCTGCCACTTCATCATACTCAGGTAATAGACCTAGATAGCCCTTCTTTTGATCAAAGAATGCTTTTGAAAGAATAGGAGGCTTACATTAACATGCTAGAGGACAAGATAGCTCGAGCAAGATATATATCAATTGCCTAGAGCAGGAGAATAAGTAGTTAGAGGGTAAACAAAGCCAAATGGAGTTAGAGATGCTAAAAATTCAATGGCAGAGCAACAAAGAGCATCTAGCTCCCTTGACTCCTATTGAACAAGAAGAGGAACATGATAGAGAGATATGGCTTGAAAGGGTAAATATCCACCTTGACGGCCTTCTGGAGAAAGCAAATAGAGACAACAAGATGCTAAGGCATATGGCACATCATTATTTGACCCAAAATAGAGTATGCGACAAGAGGATCAAGCACCTTAAGGCAAGATTAAGGAGGGCCTTAAAAGGCAAAAAGAAGGATGAAAATCTCAACATTTTGGTTGATGTGACTTTAGCCCAACAAAGTAACCCATGATGCAGCTTTGAGCCAAAATTGTGTTGGCATTATGGCATAGGTTTGGCACTATGGCATAGGTGTTGTCCTTGATGGCAACTCACTCCAAGGGCAGATCACAGTTCAAGCTCTCAGAATGAAAGAAAATGAGGTATACACAGGTTCATCTTATTAAATTCGCATATACACACGGATGTACTGATCGAAAGGTGCGTATATGTATGCACACACTTTCATGAAAAGAAAAGCACGTACATGTGGGAAAACTTATGGTTGGTCCATGGTATTTAGTTCGACATATTTGAACCTATGGTTTTGGTCCTTGGTATTGCATTTAAAGTGTTGAACCCAGGTATTGGGTCCCTAGTATTAGTTCTCAATGGTTTTGATGGTTTGAGTAAGGCCTAAGAGTATAAAAAGGGAAGGAGATCATTTGGCAAGGGTATTGACTTATGTGTTGAATATCTTGAGAGGAGCAAGATCTGGATTACTGGTGATTGGTTGGTAAGTTACAGCTGGATTTGAATCAAGGAGATACCTGAGCATTACACGATGATTAAGATCTATTGATGGGTCAAGAGCTCAAGGCTTGAATAGTAGTATCATTGTGTGGCTTTGATCTATTATATTTGGCACATGATTAGATCTATAAATCTGATAATCTGGGGACAACTGATGTCTGATTAAGAAAAAGGATAAATTATTTTTTATAGATCTGTATGCAGGTTCGACGTATCGGAGGAACGTATACACGCAGGTTAAGAAAGTGAAGACTGCGTATACGCTGGTTGGCTTTGGCATAGCTACGTATGTACGCAGGTTTTTATTGATGAAGTAGCGTATGTCTCTTAAAAAATATTTTAGCTGCTTTTGTTTATTGGTGCAGTGTTCTGGGTTCAGAATTGGTGTCTGGTTGCTGGTACTGTTTTTCTGGTTACAACATTCTGAAAAGTTATTGGTTAATTTAGTATTTGTACAAAGGAGATTGGTTGTTGTAGATTTACTTGATGTTTGATTGATATTCATGGATCCAGTCTGAAAATTTATGAAACGTGGTCCCTGGAAGAAAAGAGAAGGTTGAAGCCTTCTGTAGGTCAGCGCCTACGTACTAGTACCTTAGCTAGTACAAAAAGCTAAGGGGGTTGCAGCTCCCTTCTAGGAGAAGATGGAGAACGAGAGAAGGTTGTAGCCTTCTGCAGGTTGAATCCTGTGTGCTGGTATAAGACTGCACCCGTACAGACTCATTGTAAAAAGAAGTTTCTAATTGAAAGAAGATAGAGACATATTGTAGCAGGTGGTTTTCACCCACATTGGGTTTCCACCTTATATCTTGTGTTCTTTTGTGTGACTATCTGCTCTACTTTTCTATTCCTGCTTACTGTTATATGGTTCTGACACACATATTAATGATTAACTTCTGAAGAATAAATTAAATTATAAGTCTGGAAGTTATACACAAGTTTCATTAGTCAGATTTGCGTATACACGTTGTTTTCATGCACTGAAGTAGCATATACAAATCTTTGTATAAATTGAAAAGAATTTGACTTAATAATACTGATTCACCCCCCCCCTCTCAGTATTATTTTCAACAATTGGTATTAGAGCAGGTCCTTCAAAAGAAGCTTGATCGCTTGAAGGAAGATCTATCATCATGAGCAACCACGAAAGAGAAGCATCAATCAGGCCACTAATTTTTGATGGAAGCAACTTCGTCTATTGGAAGGTAAGAATCACTGCCTATCTTCAATCTCTTGGTACAGAAGTTTGGGATATTGTAGAAACAAGATACACTTTTCCATCAGCAACTCCTACAAATGCGGCTGGTAAGAAGCAGTATGAAACAAATGTAAAGGTGGTCAATACTCTACTAGGGAGCCTATCTCAATCAGAATTCGTCAAGGTTATGTAGCTCAAAACTGGAAAAGAAATATGGGATAAGATCGTTCTGAGATATGAAGGAGATGAATAGGTAAAATGAGAAAAACTACAAACTCTCATAATTCAATATGAAAATCTCAGAATGTACAATGATGAAAGTGTGGCTAACTATTTCCTATGTATAGATGAGATTGTTAATTGTATGAAAAATTTGGGTGAAGAAATAAAAGAAGTTTTTTCATTGAAAAGGTTCTAAGATCTTTGTCTTCTAAGTTTGAATCAAAAGTTTCCGCCATAGAAGAAAAACATAATCTACAGAGCCTTACCATGTCATAGCTACACGGAATCCTAACTGCTTACGAAATGAGAAAAGGGTGACCATCGGACAAGAGAAACGCTGCATTCAAAGCCTTAGGAAAAGGAGATTACAATGACTCAGGACATATGTCGGAAGAAGAGGAAGAGTCAAATTTTGTCAAAAACCTTCAATGGGGTTCTGGAAGATTCAGAGGTAAGCTCCCTTTCAAATGTTTTTCTTGTGGAAGAGTCAGTCACTATGCTGCCAAGTGTCCTCATAAAGATAAGCTTGACAAAGGTAAGGAACCAATTAGATGGAACAGAAAATAGAATGTAAGTAAGAAGAGCTATTACACACATGAAGACATTGATGGACGTTCAAATAGCGATGAAGATGAACAAGGTAATGATTATAGACTTTTGATGGCTTTTGAAGATGATGATTTCTTGGATGCTATAGATGAAGAAAGTCTTTATGAAGAAATTTCTAAACTCAAAATTTTCTTAGAGGAGAAAAACATGATTATAGATACTCTGACATCCCAACTTGCTGAAATGGAGAAACACAATGAAAAGTTAGAATGTGAAATTGTGGGACTTAGAAAGGACATTGGACAAACGAAAGCTCTTAATCTTAGATTTGCTAAAGGATCTAAAACTTTAGATTAAATTATCAAATTACAGTGTTCTCCTCTAATCAAGACACGTCTTGGGTATACCAAAGAAACATCTCAAGCATAGAAGCCATCTACCTCCAAAAGTTATCTTCAAGATGCAAGGAGAAGTGAGCAGGTTGATAATGAACAGCAAAGGCCCAATGGAGATCACTCGGTAAATCAGGGACAATTTACCTCAAGAATGAACAAATACTACAAGGTAAATCGGGGGCAATCTGCTTCAAGGATGAACAGAAGCTACAATCAACCACAAGTAAATCATTCTCAATTTACCTCAAGAATGTATGTCAATAGAAACTACAATCATTTGGTTGGTATATTTGATAATCGCAGGAGTTTCTTCAATGGCCAATGTTTCTCTTGTCGTAACTTTGGTCACAAAGCAGCTCAATGTGTTGCCTACAAGACAACCATGACTAGAGAAGCTCAAAGTAAAGGAGTATGACTGGGATCATGAAAAGGACCTACAATAACTTTTCTGCTCTTGAAAATGAAATAGAATGTTCTATTTGTAACAACTTTGGACATGAAGATTCTGAATGTAGGAGTAGGTTTCGACAAATAACTCAGAAGGAGCAAGATTCATTAAGTCCCAAAACATAGAAAAAGAAAGAACCGCTATGTGGGATAGCCTTATATGTGGAAGGACATGAAAAACAATGGTACATCAATATTGGATGCTCAAAACATATGATAGGTGATAAAGATAAACTTTAGTCATATAGTGACTTAGAAAAGGAAAAGAAGGTCTCATTCGGAAATGACACCCTTGCACTCATAAAAGGTAAAGGTCCTGTTCTTTTGAAAGAAAAGGTCAAGGCTGGAAATGTTATGTATGTTGATGGCTTAAAGCATAATTTATTAAGTGTCAGTCAAATTTGTGATCAAGGAAATGAAGTAATATTTCGGTCAAATGGATGCATTATTCATGAGATTGATACCAGAGAAACAATGATCAAAGGCATAAGAACTCAAAGCAATTTATTTTTACTCAAGGGAGGACAACAACAATGCTATCTAAGCAAGAATGATGAACACTAGCTATGGCACAGAAGATTGGGGCATCTAAGCTTCTCACAGATAAGGAAAGCATGCAAATATCAGGCGGTTCATGATCTACCTGACATCATAATTCCAAACAATACAATATGCAAATCATGTCAATTTGGTAAGCAAACCAGAACTAATTTCCCTGAGAAGGAAGGATCAGCTAGTAGGCCACTTGAACTTGTCCATACTGATGTATGTGGTCCATCTGGGAAAAGGTCAAATCGAGGAGAAGAATACTTTATATTGTTCATTGACAACGTTTCTAGGATGTGTTGGATAGGACATATGAAGCATAAAGATGAAGCTTTCGAAAAGTTCAAATCATTCAAAGCCTTGGTGGAAAATGAATCAGATCGCAGAATCAAATGCCTCGGGTCTGATTGTGGAGGGGAATTTACCTCGAATGAGTTTTTCGATTTTTGTGAAGAACATGGAATAAGAAGGGAATTCTCTACTGCAAGGACTCCTCAGCAAAATGGAGTAGTGGAAAGGATGAACAGAACGGTTCAAAAAATGGCTCGTGCTATGCTTGATGTATCTGGAACTCGCGCAACCTTCTATGGTGAAGCCACATTTGATGCAGTTACTATTCTCAACAAGACAAACATCTGGGTAAACAGCACTCAGACTCCTCACGAACTATGTTATGGTAAGACTCCCACGGTAAAATACTTCAAAATTTTTGGGAGCAAATGCTATATCAAAAAGACTGATGAAAACCTTGGCAGGTTTGAACCTAGAGCAAATGAAGGCATTCTCCTTGGTTATTCTCCCCATAATAAAGCATATAAGTGTTACAATAAAAGACTTGGAAAAATTGTTGAAAGTATTGATGTAGTGGTTGATGAAGAAGGAAACATTTCAAGGCAAGTAAAATCTGAGGAGTTCGAAGATGATGAGGACTATCCTTCTACAACAAACCAAACTCATGATGAAGAAGAAACCCATGAGGCACCAGAAGAACTGATAAGGATAGAAGAAAAGACTCCATCCAGGTACATTCAGAAGAATCATCCAAAAACTCAAATTTTGGGGCAGAAGGAGGCAGGTGTACAAACAAGAAGAACCATTTTAGAAGCTTCAAGTTATCTAGAATTACTCTCCTCCACTGAACCACAAAATGTAAGAGAGGAATGTAAAGATGAATGTTGGGTAAAGGCCATGGAGGAAGAACTTGAGCATATTGAAAATAATCACACTTGGGAGTTGGTTCCTAGACCAAAAGATAAGAATGTCATAGGAACAAAATGGATATTCAAAAATAAGCTAAATGAAAATGGATATGTGATTATGAACAAGGCCAGACTTGTTTGTAAAGGGTATGCTCAACAAGAAGGCATAGAATTTGAAGAAACTTTTGCACCAGTTGCTAGACTTTAGGCCATAAGGATGTTCCTTGCCCTTTCTAGCTTTCAAAAGTTCAAATTATTTCAAATGGACGTGAAGTCTACTTTTCTAAATGGAGACTTGGATGAAGAAGTGTATATTGAGCAACTAGATGGGTTTATCCTTGGAAATGATCCAAAGCTTGTATGCAGACTCAAAAAGGCTCTCTATGGCCTTAAACAGGCTCCCAGTGCTTTGTATTATCACTTGGATAAGTACCTCCATCAACAAGGTTTCACAAAAGGTTCCACAGATAGCAATCTGTATATAAAAGTTGACAATGATAAGTTGATAATACTTGTTGTGTATGTTGATGATATCATATTTGATAGCAATGAAGAAGACATGAGTAAAAAATTTTCCTTGCTGATGCAAAAATAATTTGAAATGTCTATGCTTGGTGAGCTCACATATTTTCTTGGTTTAAAAGTCCAACAAAACAAAGACGGCATTTTTCAATCACAAACCAAGTGTCTCAAGCAGATTTTGAAGAAATATGGGATGGAGGATTCAAAACCAGTATGTACCCCTATGGTAACAGGATGCAACCTCAGTGCAAATGATGAATCAATAGCAGTGCATCAACCAATCTATAGATCCATGATTCGTAGTCTGCTCTATCTAATAGGTACCTGCACATACAAAACAAATACGACATTTTTCAATCACAAACCAAGTGTCTCAAGCAGATTTTGAAGAAATACGAGATGGAGGATTCAAAACCAGTATGTACCCCTATGGTAACAGGATGGAACCTCAGTGCAAATGATGAATCAATAGCAGTGCATCAACCAATCTATAGATCCATGATTCGTAGTCTTCTCTATCTAATAGGTACCTGCACATATATTATGCATGCAGTGGGAATAGTTGGAAGGTTTCAGGAAAATCCAAAGGAAACTCATCTTCAGGCAGTTAAGAGAATTTTTAAGTATCTTCAAGGAACTCAAAACTATGGATTATGGTATCTTAGAAGTACAGATCTCACACTTCATGCATATACAAATACAGATTGGGCAGGAAGTGTGGACGACAGAAAAATCACTAGTGGTGGTGCATTCTTCATGGGTCCTAGGTTAGAATCTTGGTTCGGCAAGAAACAGAGTTCAATTGCATTATCTACAACTGAAGCAGAATATGTAGCTGCTGCATCTTGCTACACACAACTCCTCTGGATGATGCAGACATTACAAGACATGCAAATCACTTGTACTCCACCTATCCCCATTCTATGTGATAATACAAGTGCAATCAGAATTTCAAAAAATCCAGTCATTCATTCAAAGACCAAGCACATACCTATCAAATATCATTTTCTCCGAGAACATGTGCTTGAACAAAAGGTCAAGTTGGAGTATGTTCCCTCTAAGGAACAAGTTGTTGATATCCTCCCCAAACCACTACCCAGGGAGACATTTGAATACCTCAGATAGACGCTGGGAGTAGTTGATGCATCATCTTGCTGTTGAATCTTGTTTGTGGTTGTACGCGAGTTGGATGAGGAGGATCTGTGTACATATGCTTCTCTATGAAGGAACATTTGCGTATATGTTGGTTTGAAGAGAAGTAGTGGGGCCAGGCTCAGGATGAAAATGGGTCTGACAGAGACCATCTGGCATAGGTTCAAGGGGAGCATATACTCTTCTAACAATTCATTGTTGGCATTATCTTAGAAGATCTTGGTTCCAATTCACAGTTGGATTGATTTCAGGTAGAACAAGTGCAGAAGGAGAACATGGGTGCTGGTCTGAATAATGATTGACAAATGCTGCTGATGTTAGTTGTTGATAACTGTCAGAGTCTTGTTGTAGATATTTTGTCTCTATGTCCTCTATTTCTTTTATCAAGGTCATGTAACGACCTATTTTTGGTTTCCCCACTATGCCTCGGATGAATGATGTAATGTACCTATTTGTCATGTGTAAATTCCTGGTGTATCCCCACTTGGTTGGGAGATGGATGTATGCATGAGTCTTTGGTGATAGGAAGGTCTTTTAAAGTCATGTTTCTTGTATAGATCATCTTCTTTTAGACCTTGCCTACAGTCAGGAGGAGCTTGGATAGCACAGCAGAGCAGAGGATTCAGCATGTACTTAGGGGAGCATAACCCTTTTCCCTTGACGTTAAAGGGGGAGAATGATTTAGAGTGACTTGGGGTTGCCATCAAGTCCAAAGGGGGAGATTTTTGGCATTATCGCACAGGTTTGGCACTATGCCATAGGTGTTGTCCTTGATGGCAACTCACTCAAAGGGCAGATCATAGTTTAGGGTCTCAAAATGAAAGAAAATGAGGTATACGCAGGTTCATCTTATTAAAGTCACATATACACGCAGATGTACCGATCAAAATACGTGTATACGTATGCACGCACTTTAATGAAAGGAAAAGCACGTACATGTGGGAAAACTTATGGTTGGTCCATGGTATTTAGTTCGACATATTTGAACGTATGGTTTTGGTCCTTGGTATTGCATTTAAAGTTTTGAACCAAAGTATTGGGTCCCTAGTATTAGTTCTCAATGGTTTTGAACCATGGTTTGAGTAAGGCCTAAGAGTATAAAAATGGAAAGAGATCATTTGGCAACGGTATTGACTTATGTGTTTAATATCTTGAGAAGAGAAAGATATGGATTACTGGTGATTGGTTGGTAAGTTACAACTAGATCTGAATAAAGGAGATACTTGAGCATTACAGGATGATTAAGATCTATTGATGGGTCAAGATCTCAAGGCTTGAATAGTAGTATCATTGTGTGATTTTGATCTATTATATTTGGCGCATGATTAGATCTATAAATCTGATAATCTGGGTATAACTGATGTCTGATTAAGTAAAAGGATAAATTATCTTTTATAGATCTGTACGCAGGTTCGACGCAGCGGAGGCACGTATACACGCAGGTTAAGGAAGTGAAGACTGCGTATACGCTGGTTGGCTTTGGCATAGCTGCGTATGTACACAGGTTTCTATTGATGAAGTAGCGTACGTCTCTTGAAACATATTTTAGCTGCTTCTGTTTATTGTTGCAATGTTCTGGGTTCAAAATTGGTGTCTGGTTGCTGGTTCTATTTTTTTGGTTACAACATTTTGAAAAGTTATTGGTTAATTCAGTATTTGCACAAAGGAGATTGGTTTTTGTAGATCTACTTGATGTTTGATTGATATTCATGGATCCAGTCTAAAAATTTATGAAACGTGGTCCCTGGAAGAAAAGAGAAGGTTGAAGCCTTCTGTAGGTCAGCATCGACGTACTAGTACCTCAGCTAGTACAAAAAGCTAAGGGGGTTGCAGCTCCCTTCCAGGAGAAGCTGGAGAACGAGAGAAGGTTGTAGCCTTCTGCAGGTTGAAGCCTGTGTGCTGGTATAAGACTGCACCAGTACAAACTCATTGCAAAAAGAAGTTTCTAATTGAAAGAAGATAGAGACATATTGTAGCAGGTGGTTTTCACCCACACTGGGTTTCCACCTTATATCTTCTGTTCTTTTGTGTGACTGTCTACTCTACTTTTCTATTCTTGCTTACTGTTAAATGGTTCTGACACACAAATTAATGATCAACATCTGAAGAATAAATTAAATTATAAGTTTGAAAGTTATACGTGAGTTTCATTAGTCAGAGTTGCGTATACACGCTGTTTTCATTCACTGAAGTAGTGTATAAAATCTTTGTATAAATTGAAAAGAATTTGACTTAATAATACTGATTCACCCCCCCGTCAGTATTATTTTCACAAAATTGGGCAAATTTTGAGACAATTTTGTCATTTTCCAATTTTTGAAATAGAAACATAGGAAATTCCGACTGATGCGCAGCACCACTGGCGTTGCGCATTGAATTGGTGCATCCTCTTGACAAATGACTTATAGATTTGGATTCAGCATCAAAAATTAAGAAAACCCAAAAAGTTTCATCAAATTTTCGAGAATATCTTGGGCACCAAAAGGGCAAAAAACTCTCAAAAAATGCCCTCTCTGCCACCTTTTGGACCCACAAGAAGCAGTCTTGGGAGAATTGATTTTTGAAGGGGCAAATCAACTCCAAATCAGGAAATTCAAGATTTTCTAGAATCTAGACAGGCAGATCTTTCCACCAAGCTATCTTGGGCCTCGTTTGGATGAGTGGAATGCCTCCAAAAGTAGCCTTGAAGCGACATTGCGCATCAGGGTCAAGGCGCTACGCATCAGGCAAATTTTGTCAATTTTGCCTAAAAGTCAAATTTCGCCTAGTGTCTTCAGCAATTGAATTTTTCTTCTTTTCTTGGTAAATTTTGCATGGTAAATTATGTAATATGATGTAAAACACATGATGGGGTAGATACATCAAAGCAAAGGTGATTTTAAACTGAATGTATCTGTTTCCTTAGTTTTAGAGGCAAGCTGTTCCACTGCCTATTTTCTTGTTCCTAGTTTAGATGTTATTGAAAAAATTCCTTCACTCATGGATTCAACCCCTAATGGATAGCTCAGATGGTTTTGAGGTCTATATGATGTCTTTTTTCAATCATTTTTAAAGGTTAGACTCTTTCAGAAGTGGTGCACTCATTGTATACTTGTGTCAGCAGATTGGCAAGGAATAAAACCAGGTTTTGCAGCTATTTTTGTGGATTCTTGTCATACTATGTTTTTCTATTGTTTCTTATTCTATATTAAGTTTTTCTCATGTGTTATATCTTTCAAAATCTTTCCTTTCCTCTAAACTAAATGAATCAAGAGAAATAGGCAAAATACATTGATATCAGTGCTTTGCCTTGGGAATGCATTTAGTTTTAATGTTTTCAGTAGTCTGTAGAGGATTCATGGTATTTTCATGCCCTCCTCATCCCCTCAATATTCTTAAATCAACCATTTCACTCAATTACTAGTGCATAAACACTTATCTATCTCATCCCTCAGAACATGTCTGCAATTCTGACTTAATTTCTTGGACCCAAGGTGCCTGCTCCATTTGATCCAGCAACCAAACCATCAAAATCAACCAAAAACCGTACAGCTACTATACCTATCCTAAAATCTAATTTCAATTTAGTCATCTCAAGCTGTAAATGCAGTCATCTTAACTGAGATTGACAAGGAGAGAGCCCTCTCCCGACCTGGTAGGGCTAGCTACCAGGTTAAGTGTAGTTTGTGGTTATCCTAGGATTGCCTCCCTTCAGCCTGAGGTTGATCTAGGCTCTAACACATTCTAAAGCCTCTAATGACCGTTGACCTTCCTCCTTGCTTTGAAAGTGCACCCTCCTTGGTTGCATACATATTTTCTCATTCATGCAAGTGATTTTGTGTTGTCATTGATATGGTTTCATGTCCAATTACATGTGATGGTTCTTTGTACATGATTTAACAATATTTTTGCAAAGTTAGTTGCATTAATCTAATCTTGTTGTTATGAGTGTGCTTCCACAAACAAGTGTTCATGATATAAGTATCGTCTCTCTTTCATCATATGTTGGATCCATGCCTCCTCGTAAAGTGGTCTCCAAAGAAGAGTCAGAGGTAAGCATTGAGGAACCTATTGAAGTGACCAACGCAACCACTCCTATATATGCAAACACTTAGTTCTTCATTCATAAGTCTATTGAGCTCACATGGAGCAATATATATGGAAATTAATGCAGAAATAGTTTTCTGAGGACTTGGAGGACTTACTAGTATTCATCAATATCAAGAAGTCCAAGATGCATAGGGTCACATCAAAATTTTTGGACATCACTTGTGCATAAGTAATTGAGTGGATTGTTACACATATCGATTACTCCCATCTTATCCTTCCCAGTAAGAGCAGTGGACAACTTTCCACTCATTATGGAGAAGAAATGAAAATGTATCATCAGATGCTTACACCCTAAGAATATGGAAATTATGATTTCTACATGAGATGGGCCAACCTTGAGATAAGTTACATTATTAAATCATGTTGTCGAGAGCCTGCCAAGTTTCAGCATTGCCCATCTACATTCTCCAACTAAGATACTTAGAGACATATATCAACATCTAATAACCATGTGTTGTCCACTGCATAGGTGCAAGAGCATTAATTGTTTGTAGAGAATTGGAAATATATGGTCAATATGGTGGTCACCTAGGGAAAATCTTTCAATTCGGAAGATATATTATCATTTGAGTTACATCGCTATGTCGAGTAGGGGAAATCATATATGAGGGAAAAATAGGCACCGAAATTATACAAGTATTCATTTCTTTTAGATGGAATGTATGCACTATATGGTTTTCCAACTTTGTACTATAATTGGTCTCCCAAGAACAAGTTCCCAGTTTGCTTCCACTCCAGAGTTTTATCAGCATAAATTTTCACAGGCGCATATGACAAATTGGCCAAGAACTTCTTTGTTGTTATCTTTCAAATGATATTCAGGATCGATCCTCCTTTCATAAATCGTCAGGTAAAATAATCACTTCGAGATATTGTTGATTGGTTTGTAGCTCCTAAGGGTACATACATAAGATGTTTTGGTTTTCAAACATCCCCTTATGTCATGTCGTGACATGTGACCAATAAAGTGGTCATCCAAGAAGTAGCGAATCAAATGGACAAGGAATTGTCAAGAATTATTCATAAGAGCAAGAAATCCCCTTGGCCCACCTTCCTGTTGAGGATTATATTAGATGAATTGAAGAGATACAAGAAAAAAAGAGAGGAAATACAAGAGCTAGAACTCTTGCACTTATACACTAAATACTTGCATGAATATGACCTTAGGAGGGTGTGCATGAATCATTGTGAAAGTATCGGTCCCAGTATAGGGTATTATTTAATACCTACAATAGAAGATGAGAAAGTAAATGAATAGTATAATGATAACATGAAGGCACATCCAATAATGGAAATCGGGTCACCCCAAGATCCACCAACTCAGGACTTGAAAGTACATGAGGAAGAACATATAACCCCTTAAGAAAAGAAAACAACTTCTATGCAGAGGATCATACATGATTTCGCAGGAGAGAGAAGAAAGAAGTATAAAGTTGATCCTTTGAACAAAGGATCTATTCACGTAGAATAGGAAAGGAGAGAAGTTAAAGAAGAAGAGGAGAAGAGGAAGCAAGATGAGTTGTCAGAGAAGAAACACGCAAAAGAAAAAGAGAGGAGAAGGATAGAGGAGGAACATCAAAGGTAGTCCTAGGAGGAAGAAGCGACACAAAGGATGGAAGAATAACAATTGACTAAAGAGTCAGAAGAGTATAATTTGGAGGAAAAAGATACCATCCAACAAATGGATGATGAACCAGGTACTCCAAAATAACATCCTCTCATAGGTGCTCATCATCGATTCGGGGATATGAGGGTCACACCTCCACCAGCAGATAGAGTCATGGATGTATGAAATGTAACATTTGATCAACATAGGAAGAGGATCATGCAACAGAGGAATATATACTTTCCGAAGGATTCTCAGAATCTAGTGTCAATTGCTACAAAGAAGGTGATAATTTCCAACACGAGAAGGAATCCTAGGTTAGTCATGGTGGCAAATGTTGTTTTTATCATAGAAACATATGATAACTATGAATATCTATTAAGTGAGAATGATAAATTGAAGAAATAACTTGTTGCAGTGAAGAAATATGTGGAACATGTTGCAGCGTAGAATCAATGGTTGTCACCACAGAGCTTCAACACATTAAAATGGAAATCATCCATGCAAGAAGAATTGGGGCCAATGGAGGACACCATGGCGTGGCTATGGGATGAGGTGATACTTATATAACAAGTGGTGGCTTCTCTCATTAACATCCATAAAAAGGCACGGGAAGTGGTAAAACTCCTCAAAGTAGCAAACATAGTAATTGACCAAATACAAGAGTGGGCTACCAAGTATTTGGATGCTACACAACAATTGGATAAGAAAGAAAAGCTTTACACATAGATGGACAAATTTTAGTTAAGGCTCCACCTATAAAACTACTTTCATCTTGGAGCACAGTCAGTTAGTACTATTGACACCTATAATTGACTAGATAATGGTTTTGAGTCTCCAACATAGAAGCATGGAATTCCTACAATATGAAAACTTGAGATAATTAGAGGGAGAGAAGTTGTCTTCCAGGAGATTAGGCAATATATTGAAAAGATAAAATAGGAAACAGAACAGGATGACTTGGAGGTTACGAAATACATTATTCTTGTTAGTATGAAATTTCTTGGAAGGTGTACCAAAAACATCTCACTTAAGTAATTGTTGACAAGTGACCCCAACAACAATTTATGGTTGCTTACACTTCAGATTTGCAATAATAAAATGAGAAAACCACGTAACAAAAAGACATATGCGATGCAAAACAACAAATGAAAATATATAACCAATGTGATAACCTAATGGAAAGACTTTTAAATGAATAATACTATTTATTGATAACACCTGTTGAAGGATATATACAAAAAGGGTTTGAAAATTCCCCTCCATGGGATGGGTGCTTTGATGTCCTTAATGATTTCCCAATTTTTTCTCTCTCAATATGTGAGAAACCCGAAACAATGTGTAGAACTCAAGTAGGAGTTGAAATGCGAGGAGAAGATAATGGTGGCGATGATAATGAATGGAAAAATCTCTTATTTATAAAAACGTATTGTGTTGATCTCGAAAATGGATAATAATAAAATAATACTGACCAAATCAAGATCTAACCATTAGGAGTACTTTATTATATTTTTTGGAGAGAGAAAAGATATTTAAAATGGTCAAATATATTTAATTAGAAATAATTAACAAATAAAATGATTTATTAATTATTACGCTAGGATTAAGAATGGTGTGAAATTGAAATAATTATTAAATAGTGATTTAATGATTATTCCAATAATAAAATTAAGGAGTAATAAATAAATAGTGATTTATTTAATTATTTCTAGGTGATTATTTCAATAAATCATTAAATTAAAATTCTTTACTAAATTAATGATTAAATCACTAAATTAATCATTAAATCACTATTTAAATTAAAATTCTTTACTAAATTATTTTGCATGGTAAAAGGGATTTTACTATGGTAAAATTAATCCTACATGGTGTATTTCGATCAACCTAGTTAGAAATGGCTAGCTGATTAGTTTTTGGTGATAACAGATTCCCCCCCAACATATCATTGTTAGGAGAAAATCATATGACAGAAATACATTGTAGGTTACACTTCAATGAGACATCAAAGGGGAATCAGAGAGAGAGAGAGAGAGAGAGAGAGAGAGAGAGAGCTGAAGCAATGCAAAGAAGGAAAAAATGGAGGGGTCGAGACCTAATAGAATGGTAGAAGTCTCCTTTTATGTTGGAGTACATGATCTCAAATGAGGCGAGGGAGGCATACCCATTCCTGCCGAGATAACTAAGCACAAACAATAATGGTGAGCCTAACAATGTGGGACTGAGCTACAAAATGCATGATACATGATATGTTAGCATCAATGGGCCAAAAAATAATACAATCAATCCCATATACATCATGTGCTTGGTTAAACATAGCTTAGGAATGAATACAATAACATCGAAGTATATGGGACATAATGCACCTCAAGCTGACATGGTGAGGGAAAATCGCAACCAAAGAAGCCTTATTGAACAAGAAAGGGCTCTAAAGATATAAATGGATCATCGGATGGAAACATGCATGTTGTGGAAGTTTCAAGCGGCTAAAACTGGACCCATCACATCTGTGGAAGTACATCGAAGGCTGGATTAATTTATGTAGAAATACGGGCATGTGCGGCCCTTACGAGGTCTACAACATATCACACATACTCGGGAATCACTAGGACAATCCTCTGGATCACCGAACCATCAAGTGTATAATTCTCAATCATGTGATAATGAGGTGGCGTCGAGCACATAAGAAACAAGGCGCCATTTGTATCTACATGGAATTTCACATTCTAAACAAATCTTGTCCCAAAGACAACTTTCCCACTCCATTCATAGACCAAATAATTGATGAGTGTGTGGGGCATGAGGTTATTTCCTTTATGGATGGATTCTCTGGATACAACCAAATATGTATCCATTATGCCGATCATCTTGAAACCACCTACACTAGTCTATTGGGAACTTTCAGTTATATAATCATGCCTTTTAGTTTAAAGAATACTAGGGCCACTTTTCAGTGTGCCATGACTTACAGTTTTCACGACCTAGCTCATAATATCCTTGCATACCTAGACAATCTCACTGCTTGTTCTAAACTTCGGTCTCAACACCTTCATGGTTTGCATAACATATTTCTTCAATGTCACAAGTATAAAATTCACCTTAATCCCCTTAAGTGTGTCTTTTGTGTTCATTCCGACCAGATTGTGGGCTTTATTGTGTCCATAGATGATATCGCTCTTTACCCTCTCAAAGTTCAAGCCACTCACGCACTTCCTCCTCCTTGAACTCTTCACCAATTGAAAAGCCTCAAAACAAAGCCAACATTCTTTGTCAGTTTTTACTTGACTATGGCACCATGAAAAATGCGTTTATTAGACTCCTTCGATCTAACATTCCATTTGTTTGGAATGATAAAGCTCAAAAGTCTTCAATGCCCTCAATAGTTCTCTCACATATTCTCCCTTGATCAATCCAAATGAATTTGAGAGGGATTTCATCTTGTATATCTTTGCGTCCACCTATTCGGTCACTCAGGTCCTAATCAAAGAATATTATGCTGCCAATGAGCATGTCATATATTATGTCAGTAATAACCTTCATGGTCCCCTTGTGTCCTATTTACACAAAGAAAATTTGTCGTCGGATGTTGTGTTCTCTGTTCAAAATCTTCGTCATTATATCCTTACTCATACCACCAAATTTGTGACCAATTCCAACCCCATGGCCTTTCTGTTGAGTCGATGAGTCATTAACAGGAAGTATGCATGTTGGATCATTATCCTTCAAAAAATTGATAGAATTTTTTTCATACCCAAGAGTAAGAAACATTTATCCCTTGCTAAATTCATTTCCAAATTTCCCACTGGTGTGCCTGATCCGTCGGTAAATGATGAACTCCCACATGAACACTTTTTTTCCATTACCCTAGATGATCCTTGGTATGGGGACAACATTTCTTTTCTACGAACCCAAAAATTTCCCCCTGATATCACTTGTGATGATTGGCGATGTATTCAACATAAAGACCCTCGGTATCTCCTCATTAGTGATGATATTTATTGTCACAGTGTTGATAGTTCCCTTCATCGTTGCCTCACCCATGCTAAAGCTGAACAAGTGCTCAATGCCTACCATGGTGGCACTCGTGGTGGTCACCTCTCGGGAATGGACACTGCCCAGAAAATCATGCACACTGGTTATTTTTTCCTTCTCTCTTTAGTGATTGCATTCAGGCAGTCATCCACTATCCCAATTTCTAGTTATATGCCCCTATGTCACGAGCTCCAACTTCTCCCCTCCATCCTATCATTGCAACCAATCCTTTCTGTAAATGCATTATTACTTTATGGAGTGTCAACCCCCATCTTCTAATCACCATAACTATATTATCGTGTGCATCTACTATTTCACCAAATGGGCTAAAGCCATGCCAACATTCAATAACACGATGACTACTACAAAGATATTTTTCTTTAATCATGTTATCACTTAATTTGGGGTTTTGAAATGATTGGTCTACAACGATGGCTAAAAAATTGAAGATGAGATATGACATGAGCTATCCTCTCTGTTGGGCTTGGAACACCAAGTTTAAGCTGTCAACAAATTTCTAAAAAATATTCCTCGTCACATGGTGAACAAACACAAGACCAACTGACATCTTATGATCTTCTCTACTTTGTGGGCCTATCGAAATTTTGTCCAAACTGCAACTAAGTTCACTCCATTCCACCTCATTTTCAGAGAGGAAGCAGTATTACCAATCAAGTGTGAAATTCCCTCCCTCCACCTTTTCATCAAACTCCTCCCAGACACCCAGCCACTAAAACAATGACTTATCATGCTTGAGCATGGCAATGAAGACCGTTGTGTTGGATTTCAAACCATTAAAGTAGCCAAAAACAACACCAAAGCTCAATATGACTACAAATCCCGCCCTCATACTTTTGATGAAGGTGACCTTGTTCTCATCTATGAAAATTCTCATGATGTCCTAGGGCATCGAAAGTTTGAACCATTATGTCTAGGAACTTACATCATCTGTAAGTGTTTGGGCAAAGGGGAATACCTTTTGGAGGGTCTAAAAGGATAAATCCTTCCTAACCCTTGCAATTCTCTCTACCTCAAGAAATTTTACCTATAAAATCTCCCATTGAAATGTGTGTGTTGAGTGATAAAAGGTGGCTTTTTAACTCCTAATTATCTTCACATTAATTATGAATCCAGGTAAGTATTTCTATTTCAGGAGTGTGCACAGTATGTGGAGGCTATTAAACTCAGAGAGTAGTGCTTCTAAACTGCAATATAGTCGTTTCAAATACAAGAGTAAAAGGATGCAGCAAGTAAATTCTAATAGCAATTAAAAGAAAACTCAATCCTCTAATGAAACTAAATCAGACATTCATCAAAGTAACAACAATCATCAGTCGAGAATACGGTAGCAATAATTCATTCCTCTTTTAACTGATTTATTCAATCAAACACAATTCTTAATATAAGCGGCAGATGATCTCAATCTGAGAGCTTCAACAGCAGTAGTCAATTCCCTTTACAGGATATGATCTCAAAACAGAATGCTTAACTAAATAACTAGATATAAAATAACAATATACTCTATCAACGATATTACTTGCAAAATATATGAACAGAACAATTCTGTTGAGATTGGAAAGCAGTAAATAGCAAGCGATATAATTGCAAAAAGTAGAAATTCAATCAAACCATCACAGTGCAAGAATCATAAATGCATGATACATGAATAGCAAGTGAATCCACCAGGGTCGAGCCCTTAGCCTCCAGTGAACATCGCTGGATTACTTCAGGAGATTGTGAAGGAACAACAACTATTTTATATATTAATCATTGCATAAGTATTATAGCAAGTTCATGCTCTGCTCAACAGCGAGAGTCCATGATAAACGTTACAATTTCTCATTCATAATTCTACCTTTCTACTTACAATTGTTCCCTTTTTATATTGGGAAAGAGGTAAAAAGATAACTAGTAAAAGCAATCCCTCAGGATCTCTTGATATTGAGGGATTTGCACAATTTCTAAGCTCAGACATTTTCCCTCCTTGAATTGATCCTTGTTTGATTTTCTTTTGGATGTATCTATAACCATTGCACCCTTCCTTATCTTGCTGCGTCCTCACTATTCCTTAGTTGGGAACAACGGTTGTCCCTTTTCATCTTTTTCCTGCATAAAGAAGGATACAATCAACTAAATTGTAATTACTGATGATTTCCTCATTCTTACCATAATCCTTTGATATATCAACATTTTAGAATATAAAAGGGACATAACTAAAGGAAAAGGATGATGAAATAAATAACATATGCATACCTTTTCCATGACTCAACATACTCCCCTTCTTACCCTTTTTCATGTCCTCATGAAAACTATGTAATTTGTGTGCAGAGAAGTCAAGGAATAAGCTAGAGAAGGAATGTCATAAAGCAATCTAAAGCCATGATTTTTGGCCAAGAAATCAAGGATAGGCCCTGTCTGCCCTTCAGATAGTTCATATATAGCTTTATAACCTTCAACAGGGTACCAAACAATAGGGCTACGGAACGTACAGCCTAGCCAATAAGGCCCTTCCCTTAAAATGAGGTTGTTGTAAGTAACAAAGCGTTCTACAGCAAGCTTAATGTTTTTATAATTGAATGGCTCCTTGTTTTGTACATTACTATTAGAAACTATCCACCTCAACTTGGCTACAGCCAAGGAGCTTTTCAGAATAGAAAGGAAGTATTCTACTCCCTTATGGAAATCTCTTTGTGAATGGGTCCCAGGATTTGGATTACTCCTTCCTTCTTCATCAAACTTTTGTGTTTGGCCAGCATTTGTAAGGGGTGCTTAGGTTCACCTCTGACCCACAGGTCTAGTCCATTCTCTTGCCTCTGGAAAGTGTTATGGACCTTGAACCATTATAATTGATTAACAATGAATGAAATGAAAGCCTGGAACTACACATATTCTATAAAAGGACTGGGGTTCTTTTCAATTTCTTCTTCTAATATAAAATTGTGTAAATAAAATTCACACAGCAACCTCTGTACTTTTATCCCATGATGCTTACAACAGTTCATAAAATCATCAATTTTTTTAAACTTTATCAGTTTTCCAACCTTGACAACTTTGATCTTTAATTGTAAGTATATTTTCATAAAAAATAGGGCATAGCTATATAAGAAGAAAATACTATCCATTTGACTCCCGAGCTTTTTCAATTTGAGCTTTATTTTCTCAGTCCTCTCTTCTACCTTTCTGCATTTATCAAATGCCTCACTTTCTGAGATGTTCATGTCCTAAAGCTACTTTTGTAATTCCTGGTATTTCTGTTGTGGGACTGTTTCTAGATCAAGTTGTTCTATGGTAAGCCGAGCTTGTGCCAAATTTTCTTGAAGATTTACTATACTAGGGTCGCTACCTGTCATAATGTCTTTGACTTGAATATATGTATGTGTATTCTTGCTGTGGGAGTGGATTTTTATTGTCTGTGTGTTCTTATTATGGGATTGAATGCTTATAATCTGTGTACTTTTGTTATGGACAATCCATCCTTCTGTTTGGGTGGCGATGTTGTTGGAGGGTACCACTTCCATTTGAATAGCTACATTACGAAAATGTATACTCTCTATTTGGGCAGCTGCTTCTGCAACAATGACATGTTGTTCCTTAACAATTAGAGTGAATATGGGCTCAGTTTGAGTCCCAGTGACCTTTGTATCATGAAATTTAGTTTGAATGGCTGCATCTAATGTTTCTAGGGTTTTGTTTGAAAATTTCCTCGTCGTTAATATCCTTATCCCTTGCTTGATTTTTTTCACTAATTTCTGCAGCCTCTGTTGTTCCTTTCTAATCCTTTTAATTTTGTTTTTCTTCTTTTCAGAAGGAACAACTGTTCCACTAATCGCTTCTACTCTTAGCGAGCTTAGCTACTTTTTTGGGTTTTTCTCTTCAAGAGTTATGTCCTTACCCTAACTTGTTCCTATTTCTCCTATTTGTCCCTCATCCTGTGTATTTAAACTGACCCGACTGGGTTCTTCTGGAGGTACAATACTAGCTTGGTCCACCTCTTCCTGTGTGACTTCTTCCCCTGATTCTTCTCTACCGATTACATTTTCTGATATGCTCTTATTATGGGCATAATTTTCTTCTGTTTGTGCTACTTCAACACTAAAGTTGAGCGGGCTTTCAGGCTGTATAAATTCATTCATATTGGCTAAAATCTGGGCCAAATCCATATCAAATAAGTCTCGTGGGGGACTTGTGTTGGGAGTTAAAGGGATTTATGTTTCATTCCTCTCCTCTTCACTAGAGTTCTCTATTTCTTCCTCAAGTTATGATTCTCGGTCATCCCGTCCTTCCAGCTATAAAGTTTTCTCATTTTCAGGACTAGATAGTTCTAAGGGTTGGCTACTGCTACCCTGGAGGTTTTTAGCTATTCCCAAGCTTGCCTTGGTAGAGTGTCTATGTTTTTGTGGTCTGTTTTTTGTGCTGGAATTTCTCTTCCTTTCTGGGACAGGGTTCGGAGTAGGTAAAGCTAACCCCCCTTCTATGGTAAACACTAATTCTTCCCATCTTGTTTGCTACTGGGAAAGACTGTATCTTACTATCAACCTAATTAAGTAATGATGACTCACGACAGTTTCTATATGTCGGGAATTTTTTATGCTTCGAGAAGCATCATGCAATGAGAAATTCAAATACGCAGGCAAGTTTATAGAACATTTTTGCTTCAGAACTGCTAACAATTTAAGGTGTCATAGCCTTACCACATCTTTTCTTCTGTCGCATGTGATACAGATCTAAATGATTTTGGGCAATTCTGTCCATGGTTCTGCAACGGATGAAGGTTGAACTCCTCTGCCTTTGGCAATCAGGTTCTGTCCCTCATCCTGAAAGACTGCAATAGCGTCCTGCAACCTCAATTTTTTATGAGTCCGTATGGGTCCAACTGCTGGTAATCCGAACACATTAGCTATTACTGCATCTGTCACTGCCTTCCTCTTATCGTAGAATGTTCATTCTGTAAATTCTATAAGAGCTCAATAGAAATGGCTTCATTGGGTTGCTGCAGTCGTGTGAAATATGCAACCCATCTAGCTCTGACTAAAATTTCTCTGGCGGTATCGGAAATAGCTAGTGTCAATGGCTCCCTGCGCACTGTTCTTCCTCCCATTTTACTTGAATTTTTCACACTTGTTAGCTTAACACAGGTAACATAGCAATAGACAAAGCTAGCAATGCAACAACAAGTTGTTAATATCGGATGATACTTTTTCAGCATGGATACCATTAAAGACTTGCTATTATGGAATGTAGTATAGTCTAGTATAACCAAATAAATGACTTACACGCATGCATGAGTGCCTTGGGAGTCACCCTCTCCCCCCCTTAAAATGATAGGTCGCCTTCGACCGGTTAAATGAAGGAATGATGCACTAGCGATGACGTACAGGGGTGGTAAAAATGGCAAGGTATACATATTTATGATAGGATCACAAAAATATCAGGGTACTGAAATCGATACATAGAACAAGAATTATGAATAATGTGGAGATGTTGCGGAATGATTCGAAAAGGGAGAAAGGACATCTTACGTGGGCAAGATGCTTTGCAGTTATTATTCCACATAAAACACTATGATTGATTTTTAAAAGATATCTCATGCATAAAGGTTCAAAAAAATAACTTAGGGATATAATCTCTCTGTAATAAAGATAAAGAATAAGGAAAGGGAGTTATAATCACTATTGATGTTGAAAATTTGACTCCAATACCATCAACAGAGCTTCTATTGCCTACAGGTGTTTATAACCTTGACAGAGTTGTTTTTTCACCCTTTGGAACCATGATCCTTTATGTATAATTAGGAAAGTGCCTTATGATGTCAGAATGGAGGCCATTGTGCTGGCTTGGTGACTAGATGAATCACAATGCCATTCACTGGGGAGGAACAAAAAGTGGGCAGGTCAGCTCATGATGAGACCTCTTGTTCCAAGGACTTTATTTATTTTTATGCATCCATTGGATCATATCCCTGGTGTGGTGGCCATAGTGGGAATGCCACTTTGTTGCTTCCTTATGATCATGGTAGGCTGGCTCATGATGAGACCCCCTATCCTCCACCTTACAAATCATGAAATTGTTAGTAAACATATGTATATATATATATATATATATATATATATATATATATATATATATATATATATATATATATATATATATATATATATATTAGATAGAACTTCCTATTTATATATAGAGGGTGGCTCAAATGTCCTTAAGAGTAGAAATGGTGGAAGAAGTCTGAACATTCCAATAGAAAAAACTATGCCCTTACTCTTATTCAATGATAATGAGCAGAGAGAATTATAGGGGTTATGGAAGAACTAGCGTGGTATAAATAATCAATCAATTTGGTTTATAGTGAAGATAAGGACAACAAAGTGATATAGATGGTTGTGTCCTGCCCATTTTTTAATCAATACAAAGCAATCTCGTTAAAGATGATAATATTCGATTTGCTTGTTCCAGTAACCTTAAAATATGTATCCCTATATATATGTTTGTATTCTTGCCTTATTGGGGATCATAGAGAGTGAAATAATATTCACAAGGTGCTTATTTTCTAAAGAAAACCTTTCACAAAAAGTGTTGCTCCTTGGAGGGAACAACAAGAAAAACACAGAAAATTGTTGTTCCTTAAAGGGAACCACAACTGTTCCTCAAGAGGAATAGCAAAAAGAAACAAAATTGCACACTGAAACTGTTGTTCCTTAGAGGGAAAAATAGTTGTTCCTTCGAAGGAACAACAACTTTTCCTCATAAGGAACAACGAAAAGAAAGAAAAATAATTGGATGCAAAATTGTTGTTCCTTAAAGGGAACAGTAGTTGTTCCTTAGATGGGACATCAGAAAAACATACGCAAACAAAACTGCTATTCTTTAGAGGGAACAACATTAAAACAAACCCAAACAAAACTGTTGTTCCTTAGAAGGAACAACAAAAAGAGAAGGCACACGAAACTGTTGTTCCTTAGAAGGAGCAGCTGTTGTTCCTTAAAGGGAACAATGAAAACCAAATGTACTCAAAACAGTTGTTCCTTAGAGGGAACGACTGTTGTTCCTTAGAGGGAACAACAATTTTTCCTTAAAGGGAACAACAAAAAGCCAAAAGCACAAAAATTGTTGTTCCTTAGAGGGAACAGTTGCTGTTCCTTAGAGGGAGTAGCAAATGTTCCTTAAAAGGAACAACAAAAAGCAAATGCCTATGACACTACTGTTCCTTAGAGGGAACGACTGTTGTTCCTTAGAGGGAACAACAATTGTTCCTTAAAGGGAACAAAAAAATATAAACGCACACAGAAGTGTTGTTCCTCCGAGGGAACAACTGTTGTTCCTTAGAGGAAACAACAACTGTTGCTGAAATGGAATAGCAAGGAAATCAAATATATAGGGAACTGCTGCTCCTTAGATGGAACAACAGTTTTTCCTTAAATGGAATAGCAAAAACAAGTACATGCAGAATTGTTGTTCCTTAAAGGGAACAGTAGCCGTTCCTTAGGAGGAACTACAGATGTTGTAGGTTTTAACCCCGTACAAAAATTACCTACATACAAATTCTAAAACATCGAAAATAAACAATGCGAGAGCATAACACATAAAACACATATACACAGAGATTTCCCCTGGATCCCAAAACCAGGACTATTATCTTGATTTTTCATTATGTTCCTTTCAATGTTATAATACATATTTATACATGTCAAAACATCCAATACATTGGACTGAAAAACCATCACGTCCAAAACCATGGACCGAAAAACCATCATGTCCAAAAACATGTGCGAAAATCATGCACAAACCATAGGTGGGTCCGCCCAACCTAACATAGGGTCCAAAACCAAAATTTTCCACGGCGCTGCCCCGGACCTCATAAAGTGGGGTTACGGGTAGCCCTCAAACCCCCTGTGACCTTTCCCCCCCAATCACTGGTTAATTACATGGGCTAGTCGTGGGAAGAATATAACACAACCCAACATTCTCCCACTTGTTGTTTTCTTTCCATAGGGGTCCACAAGAGAGCTTAGTCATTTATCCAGCCCTACAATGCCCATTGTTTCTCTACACCAAGAGAACTTGTCAGAGCTCACAGATTTTGTCAATGCATCTGCAGTATTCTTCAAAGTGTCCACCTTTACCAGCAACACCCTTTTGCCTTCTATCATATCCCTCACAAAGTGATACTGAAAATCAATGTTCTTTGTCCTTGAATGATATGCAGGGTTCTTTGCTAAGAAAATTGCACTTTGGCTATCACAGTCTATCCTTATAGCTTCTTGTACTAACCCCATACTTGAACACAATCTCTGCAACCAAACTACTTCCTTGCTTGCACGAGTGGCTGCCATGTATTCTGCCTTTGTAGTTGATAATGCCACTACAGATTTTTTCTTACTCATCCAACTGACTGCACCTCCAAATAGGTTAAACACATACCCACTTGTAGATCTTCTCTGATCCAGATCTCCAGCCCAGTCTGCATCAACAAAGCCACGAATATCCAACAGTATGTCCAATCCTGGTCTTCCTTGGCAACATAAACCATAATCACTAGTGCCATGCAAATACCTGAAAACCCACTTCGCTGCTATCCAATGCTCCTTTCCTGCTTTTGACATAAACCTGCTCAATACTCCCACTGCATGTGCAATGTCTGGTCTAGTACAAACCATTGCATACATCAGGCTACCGACTGCACTTGCATATGGAACATGGGACATGTCCTCTTCCTCTTCTTGTTCCTTCGGACACTGTTCAGCAGATAACCTCACACCTACAGGAATAGGAACCTTCACCAGTTTACTATCCCACATATTAAACCTCTGCAATATTGTCTCAACATACTTCCTCTAGTTTAACCAGAGCTTCCTCTTTGCCCGATCTCTTTTAACTTCCATGCCCAAAATATAGTTTGTAGCACCAAGATCTTTCATGTCGAATTTGGAGGACAATTGGGTCTTCAAATCCTAGATAATTTCTTTGTCATTTCTAACCAGTAACATATCATCCACATATAAGACCAGGTAGATAACACGGTCAAAAATTAATTTAAAATACACACAGTGATATGCTTTACTTCTGGTGAAGCCAAGTCCCCATATAAATGTATCAAATTTTTGATACCATATCCTTGGTGACTGTTTTAACCTATACAGAGACTTCTTTAACTTGCATACCAGTTCTTTCTTACCCTTCACCACAAAGCCTTCAGGTTGCTTCATGTATATTTCCTCTTCCAGATCCCCATGAATAAATGTTGTCTTCACATCCTTCTGTTCTACCCCAAAATCAAAGTAGTAGCAACAGATAAAAGTAATTTAATAGAAGTTACCTTGGCAATAGGAGAAAAAATATCACCAAAATCAATTCCCGGCACCTGGGAATAACATTTTTCTACCAACCGAGCTTTGTATTTCTCCACCTTTCCTTCTGCATTTGTCTTCCTCTTGAACACCCATTTGCTTCCAATGGGTTTCCTTCCATCCGGCAACTCCACTAGATCCCAAGCCTCATTTTTGCGCAAAGATGCCATTTCATCAACCATGGCCTCTTTCTAGAGTTTTCCATCCTCTAAATCTACTACTTCCTTCACAGTTCTGGGATGATCATCAATAATAGATAAAGAAAAATTTGAACAGAAAGTAGATGGACTATACCTTTCTGGTTGCCTTCTTTCTCGAACTGATCTTCTCACACATGGATTTTGTGGCTCTTCATCTTCTGATTCCTCCTCTATTTTAGAGTCTAATTCTTCCTCCTTTAGCTCAAACTCTATCTTCTCAGGTTCCTTTGGTTGGACTTCATGTTTAATAACATCTTTCACCTCTCTGAACAACACATCTTAGCTGTACAAGACTTTCCTTGATACTGAGTTCCAAAGCTTATAACCCTTTAAACCATCCTTATACCTAATAAAGATGCACTTTTCAGATTTACTATCCAACTTGGTTCATTTCTCCTTTGGAACATGTACATATGCATCACATCCAAATACCATCAGATGTGAAAGAGAGGATTTCTTACCAGTCCATACCTCTTGTGGAGTCTTATCCTCCCACGCTGATGAAGGTGACTTGTTGACTAGGTAATATGCAATATCCACCACCTCTACCCAGAATTCATGTCCTAACCCGGCACCACTGTGCATGCTTCTTTCCCTTTCCATCGAAATATTATTCATTCTTTCTGCAACTCCATTTTGATGAGGTGTATATGGAGTAGTCTTTTGTAATGCTATCCCACACTTCTTACATAATTCTTCAAATTCCTTGCCGCAAAACTCTCCACCATTATCTGTCCTCAGCACCTTTATCTTCTTCTCTGTCTGATTTTCCACGAGAACCTTACATTATTTAAACCTGTCAAAGGCTTCAGATTTCTTCTTAAGGAAATATATCCATGTATTCATTGAGAAGTCATCTATAAATGATACATAGTACACAGACTTACCCAGTGATGGAACCTTCACAGGTCCAAACACATCACTGTGCACAAGCTCTAATATCTGTTTTGCCCTCTTACTACCAGAGGGGAAACTCACCCGATTCTCCTTCCGATATACATAATTTTCACAGAAATCAAAATCCAGAGAGCTATTACTCATACCTTCTACCATACCTTTACCATGAAGTATTCGAAGGCCCTTCTCTCGAATATCTCCAATCCTTTGATGCCACAACGTGGTCTTTTCTCCAAAAACCACTAGATTTTCTGCTCCACTTTCAGGAACCATAGAACTGTTGCACCCATCAATAACAGTGCTACCTTGCAGCTTGTATAGAGTTCCAATTTGAACTCCCCGCATCAATACCAGTGCTCCCTGAACCATTTTGCAGGTATCCTTCTTGAACACTGTTTTTATGCTTGCATCATCTAGCTTACTTACAGAAATCAGATTTCTTTCTAATGCAGGAATATGCAGAACACCTGGAAGTGTTCTAACCCTTCCACCTTGCAACTTCAACTTTAATTTTCTACGACCAATGATTCTAGCCTTCCTATCATCCCCTAAGAAGACATCACCACCATCGTATTTCTCATACTCACATAACCACTCTCTATGGGGAGTGAAGTGAAAGGATGCACCTGATTCAATCAAACATTCCTCATGATCTACATGTGTACTTGAAGAAGCCAAGTACACATCCCCACCATCATATGAGGTGGTTTTTGCCTCTACAGAAGGAGCATCATCAGATCCCTTTCCTTTATTAGGGGCATTAGATTTACAATCCCAGCACACCACCTTTACAGGTTTTCCTAGAGATTTATATCTCCCTCTAGATTTAGATCTCCCACTCGATGACTTATTTTTGTTTCTATTCTGGGACCGTCCTTGTATAGACAAGGCATCACCATTCTGGCTCTCCATATTTTTCCGTATCATCTCCTCCGTCAGCAATGATGAAACTATTTCGTCAAACTGCAAGGCAATTGCATTTCTACCTATTGCAATAACCAGACTATCCCACGAATTTGGTAGAGAACACAACAAACTGATGCACTTATCTTCATCTGAAATTTTAATATCAACAGATGCTAACTGACTCACCACAATATTAAATATGTTCATATGCTCTATCACCGAGTCTCCATCTTTCATCGTCAGGTTATACAACGTTTTCCGCAGGAACAATTTATTCACCAGAGACTTAGATTGGTACAAAGCCCCTAACTTGTCCCACAAAGCCTTCGCCATAGCTTCCCCTGATACATTCAACAATACTGAACCTGAGACACAAAATCATATTGTGCTCTTTGCCTTCCGATCCAACTTCTTCCATTCTTCATCGGACACTCCTGTTGGTTTAGTACACAGATCTACCGTGATCCACTTATCTTTATCCACCAACAGATCTTCCATCTTGAGTTTCCACAACTCAAAACTCTGACCATTAAATTTCTCGATCTCTATCTTTCCACTGCTCACCATCTTCTTTCACCACTAGAATTGATCTCGAAGATCTCCCACTGAACAGGGTCTACCACAAGCCCGAGCGAAACCCCTCAGCAACAAAGGCGTCCCCTTGAAACCAAAATAGCTTTGATACCAAATGTAGGTTTTAACCCCGTACAGAAATTACCTGCATACGATTTCTAAAACACAGAAAATAAACAATGCAAGAGCATAACACATAAAACACATATACACAAAGATTTTCCCCTGGATCCCAAAACCGGGACTACCAGCTTGATTTTTCATTATGTTCCCTTCAATGTTACAATACATATTTATACATCTTGAAGCATCCAATACCATGGACTGAAAAACCATCATGTCCAAAACCATGGACCAAAAACTAACATGTCCAAAAACATGTGTGAAAATCATGCACAAAACCGTAGGTGGGTCTGCCCAACCTAACATAGGGTTCAAAACCAAAATTTTACAGGGCGCTACCCTAGACCCCATAAAGTGGGGTTACGGGTACCCCTCAAACCCCCTGTGACCTTCTCCCCCTTAATCCCCGGTTAACTACGTGGGTTAGTCGTGGAAAGAATATAACACAACCCAACAGCTGTTCCTTAAAGGGAACATCATGAAAATCAAATATATAGGAGACTATTGTTCCTTAAATGGAACGATAGTTGTTCCTTAAATGGAATAGCAGCTATTCATTGAATGGAACAACAAAAGCAAGCACACACGGAACTGTTGTTCCTTAAAGGGAACGACAACTGTTCCTTGGAGGGAACAACAGCTATTCCTTAGAGGGAACATCACGAAAATCAAATATACAGGAGACTGTTGTTCCTTCAATGGAACGACAGTTGTTCCTTAAAGGGAACAACAGATGTTCCTTTAAGGAAACAGCACGAAAATCTGTACACAAAATTGTTGTTCCTTAGAGGGAACGATAGCTATTCTTTGGAGGGAATAGTAGCTACTCCTTAAAGGGAACAACAAAGGAAAAAAAGAGAGTTTATTTACAGTTTATACAAAAAAACTCAATCAAAATAGAAAGAAAAATTTATGTACAAAATTCAAAAGCAAATGAATTATTCATTGGGTTAATGCTGAGGATGGGTTGTCTTCCTCAGCGAGAATTTGTATGGTGGAATCTTCCCATAACTGTTGGCAAAAGGATTCCCTGGTAAGCAGTTTGTGATAAAGTCGTACTTGATGTCCATTCGCTTTAAAAAAAGAGCCAGACCCATTGATGGTGGCTAATTTGATGGTGCCATTATCATGCACCTTTTGTATCCCATAAGGTCCTAACCATCTGGTCTGGAGTTTTCTGGGGAATCCTAGATCCTAGAATCATACATGAGTGCCCAATCTCCTTCGTGGAGGATCTTCTTTTTAATAAGGGCATCATGCTATTTCACTCTTTGTTGTTGGATCAGTGCAGTGTGCTGAAGAGCCGATAGCTGGATTTCATCCAATTCATTGATTTGATGTAGCCTATTAATTTGTGCCTCGTTCAAGTCCAACCCTACCACCTGAGCTATCCTCAATGTCTGGATTTCGAATTCATTTGGGAAGATAGGTTCTTTGCCAACCACCAATTGGTATGGGGAATATCCTGTGGTATTTCTCCATGTCGTACGATATGCCCACAGGGCTTTTGGCAATCGGGTAGCCCAGTCACGTCTATGTGAAGCAACTATATTTGTGAGTATTGCCTCGATCACTTTATTTGTGCTTTCTACCTGGCCATTTGCCTGTGGGTGGTATGGAGTTGTGATCTTGTGCATGATATGATAATTCTTTAATGTTGCAATGAACTTATGGCCTATGAATTGTGGCCCTCCATCCTTAATTACTTCTCTAGGCGAGCCATATCGTACAAATAGTTGGAAAAGAAAGTGGATTACCAAATTTTCTATTGCCCTTGGTAGTGCCTCTGCCTCCACCCATTTAGTCACATACTCTATTGCAACTAATATATATGCCTTTTGATTAGAGGATGGGTTTATTGGACTGATGAAGTCTAACGTCGATCGCTCGAAAGGTTCAATGACTATCTGTGGGTGTAGGGGCATTTCATTAGACTGCCCAGGGTGTCCCATTCTCTGGCAACTGTCACATGCCTGGACAAACTTCTTGGCATCTTTAAAAATAGTGGGCCAATAATAGCCCATCTGTAAAACTTCGTGACCAGTTCTCCTATCTACAAAATGTTTGCCACACGGCCCATCATGGCATCTTTCAGAATGTCGAAAAATTCATCTTCCCTGGCGCATCTTCTAATGTGCATATCAACTCCTGTATGAAATAAATAGCCCATGATCCAAGACAATCGCGTGTTGCACTGTACTATTTATTTTCTTTCATTAGGCGTTAGGTGCTTGGGTAATTTTCCCACTGCGAAATAATTTGCGACATTTGCATACCATGGTGTTTTCACTGTTACAACAAATAAATGTTCATCTGGAAATTGGTCTTGTACTGTGGCCGAGTCATCTGTCTTTAGCGTTCGTGAAAGGAAATCTGCTATGAGATTTTCTTTTCTTGGTCGATCTTTGATTGTTATATCAAATTCCTATAAAAGAATCAACCATCTTGTCACTCTTCCATTTGTAACTGGTTTATTGGTTAGATATTTAATAACAGAGTGATCGGTGTCTAAAACCACAGGGTATCCTATTATATAATGTCGAATTTATTGATAGCATAGACTACAGTCAAAAATTCTTTTTCAGTAATAGTATAATTTAATTCAGCAGGAGATAGATTTTTGCTAATATAGTATATTGCATTTGTGTCTTTTGAATCAGTGATCGGAGAATCCACAGTTTGAACATCTTTATACCAACGTTTCAAATCCCAAGTGGGATCCATCATCAGGGTTGAAGAATGATGATAAAAGAAGAGCAATAAGGCAAAATAAATACTAATGAGGAAGAAGATTAAGGAAGAACATAGAGTCGGCTAGAATTTTTAATTTATTATATATAATTTTATTTTATTTTTATTTTTATTTTATTCATATTAATAATTAATATTTATAATAAATTAATTATTATAAATAAATAAATAATTAATAATAATAATATTTTATTGTTATACATATTAATTATTATAAATAATTAATAATAATAATAATATTTTATTGTTATTCATATTAATTATTAAACATAATTAATATTTATTTATAATTAATTTGTAATTAATATATTAATTAATATAATTATTATATAAAGTAAATTAATACATTTAAATCATATTAGTAATTATAAATGATTAGTGATTATAGTTGATTAATATAATAATTAACTAAATAATATCTATAAATCATATTAACTAATTAATATATTAAATCATATTAATAATTAATATTTATAGCTAACTAATATAATAATTCAAATATTAGTTAATATAATAGCTAAAAAATAAATTAATATAATAATAATGAATTATTATATAATAATTAATTAATTATTATTATATAATGATAATTAAATAAATATTATAATAATTAATTAATTAATTAATATATTAATTAATATTATAATTATTAAATAAATTAAATTATAAGTGATTAGTATTTATAGTTGACTAATATAATAATAATTAACTAAATAGTATTTTTAATCATATTAACTAATTAATATATTAAATCATATTAATAATTAATATTTATAGCTAACTAATATAATTTATTCAAATATTAATTAATATAATAGCTAATAAATAAATATAATATTAATATAATAATAATCAATTATTATATAATAATTAATTAATTATTATTATATAATGATAATTAAATAAATATTATAATAATTAATTAATATAATAATTAATATTGCATATGGCTTTTTATCTTCTTCGTGGCTGAGAACTACTCCTATGGCTGTGTCTAAAGCGTCAGATGAAATCTAGAATGGTAGATCCTAGTTTGGGCCCCCTAATACTGGGGCTATTGATACAAAACGTTTTGAATCTTCAAAAGCACTGTCACATTTATCTATCCAAATGAAATCAATATTACATCTTAGTGCATATAACGGTGCAGCAATCTCAGAAAAATTCTTTATAAACCTTCTATAATAATAAGAAAATCCCAAAAAATTGCGTACCTCTATTTGTGTGGTAGGGGTAGGTATTAAAAGAATTATCTAAATTTTTGCTAGATCTACCTTGATTCTAGCAGCTGAGATATAGTGACCCAGGATGAGGCCCTCGGTCATCATCATGTGGCATTTTTCATTACTTAAACAGAGTCTGGTGGCAATGCATCTTTGTAGAACTTTCTCTAATGTTTCTAATGCTGGCTCGAAGTCATCTCCGTAAGGTGTAAAGTCATCCATGTACACCTTGATCCCTTCATTTATCAGATCTGAAAAAATGCTGAGTATAGCCCTCTGAAATGTGGCAGGGGCATTGCACAGCCCAAAAGGTAGGACCCTGTAAGCGAATGTTCCCCAAGGGCAAGTAAAGATAGTCTTATCCTGATCTTTAGGGGCAATCTGAATTTGATTGTATCCGCTAAAGCCATCTAGGAAAGAAAAGAATTTTTTCCCTGCTAAAGTGTCCATGACTTGGTCAATAAACGGAAGGAGAAAATGGTATTTTTGGGTTGCTTTATTAATCTCTCTGTCAGATATCGGGTAGATAAAGTTTACATCTAGCAATTTTTGTAGTTCAACTTTAACAATATCTTTAGGATGAGGATTTAACCTCCATTGAGGTTGTCAAAAAGGCCTGGTATCCTTCTCTATAAAAATGCAGTGCATGCATAATTGGGGATCAATCCCTTTCATATCTGGGTAATCCCATGGAAAGGCCTCTTTATATTTTCTCAGGAGTTGAACAAACTTCTACTCATGGTCAGCAGTCAGGTTTTTATTGATATTCAAAGTTTTTCCTGGCTCAATTTCTATGGTTTTGCTGTTACAAACAGAGGTAGTTGGTATTGTTTGATCATTAATATATTTTAAGGGATCTTCTTCTATTTCGCTATTGAATGTTGCCTTGATCGTGTGAAATTTTGGATGGGATCTGGCATCTAGTTGGTTAATGTAGGCATTAATGATATCATCTTCAATTTGATCTTTAAATTCGAGAACATCCTCTATGGTTAGCGGTGATCTAATGTTTTCAGTTAGATATGATACAGGTTGTTTTCTGGTTTTGATTATTGTTAAACTTGGCTGAGTTGGAGGATATAAGGCTAAATTCTTTACATTGCTTCCTCTTTCTATAGTCATGCTGCCTGTTCGACAACTAATGTAAGCATCCACAGTTGCTAGCCAAGGTCTACCTATAATTAAGGGATTTCCATCGAGTCAGTTTCTAGGATTGATGATCAGAAAGCCTGCAGGGTATTCCCAAGATTCTACAGACACCATTACATCCTGTAATGTGCCTTCTGGTTTGACTACCGATCGGTCAGCCAATTCCAACAAGGTCATGGTTGGGTCGAAGGATGTAATGCCAAGCTTTTGACAAGTTGTGGTTGTAAGAATATTGATTTCTTCTCCTAAATCAACTAAAGCATTGGGGAAGGAGCATCCATTTATTTTCACCGTGACTATAGGATTTCCTGGGTCCTCATATTTTACAGGTGCTTCTCTTCCTGATAGTAAATCAGATAAGGTACCGACTACATGGACAGTTGGATTTGTTGTTATTTTCCTCTTTGGCTTTTTCATACATAATTCCTTAATAGTTTTTGCATAAATTGGGATGTCTTGAATAGCCTGGAGGAGTGGTATTTTTATACACAAATTTTTCAATTCTCCCAGAAGATCAAAATTAAGATGTTCAATTGGGTAAGGTATGATTAGTATTTCCAGGAATGGTGGAGAAGAGGTGGTTGCTTGATCATGCATTTTCTGTCTAACCATGTTCTCTTCTTGTGGTGCTTGTTCTACATGTAACGAATCTTCAATTTGAACATTTTTATCCCCCTCTGATTCTATTATCTGCCCAGATCTTAATTGAAGGTCATTGCACTCCCTGAAATTAGTTTCTGACTCTAGTCCTTCAATAATTTGCATAGATTGCACCGGTCTATTGTGAGGGTTCGGGTTGGGTTGGGCTGGGAGCTATGGTATTAAGTTGGTCTGGGGATTCTGTTGCAATGTGTAAGGTGCTGGTAGTGTGGGTTGAGGTAGGGGGATTGTTCCTGTTGACTGATTTGTAGTTCTCTGCCAACCTGCCTGCCAATTCTGATTCTGTGAAGTTGAGGGTGGCCATTGGGATTGATATGCATTATTTTGCCAAAGCGATGGGAAGGAAGAGGAATTTGGCCAATTGTTATTTTGATTCAGTTGGTTGGTCCAAGCTGACATAGGGGATGGCTATTGTGACCAATTGGAAAAAGATGGATCATTCTGCCACATGGTTCCTGGGTATTGTTGTGAATTATATTGCGGCATTTGAAAGAAAGAGGATGGATTAGTCTGCGTACCTGTTTGTCGTGGTTGCCATTGGCGAAGATGATTTAGCAGGTAGACTGGTTTTGTATCTTCTTCTACCTCCTTATAGACTACTTTTAGCCCTGGGAGTGATGGGCAATTTCTGTAACGTGATCTTTTGTACATATGGCGTAGATTTGCACCATATCCAGCGGGCACTCTTTGTGACTATGCCTCTTTCTGCATCTAGGATAGAATATCACAAAGTTTTGTTCTGCTTCTACCTACTTTTGTTTGGCTTGCATAATGTCCAATTTCATTGTTAAAGTCCCTAGAATATCAATTTCGAAGTCCTCTAGCAAATTGCCAATTTCTGCATGAGTTATACCTCCACCAGAGATTTTGTTGTCCCTTGTGGTCATGTCGCGTTCTGCTGGCTTCAATCTCGCGCTACCTCTTGAACACCTGATGCACAAACTAATGATGTCAACATAATTTTCCTGATATATGTCACCTTTACCCATAATATTTAATGTTTCTACCCATTGTTCTTTCATCCCTTTAATTAGTGTAGTTTTCAGCACATTATCAGGTAAAGGAAAAGGTTCATAGGGAGACCGCTAGAGGTTATATTGAAATCGTTCCACATATTCTTCTAATGTTTCACTTGGTCTTGCTACCATCTAGAATATTTCATCTTTCCATTCCCTAGATCTACAGTAGTCCTGATATTTTTTTAGGAAAGCGGTTTTAATTTGTTCCCAATCGTTTATTGTGCCTCCACCTAATCCCCTAAACCATCGCAAGGCTACTCCTTTCAATGTAGAGGGAAACAATTTTAATTTTTGAGGATCGATGGTATAATCATACCCCCAACACAATATATCAAACTCAAATAGGAATGCATCTGGATCCTTTGACATCGGCCCATGAAAGGTAGGAATATTTCGGAGAGGGATGGCTTTCATAGGTGCGTTGACTGCTGTGTAAACGATGGGATACTACAGGGTGGAGGTCTGAGGTGCTTGTGGGTTGTTGGCCGTTTGATCAAATATGTGCCAATACCCTTCTGGTATCTCTAGAGAGTTATTTCTAGGATGACTGCAAAGGGTGGGAATGAGTTTAATAGCACTCCCCTGGTTTGGGATAATGAGTGTTCCTTACTGAACCACTACCTAGGGGGATCTTCGCTCCTCTGTTTCCCCTACCTCTTCTTGAATGAACTTAATAGCACTCCCCCTATCTAGGGAGTTGAGTGTTCCTAGGTGAATTATTGCTTGAGGGTATCTTAGCTCCTCTGTTTCCCCGGTTTCTCCTCCTCCTTCACGAAGATTACTAGAATTCCCTTCTTGTAAAGAAATTGGTCGAGAATTTTCAATTTCCTGAAAATTTTGCTTAGTCTCTTCTATTTTACTATGAACCTCAGCGAAGGCTACAGATGGTGAGCCTGTGGCCCAAAGGGAACCAGTAGGTTGTCTGGAAGCAACTTTTCTTGGACCTACTGATGGCTGAGATTTGGCTTTCTTTATAATGTCATCTATGAAAGTTGATCATCCAAGGGTCACCTGTCCCTTAGATCTGTCGAGTTTGGGTAGGGGGATTGGATTATTTTTAAGTTTTTTCTTCTTAGTCATACACACAATTCAAATATTTACCTCTACCCTAAGTTCTTAACAATTCTGCTGGAAAGCAAGCAAGGGAGCAGGCATTTTACGTGCTTCGTACGCAGGTTCTGTTGATGCCTCGAAAATCGTTGCAACAACAATGGGGGATAACCACCCGGTCTGGACCTTAAAGCAGCTCCTTTTCCGTTTGGTGTGGTGGCTCCGACTGGTTTAACTAGGTCCAGTTACCTTCTCCCTATAGCTATTGGTTTATGATATATCTTTCACTACCAATAGTTAGGGATATCAGATCACTTCGTCTTGCTGATTAGGCAAGAGAATGACCCTTAAGCTGATTTGGGTTCAGTCGAGCCACAACTAAAGTTTTGCCTCCTTGAGGAGAGGACTTAAAAGAATGTAGAATTTACTCTAAATGCAAGCTTATTCTATAATGCAAGCAAAAGAAACTAATCTAAATTCTATCTTAATTAGATAGATATAGATCTAACCCAACTAAGAGCAAGATAATTAAAGTATTGAGATTTAAATATGTCTTGTTTATAATGAATATCAAGTTAATGAAGTAGTTCAATTAACTGATATTATGGTTACCAAAACACATCCTATTAAGACCTTATAACTTGAAATAATAAACCAACAACATTCCAGGTAGTTCACAAAAATGATATTGATTATCAAATCAATAAATCCAATAATTGAATAATGATATGTGGAAATAGTTCACAACACATTACCATTCAACAAATCAGTTTTATAAGACAGATTTCTGAGTAAATAGTTACTCAAAAATCAGATTTTAATTCATAAGAACATAGATACCTAATAACAATATTGAGACAAATTACCCATGTTGACAATAGTGCACAAACATGAATAAAATGAGACATTCATGTTACCATAAAAATTAAACTGATATTTGAAACAGTAGTATTAAAAATACCAATTTATTGCATCTATTTCTTTGATCTTGGTCTTCAACAGTCCTTTACATTGCTTGAACTTCTGTCTTCAACAGTCCTTTACATTGCTTGAACTTCTGTCTTCAAAACTAGAGCCACAATAGTGCAAACTCTGCCCCTCATACATAATTCAAGATACAAAGGAAAAATCCTCAATAATCCCCAGATCTGAGATTTTCTCTCCTCTCTCCTACAACTCTAAATTCATATTATAGTAGTGCTTTTAGAAGTCTAGAATTGCAGAGGAGAGCAACCCCCATGTTACATTCTACAATCTATTACTTATACTATTTGTAAAGGAATTCTTGAGAGGAAAGTTTGGTGAAGAGAAATCTGTCAAATCCAATTTTAGTTGCTCAAAAATCCTAATCTTCAATTGCTGGAGCATTCTCATTGATTGAGATCCTCTTCTCCATATTTCTTCCACTATTTTCATGCAAAAAGAAATCAAAATAAATTAGGATGCAATCAAAATATCATTTCTGGCAATTAAAAGAAATCCAATCAAATACTATTTTAATAAATAATTGAAAATAAAACATAAGATTTCTATTGATGTTTGGGGTGGTTTAATTGCCAAAGATATTATTAACCAATGAATCTGCAATTATAAGAGGATTTGGACAAATGAAAATGAAGAAAATAACTCAGAAAATTGATTTTGTTTTCAAAATTAGGAGCTCGATCTTCTGCCTGATTTTTGACCTAATAAATGACTAAATCTGTTGGTGAAACCTCCTCAAAAATGTTCTCCTTGATTTTCTCTTTTCAATGAGACGTCCTGGACCTCATTTGGCCAAGTATAATTCAATCTATGAGCCTCAAAAGTTGATGAATCAAATCTGATGTAAATCTGGAAATTCTGTAGCTGGGCTAAAAAGAGAATTTCAATTAAAATTTTAATCCTAAATTAGCATTCTAATTATCTAATAATTAATTCTATTTTAATTGTTAATTATAAATTAAACTAATTATGAGTAAACTATTTATTAATTAATATCTAACTAACTATTAACTAATATAATTAACAAATTAATCTAATTAATTATTTATAAACTAATTAATCTAAATAATAATTATATTTTAATTTAATTAAATTTTATATATTAATTAAATTAATTAATATAAAATTTATTATTATAAAATATTAATTTTAATATTAAATATTATTTATAATATTATATTAATACTACCCCATTAATCCATTTCCTTTTAACTCATTCAAACGAATGAGTTTAAAACTTAAAAACGAAAGGAGTAATAAAACTTAGGTTAATGCTCTTGAGTCCTCTTGAGTCCCTTTGTATCGGCGAATCGAGAGGATATGGCCATCGGGGTTTTTAAACTTTGGCACATGAAACTCCCGATGCGATATGCTTATTCCCTTTTGTCTTAAGTTTTTCGGCGATCGGGGATCGGAGGTATAATATGTATCGGGGTTTTTAAAATATGTCACTTAAAATTTCCGATATGATTTCCCGATTGCGAAATAAGTATATATATATTTATATATATATATATATTTTTATATATATTAAATTTTAATTTAATTTAATTAAATTAAGATTTAATATCATTTTTTATATTGATTTTATTTTTAATGAAATTTAGTTAAGTTGTGAAATTATCTAAACTATAGCCACTTGAAAAATAAATAAAAATAATAAAAATAAACTACAGCCACTTGAATGTTTGGGTTTTCGTGATTAGGATTTGATTCGGAAATTGAAGTGAATTTCTTAAATCCTGATGCTTAATAATTTGGCTGTATAAGTAAAAAATTAAAAATGTTAGTAAGAACTAACTAGGGGTTAATATTAAAATAAATTCATTATTGAGCTAATTTATTTACAAACTGCAATATTCTACATTCTATGCATTTTTAACCCAGGCTACATAAATAATCAGACTTTCAAAGGAGTGCCATTTTCAAACCAGTTGACCAAATGAGGCGAAACAAGCGTCAATGGGAAGCTTATAAAAAATCGATTCTAACAAAGCAATCAAAACAAGAATCCAAAGAAAATGAAAAATTAACAAATGCGTAGGGCAATCAACTAAATAAAAATCCAAAAAGGTGTTTAGCCAAAATTGTTATAGAAAGGGTCTCCATTATTTGAAGTGAACACATCAATAATGGGGGGGTTGTGTTTTTACCACAACAGGTTCTTACCTTTCATTTTAATACCCAATTCTCTCCCAGCAGACAAGTAGCAAATACCTATTTCAGATCTCTGTAATTGTACTAAAAAGCAGGCAGGGGAGCAAGCACTTTACTTGCTCATTACGTAGGTTCTTACCTTCCCTTTTCAAAACCCAATTCTTCTTCAACCACAATCATCAGATGTACACTACTCCTCAGAAATGGCTACACTCTCCCCAGCAACGACGCCAAAATGTTGAGTGATAAAAGGTGCATTTTTAACTCCTAATTATCTTCACATTAATTATCAATCCAGGTAAGTCTTTCTATTTCAAGAGTGTACACAGTATGTGGCAGCTATTTAACTCAAAGAGTAGTGCTTCTAAATTGCAATATAGTCCTTTCAAATACAAGAGTAAATGGATGCAACAAGTAAATTCTAATAGAAATTAAAAGAAAACTCAATCCTCATGAAAATAAATCAGACATTCATCAAAGTAACAACAACCATCAGTAGAGAATACAATAGCAATAATTCATTCCTCTTTTAACTTATTTATTCAATCAAACACAATTCTTAATATAAGCAGTAAATGATCTCAATCTGAGAGCTTCAATAGTAGTAGTCAATGCCCTTTACAGGATATGATCTCAAAACAGAATGTTTAACTAAATAACTAGATCTGAAATAACAATAAACTGTATCAACGATATTACTTGCAAAATATATGAACAGAACAATTCAGTTGAGATTGGAAAGTAGTAAATAACAAAGTGATATAATTGTAGAAAGTAGAAATTCAATCAAACCATCACACTGCAAGAATCATAAATGCATGATACAGGAAGAACAAGTGAATCCACCAGGGCTAAGCCCTTAGCCTCTAGTGAACACCACCAGATTACATCAGGAGCTTGCGAAGGAACAACAACTGTTTTATATATTAATCATTGCATAAGTATTACATCAAGTTCGTGCTCTGCTCAACAGTGAGAGTCAATGATAAACGTTACAATTTCTCAATCATAATTCTCCCTTTCTGCTTACAATTATTCCCTTTTTATAATGGGAAAGAGGTAAAAAGATAAGTAGTAAAAGCGATCCCTTGGGATCTATTGATCTTGAGGGATTCACACAATTTCTAAGCTCAGACAGTTTCCCTCCTTGCGCTGATCCTTGTTTGATTTTCTTTTGGATGTATCTGTAACTGTTGCGCCCTTCCTTATCTTGTTGCATCCTCGTTGTTCCTTGGTTGGGAACAACAATTGTCCCTTTTCATCTTTTTCCTGCATAAAGAAGGATACAATCAACTAAATTGTAATTACCGATGATTTCCTCATTCCTACCATAATCCTTTGATATATTAACATTTTAGGATATAAAAGGGATATAACTAAAGGAAAAGGATGATGAAAAAAATAGCATATGCATAACTTTTCCATGACTCAACAGTGTGTATCTTTTTATTTTTCTTACATTTAGGTAGCTTGCATCCCCCACCATCTTATTCATTGTCTTCTTGTATAGTTTATATGCATTCATCATCCACACCTTATATCGGTTATGCCAATGGTGCAAGTCACTTCTCCAAGAATCTAACCTGGACATATTGGGCCATTTTCACCCCCTTACATTTGTTAGTCTACTCCAACGATGTCTTTATTGGACCTACCACCAATAACCAGACCAAATATAATGTTGTGATGGATTTGTTAGCCAACACCCTTTATTGTCACATCCTTCACGAGCATGTTTCTCTTTATTCCTTACTACCTATGATGAAATTGAATGACATTTATCATGTGCATGTGAAAAACATATCACTTAAGTCACTGGTGACAAGTGACCCTAACAAAAATTTGTTGTTTCTTACGCTTTAGATCTGCAATAATCAAACGAGAAAAACAGACAACAAAAGGCATATGTGATCCAAAAAAACATACAACATATATATATCCAATGTAATAACCCAATAGGGAAAGACTATTAAATGAATAATGATCTTTAATAACACCTGATGCAGGAGATCTACAAAAGGATCTACAAATACCCCTCTTCCTTCAATGTCCTTGATGATTCAGTTATCAATTCTCTCTCTCAATATGTGACAAAACCAAAACAATGTGTAAAACTCAAGTGGGAGCTCAAAGGCAAGGAGGCGATAAGGTGACGATGATAATGAGCATGGTGAAGAATGAGTGGAAAACCCTCTTATTTATAACAAAGTATTAGGTTGATCTCGAAAATGGAGAATAATAAAATAATATGGACCAAATCAAGATCTAGCCATTCGGACTACTTTATTACTTTTTGAGAGGGAAAAGATATTTGAAATGGTCCAATATCGTTATTTATAAATAATTAACAAATAAAATGATTTGTTAATTATTCTGTGAGGATTAAGAATGGTGTGAAATTGGAATAATTATTAAATAGTGATTTAATGATTATTCCAATAATATAATTAAGGAATAATAAATAAATAGTGATTGATTTAATTATTCCTAGGCGATTTAGTCAAATGTGACAAGGAATAATTATAAAACAATGATTTAATAATTATTCCTAGAGAAAATTAAATAAATAATGATTTATTCAATTATTCTCATGGGGTTTTTAAATTTTATTCATAAATAATTTAATAAAAATCATTTATTAAATTATTTACCATGGTGAAAGTGATTTTACTATGGTAAGATTAATTCTACATCGTGTATTTTGACCCACCTAGTTAGAAATGGTCAGGTGATCATTTTTTCATGATAACAATTCTATAGTATATCATCGCACTAGTCAAAGCTCATATGAAACTTTTATGGTCTTAGAATAATGTGTAGTCAAGCTGCAAGGCCATACTGACAGATGCATTGAAGCTCAAGATGTTGTATATAGGGGACATTCTAGTTCAGGTCAAATCCATCTCAGCGGAGTTCAAGGAATTGTACACATATCTTACAAATGAGCTCCATGAAGAAGTAGATGATTTATCAATTTGATGAGCATTTGTCCCACTATTGGTTTTATCTTATTAGGCCACCATCTTATTTGTAATTTGTCTTACGTAATAAATGATATGTAATGAAGTCCATGCAACACCTTTGGAATGTGAATAGTCACATAAGGATTGTAATAAGTCATGCATATCATATGAATAGTCATAGAAGTAAAAGAGTCATGAGGAAGCTCAGAGGTCATTGTTATTAGTTATGAATAGCTCCTCATAACTCGAGCTGAGGGTTTTTGATGCCAGCCTAAGCTGACAATACCCACATTAGGAAAATTAAATTGCATCATCTACTAGGTCCCAAGAATTATAAAATTCCATACTTAGAGAAAACTTCACAAATCAAGGTTTAAGGCCCCTTAATTAAATTCTTAAGCTGGATCATTTCATTTAACTATCCTAAGTTTAAACTTTAATTAACCTTTGAGCGGAACCCTTCATAACCTTTGGTTTAACTCTTACTACCCATGGTAACAAAATATCATATAAGCTTCAACTCTGATTTTAATCACCTGCACTTATCAACTATACATGGTCTTAGGACTTTGGTTAAACCTCACTTAACCCATAATCATCAATTCCGCTTATTTCTATTATAATTGTCATATAATAGAAATATTTTGTATAATATTTAAACCTTACCTTTCCATTGATTCACATGAATTTACACATTTCCCGACACTCAACCTTTAGCACATTCAACCTCAGTTGTCAATCTCATTCCTTAATTCGATGGTCATCACGTCACCCGATCACTAACTTATCCAAGCGATTTCCACCATTTATCTCTCCTATCTCAATCCAACGGTGATTGCGTAATCTTGTGCAAATTACATGCACGACCGATATTAGACCGAGGGCACATGAGAAAAGTGGTTTTCTCTTCCATCCATGTGCTATGTGTCACCAGCAAAGGCTAATTGTGTGAACTCATAGAAATACCTTTTACCACTTTGAGGGCACGCGAGATACCACTAACTATTTCCTTAGACCGCTCCACTATTCTTCACGTGGTTTTAATCTCTGCCATCCATCTTCTTAATTTTATTCTACGCAACTTAATCCTGGATGTCTACCTCCCTCACTCTCGTTCATTGATCTGTCTGATTCAACGACTGCACTTTTCTGCTACGTTCTTTTGTCTCTTACTGTGTAATAACCCATTCATCCGTACTTCCGCTTGTGACTTTGTTCTCGCCTTTTGGTCTTCAATTATTATGATATAATCTTTAGCTTCATTCTTCATTCCCTCACACTTTTACGCTTTCGTTGCGTAACTCCTTAGTTTTTAAGAACCTTACAGTATACCTTCAATGTAACATTAAAGGTTTCCTCCAAGACTGTCTCCATGTAAGCCTGACACACTCTTCCCTGCACTTGATCTCTGTTTCTACACATCTGCAACCCTATGTTATGCAGAATTACTTCTAATTCACACAAAGTCTATAATTCCATCAATCATCACACATCACACACTCAGGAATCGAAATCTCTATCTATATATAAAAAAATAACTACATCATGAGTCTTTGTCTCTCTCTAGCCTGATTTTCTTATTAGTGGCCTTCTCCTTTTCCTGCCTGTAGGCTTACAATCAAACCTATCTAACTCTAGAACTAATTCCTAGCTAACTAACCCTTTTCTATGCCTTTTAGGCTTACATTTATACAAAAATATTCTATAACCAATTTTTGGTTTAGATCCATAACCTTCTCAACAAAATCCTAAAATCTCTTCTTTATCTCTAAGGATCCTCTCTAATCCACAAAATCATGAACTAATTCCTAATCTAATATTTACAACTCATTTCCAAATCTCTCAATCCCTATGGAACCTTAATTAGCCTAAATCTCTCATGTTCTCCAACATTCGAGAACATTTACAAATATGCCTCACAATACTTAATTAAATCCTATTCTTAATATCTCTCATTAACATCACTCAAAACCTTAACAATCACATTAATTTGATACATAGGAAACCAACTACCTTGAAAACACAAGACCCCCTATGTCTATTAAAATACAATGATATTTCTGAGCCGAATGCTCCTACATCAGACTCCCATGGTTGAAAACATTCATGATCTCCAAATCATGTGTTCTCATATGTTGATAGAAACCTTCAAGGTCCCAAAATTTGTTTTGTAGTATGTCTTTGGTTGCTGTTGTTGCTTGTTGCCATTCTCTCGGTCTCCACACTTTATGCCACATTGCCCCACTAGCTATGCTCTCACAGTCTACTGTTGTCTTTTTCTTGCTACTGCTTTGCTCTCTTGTTGTTGTCTTCTCCCTTTGAGACAATTTTCTCATCAATTCAATTTCTTTGTCCATCTCATTTCTTTGCTGGACTTTTTCCTCTTCCTCTCTTACATATCCTTTGCAATCTTCATCAGGTTCTTTCTTCCCTAGTAGTGCTTTCAGCCATTTCGCCATTAGCTCCAATTCTCTCTCCCATTCACTGATCCTTTGAGGAGAGTTTAGTCCTTCCTCTTTATTTAATTCCTCAACAGCTTCCCTGGTTATCTCCATTGTGCCTATCATCATGATGGAATGATGACCCTTCACTATGTTTTCAGCTAACATAGTCTTTTCTTCAAGTTTGCCTTTAATATTCTGCTGGTTACCTTCACTTTGCAGTTGTTGGATCCTTACTACCACCCTTACATCCTTACGCTCTTGTTGCTTATGAACTTCCATCTCATCTCCAAATAACCTTTGTTTAATTTCTTTGATCACACCATCACACTCATTCATTCTATTCATTGTTCCTGCAAACAAACTATTGATTTGTGAATTAAAACACTCTTCTATCTCCATGTATTTTAGAGACTCTCTGCTACTGTCAAGTACTGTTGTAACCATTTCTTTTCTATTGCCATTTCCTCCTAGAAACTTCTCCAGCAATTCAATTTCCTCTTTACATTTAGCAAGTGTTTTATCACAATGCTCTTCATTTCCAGCTTCATCCTTTACATGGTCATTATTGCTCAATGATTCAATAGGATTATCTTCCATAGACAATTATGTCTCATTCATCTTCACATAAACAAGTTCTTGTTCTCTCCTCACGTCTTCAAAAATAAATACTTCATCAAATCCATGCTGTGTAATAGTATTTGAGAACTGTCCTCCTTCAACACTTATAATCCCTGTATTCATACAACAATTGTTAGTTTGAAAAATGTAAGGCTCAATAGCCTCAACTAGTGTTTCACATATCAACTCTTCAGGTTGAACTTCATCTCCTTCTTCCACAAGGAATTTTCCTAATTTTGTAACAGCTCCAAATATCAATTCATCAATAATTTTCTTCTACTACAACAATTCAATATTTTCCTCATTCAAGAAGCATTCACCATCATACTGTGCTCTAGAATACTTATCTTCTGAGAACTACTATTCATCCTCTGACAGCACATCAGTATGTTGATCCAAGTTCTCCTCTGAACTCTGGAGACTTTTATCAATTTTTATGACAACTTCATAAGACTACCAATCCTCTTCATAACCTGCAAACACACCAAAACTATTATATTAAAAAATACAAGGTTTTATAGCCTCTTCCGCTACCTATGTCCACATTTCCTCATGTTTCTTTGAACTATCCCAATAGTTCACTGATCTCCATTATTCATCTTCACACAAAACTTTCCCCTATTTTGCTTCACAAATAGAAACTTCCATTTCCAACTCAACTTCTCTGAGTTTTTCCACTAGCCACTTCACTTTCCTCTGTGGTAGCCTTCTCTGTAATTTATGCCACTTCACTACCTTTTTCTTCAAGACCCAACCTTGTCTTTGGTTTTCCTCTAGTATCATCCTTAATACATTGACTTTTTCTTTTAACTCTAAAACCTCCTTGTCAAGCTCCTCTTGACTCATCCTCTTGCCATTTGCCTTGGAATCCTCTTTCTTCACCTTTCTTCTGTTGTGGTCTTCCTCAGAACCTTTACTATGACTATCAGTATTCATTTTCTCCTATATCTTCATGAGGTCCTCACTCACTTACTATGAGATGCACTAAAGCCTCTACAACAACAAGTCCTCCCTGCTACCACTTACCTGACCAACCTTTCCTCTGTACTTGGTCTTCTGGCAAGCATTTGGTTCTGTATTTCTAGAACCTCTTTGAGCACTTCCCTCTGCTCCTTCTAGGCTTCAACTCATCTGCACCTTTTAAGAACACGATTTTCCTCTTTATCCAACCTCTGTTAGAATTCTTCAAGGTTCTACCACATTTTTCTTTCATTCAGAAACTCTTACCAGCTTCCTTCATCCCTTAGCAATTCTACACACATCCTCTGTGGAATTGCCTATATGATATTCCTGTGAGCTATAACAATACCTCTATAGTAACAAGTCTCCTTCTTGCTACATGATACCTCACTAAGATTCTCTCCTTTGCGCTCAGTCTTTTGGCATCTCTCTGGTTCTCTCCTCTGGAACCAATTGAGCACTCCTTGCTATAGGTTGTTGCAATCTTCTCACCTTCAAGACCTCTGCATGATCTGGTTCTACCATTCACCTGCACTTTGAATGGATTGTTCTCTGTCTCTTTTGCATCTACAAATTCTCCCAATATTCTCCTACACTTTATCTTTGTGTGTCTATTGTTCGTCAGATTTAAAATCTGATCTCCTTTCACCAGTATACACCTTCAAAACATAACTCTATTCTAAGTTTCTCAAAGAAATTTTACACACAAAATCTCCTTGTTCAGCTTTGATACCAAATGATTCCAGTCTAAGCTAACAATACCCACAATATGAAAATTAAATTACATGATCTACTATGTCCCAGGAATTCTAAAATTCCATACTTAGGGAAACCTTCACAAATCAAGGTTTAAGGCCCCTTAATTAAATGCTTAAGCGAGATCATTTCATTTAACTATCCCAAGTCTAAACTTTAATTAACCTTTGAGTGGAACCCTTCATAAACTTTGGTTTAACTCTTACTACCCACTATAAAAAAATATCATATAAGCTTCAACTCTGATTTTAATCACCCGCGCTTATCAACTATACCAAGTTCTTAGGACTATGGTTAAACCTCACTTAACCCATAATCATTAATTATGTTTATTTCTATTATCATTCTCATATAATAGAAATATTTCATATAACACTTAAACCTTACCTTTCCGTTGATTCACATGGCTTTAAACATTTCCCGATGCTCAACCTTTAGCGCGTCCAACCTTCGCTGTCGATCTCATTCCTTAATCTGACGGTCATCCCGTCACCCGATCAACAACTTACCTGAGCGATCTCCATCGTTTATCTCTTCGATCTCAATCCAACTGTGATTGCGTAATCTCGCGTAGATTACATGCACAACCAATATTAGACCAAGGGCATGCGAGAAAAGTGGTTTTCTCTTTCCTCCGTGTGTTACATGTCACCCGCTAAGGATAATCGTGTGAACTCATAGAAATATCGTTTACCACTTTGAGGGCGTGCGAGATACAACTTACTTTTTCCATAGACTGCTCCACTATTCTACACATGGTTTTAATATCCACCATCCATCCTCTTAACTTTATTGTATGCAACTTAATCCTGGTCATCTATCTCCCTCACTCTCATTCATTGATCTGTCTGATCCAATGACTGCACTTTGCTGCTACGTTATTTTGTCTCTTATTATGTAATAACCCACTCATCCGACTTTCTGCCTGTGTCTTTTTTCTCACCTTTTGGTCTTCAATTATTTTGATCTGATCTTCATCTTCGTTCTTCATTTCTTCGCACTTTTACACTTCCACCATGTAACTCCTTAGGTTTTAAGAACCTTACAGTATTCCTTCACTGTAACATTAAAGGTTTCCTCCAACACTATCTGCGTGTAAATCCGATGCACTCTTCCCTACACTTGATCTCTGGTTCTGCACATCTGCAACCCTATGTTATGCAGACTTACTTCTAATTCACACACAATCTATAATACCATCAATCAACACACATCACACACTCAGGAATCGAAATCTCTCTGTATATATAAAAAAATAATTACATCATGGGTCTCTATCTCTCTCTAGCCTCATTTTCTTATCAATGGCCTTTTCCTTTTCCTTCCTGTAGGCTTACAACCAAACCTATCTAACTCTCGAATTAATTCCTAGCTAGCATACCCTTTTCTATGCCTTTTAGGCTTACATTTATACAAAAGGATTCTATAACCAATTCTTGGTTTAGATCCATAACCTTCTCAATGAAATCCTAAAATCTCTTCCTTATCTCTAAGGATCCTCTCTAATCCACAAAATCATGAACTAATTCCTAATCTAATATTTACAACTGATTTCCAAATCTCTCAATCCCTATGGAATCTTAACTAGCCTAAATCTCTCATGTTCTCCAACATTCGAGAACACTTACAAATATGCCTCACAATAATTAATTAAATCCTATTCTTAATATATCTCATTAAAATCACTCAAAACCTTAACAAGTACATTGATTTGATACATAGGAAACCAACTTCCATGAAAACACAAGACCCCCTATGTCTATTAAAATACAATGATATTTACGAGCCAAATGCTCCTGCATTAGTTTGGTTTCTTGAAATCTTACCTTCACTTCTTTTGCATCACATAGGAGATAAATCATTCTTTAGAGAAGTAAGTTGTGGCTTCATTTTCCACTATTGGATATAACGTTTCATTCATGTAACAATGTACTTTGGATCTTTCACTCTTAATCAAAATCTCTATGAGTCATCACACCTTCACACATGTATTGTAGATATAGTAGGACTATTCTTGTTATGTTTATGGTTTATGTTTCTTTAATTACATACAAATTTTAAGGAAGTAATTCATTGTTTAGCTATGGTTATCATTGAATAAGTGTTGTTACGTATTCATGATTATTGTTCATTATGTGGAATAATCTACAGGTAATCAAAAACCCTTTCTCTCTGTTCCTGAGTCACCTTTTATGATAGTCCTATTACTTTTCTAATTGGTGGATAGCTTTCCTTTACTAGTCATGGATGTTCCCCGTGCACCTTACATTAGGTGTCTCACAAACCTTTCTAATGGTGGTCAAATCGAATAACTGGATGAGACTCCTACAAAAAATAGTGTGAGGTATAATTGGGACTTCACATCAGGGAGATCCACTTATAATGTTGGTGACACCCAACACTGTCAATAGATTATTTAATAACTTGTCATTAATGGGGATTTTCCAGTACTACTACCGAATGTTCCATATACTATTGTTTCTCCCATTCATATGATCTCTTCCATCACTAGTGGATCCAATTAGTCATTAGATTATTGGGTGGTGCCATCTCCTTTGAATGTAGATTCATATTATGAGAACATGCCACTTTAAGTGGAACATAATTCCTCTTTGATGGTATCATCAACACCTCTTGACACTGATCAAAAACTCCATTCCAATACAGAATATGATTAGGATTTTTTTTGCAGATGGGATGTCACTTCACATATTTCACATGACTCCCTCAATGTCAAGTTGCCTTCACAGTATGCCATGTTGGAGGTCATTGATTTTTTTGATAATACGATGGAGGATATTCCTCATGATGGTTCTATTCTATCTTATATAGAAATAATGTAGCTTGTAAAAAAAGTATTAATTGAGACCAAGGGGAATCTGTCACGTCATTAAGTAAGATAGATTCAAGTCTTTGATTTATAATACCAAACTTACTAATGAATTATCAGATTTAAAACCCCCTCATTGAAAAGTGTCTTCTACCTCCATTCTGTCTTGATAACCATTTTTAAGGAGTTCTACTCACTCATGAGACCACTCATATTTTATGTCATAGGGTCATTCCCAATAATGATATGATTCTAATATTTCCTTGGAAACATCAACCTTTAGGAATTTTCTTATTGAACTGTATGGGGAATGGCCCTTAAATGGTGTCTCATATGATTCTAAATGTTTCACATGAGTTCGTACACATCAATATTTATCCTTTGCCTATACCTAATGGTGGGAACAACATAACATAACCTATTAGACTACATTATGCCTTCTATGTACGTATTTTAGTTTTTTTGGTATGTGAAGTAAGCACCTTTTTTTTCTTAGATGTGGTTTGTTTTTATTTGATACTTGTCATGTCTGGTTCTTAATTTTCCTTTATCATCCACATACACTTGGATTGGCGTAGGAACTCCCATGGTGAGACAAATATGTTACATACATTAGTCCATTATCTATCTTGACATTTGTCACAATATTAAGAATTTATAAAAGCATGTGTTGCACATAATGTTGAAATTGATGAAAACCAGTGTCATTGATGTCAAAGGGATTCCTAAGGAAGCAAAAATGTCATTCATAAATAAAAGGAAGTAGTATGCTATCCTAATCTCTTCCATGCCCTTATTTAGTAAAGTAAAAAAGGATTGAATTTTACTGATATTTAATTCAAGGTATGTTCTAAGCCTAATGAGTCTATGGATTCTATGGTTCGATAGTCTCCTCTCATATCTTTTCAATGGAATGTCACACAATAAAAAAATCCTTCTGGACGAAATATTATGGCCATTTGATGATCAACATTGGACAAAGGGCTTGAAGTATGCGGGAAAACCACAAACCCCAAATTTGTTACACATCACACTTGTTTAAGAGTGGATGAGGGATACCTGGAAGATTGAAAATGAAAAATTCCCTAAATTTCGTGATGTTTAATGTTTTTAAAGGTCGTACATCTATGCACAAATTTGAACAATCAATTAGTCATATGAAGAAATTAAAGGAAAATTGTATTTCAACATGCATGAAGTTTAACCCCCTTCTCTAGAAAAATAAAGACGTGACATGTGGCAGGCACTTATGGGACATACACATGGAAAGTTATGGTTTTTTGGATGTAATGACATGGAAATACAATGGCATGTCGGTATTGTGACATGTGGTGGATGGATACATGATGATGTAGAGACAAAGAATGATGTGGCAATGACATGGAATGACACGTTAGCTTCAAGATGTTAGTAGGATGATATGGTAGTATGGATGATTACCACATGGAAGGTACAAATGGTGATTTATAATTCATCAAATGATGAAAAATGTGTGACACATGGGACCTCTCATGGGCCACCACATGGTTTGATGACAACATGCTAATGTCATCACGTACATGACCAAGACTCCTAAGGATAAGTGTTACATAGTATTTCGTCGCACATCCTCGACTTCCCCATGACATACCCTGAAGTGCCCAAAACATGACCATCATGTAGTTTACTTATTTAGATATGTAGCTCATATCCTCCCTAAAACATTGATTGGAAAATTCCTTGAGCTTTCCCCTGAAGAAATAGCTCTAAAACCCTAATTTTTACACTCATCACTCTTATGAAGTTAAAAACTACGATGGTTGCCTGTTGCATCACGCTTGACCCACGATGGCATCACTTAGTCCACTTGTATACCTGTGATGATCCCAAAAAGGGAAAATTTCCCAAATAGGATGAGAAGCTTTGTGATCTAGAAGCTTCCAAGGAAACGAGCTAGAGGTTGTTTGAAGTGGATGAGGTCAAATTCTCCAACCTTGGGAACTTGGCCTTATCCTTATGAGCTACCTCCTTGAGATGAGGGCCTACTCATACATTTGGAGAGATCCTAACTCCCTTTCCCTACCTATATATTCATCTTTTCCCATTCACAAATGCTTGGTCTATGTCTATTTGCACCCTTATGTTAAGATTGTGCCTATATGCTACTCATTTAGTTTGGAGATGGAGTGCTTGGAGAGCTTAGCTTGGACTTGGATATTCATTCAAGGAGAGCCTATTGACATCAAGACTTGGCTGTATGATTCCCTTTATTTTCTATTAATATACAACTGTTGGTTCATTTTTCCTAACTTTGTATGCTCATGTATCATTTAGCTTAAAATTCCTTGATCAATTAACTAGGTTGCTTTTGAATATGCTATTTGTATTGACATGCCTTGTTGTGTCTTGATCTCTTTTATAGGTGCATAAATGCTAAGAGCAGCAGGAATCATTCCGTGACACAAGTGGCTCAAGGTCTTCAACAAAGGAGATCAAAATAGCATTAGAACGAGGTAGGCCATCTTCTTTGTTTCTCTTTTCAATTGTAACTTATGGAAGTGTCTCATAGATTGTCACTTCGATTGCTAGACCCACTCATTGGGCTAGAGGGATCGTCCCTGTCTGCATAGAGTGTTTACCTAGACAACAATATGGTCACATGAGGGACAGGCCCAAAGGACTGTGGCACAAAAATAATAAGGGTAAAGTTCATATTGTAAAGCTTGTATGGTTGGCTCCTTTGGAAAGCTTGCCACAAGTATCAACCCGAAGGTTAGATTATATGCCATTGGTCCATAATGGATGTATATGTGTGTTTCTATGTGTGTAACCAAAGTCCATTCATGGAATCCATAAAAAATATTTCATTGGATTTATGGTGATAGATTGATGAGCTCTCGTTCAAGGTTCTGTGGTTGGGTTTTTGTTTGGTCTCACTTTGTTTCAAATGAGACTTGTATGTGTGGCAAACTAGGCCATGCCATTTGGTATATACATGAGATGAGTTAATGAATTCATGTCTAAGGTCCTATGGCCATATTCTTGCTTGGTTTTAATATGACTTGTATGTGTGGTAGATTATGCCACCTCTTTCGATATCTACATGAATGAGTGGCCGATTTATTGTTTGGTTATGACTCTGTTTCAATGTGAGTATGGTTGAGTAGTTATTTTGTCTCATTGTGAGTTGCATGTGTGGTAGGAGTGGAAAAAACCTTTCGATGTCCACTTATAATGATGTGTCATTTGAAGAAGTCTGTATACTAAATGGAGCAAATAAAATTAGCAGTAGGATCGGTATAGAATGTGGTTTGTACACGAGAGGTCAATGGTTCAAGATTTGGTATGTAGGTCAATTTGCAAATTTTCTCAAACCCTTAAAGTGACATTTTATAGAACAAAGTCATTTTGTAGAACACTCCATCAGTTTCTTGTTTTTTTCTCAAATAACTAACTTTTAAATAGTTTTATATGGGGTTTTGGAATGATTTTTGAGACAAATTAAATTTTGCAAGAGGGGAAATGATCTTAACGCAATGGTCATGTATCTAAAGGCCCTGAAGATTCATGAAGATACATTTTGGTGTTGTAAAACTATATTTCCTGTTTTGGGAGATATGATCCGATTACATGATTTTTGAGAAGGTGATTTATAAATGATCAAATTAGGATCAGGGAAGGGTTTCACAGTATGAACAAATTTTTGTGATGAGTGAAGCGGGTTATGACAAAATTTTTACAACAACTTAATGATCGGTTTTGAAGATATATGTTGAAGAAAATGTTTATCTAGTATGAAATATTGTGAAAAGTGGTTCACACCAGGTTAAAGGAGGAGGTGGGTTCCTCCACCAAGGTTGGTGTCTCAATTAGGTTGTAGCATATTGCAAGTGGGTGCTTGCACATCTTTCAGGTTGCTGTCTCAATTAGGTTGTAGTCTATTGTAAGTTGTTTCTTGGACATTTCAAAGGTTTGTGCGTTAATAACATTGTAGCCTATTGAAAGTAGTTTCTTTCACATATTTGCGGAGGTTTCCTCTAGCAAGTCAATTCTTGCAAATCTATATAAATGAATTCAAGAAGAATACATAAAGGATTTGTGTTTTTATCCTGCAAGGCTTTCCATGTAAAATCTTGTCTTCTTTTTTGTTGATGTGATGTTTTCCTTCTTGATGTATAGTTTCGTTCATTGTTATTGATATGATATATTGATACAAGGTTAATTATTGATGTATTGTTTTGAAATTATAAGGTTTCCATTACATTGATTCAAGCCCCCCTCTTAGTGTGATCTTATGTCTAACAAGTGGTATCAGATTTGGTTCCTTCAGGAATAGTTAACCAATGAAATGTGTTTCTAAAGAGGCTTGGAAAATGGATCTAGATGCAAATTTGGTCATGACCTTTGCAATTTAGTTCGAAGAGTTCAAAAGGATGTATCCAAATCCTATCAAAGCAGCTAATAGAAAGGGATTATGAAAATTTCATCCTCGAAAAGGGGATAGAGGTATCAAGAAAATCAACAAAGAAGAATAAGGAAGAAAACCAATCCAAAATAAGAAACAAGGAACAATCATCCAGGTACCACACACTCTTTTATGGTTATTATTATATCTGTTATACATTTTGTCACAAGGAAATTGATTGTAGCCTGTCTAGAAGCATGTTTGGTAAAAGTGGAACAAACATTTTTTCTACTTTTCAAAATCATATTGAATGTTTTATATGCCACAAATTTGAACACAAGGCCAAGGATTGTAAAATTAATGAAAGGAAGAAAGGGTCGCCCTTAATATGTGGAAGGAGAAAGAATAAAGTTGTGGTCTCATGATGTATGCTCAAAATCATGAAAATAAATGGTATGTTGATGGGGACTGTTATGAAACCAGCTCAAGAAAAGATAGAAAAGATAGATCAACGCCTTAGAATTCAGCCTCTTTGAGGGGGAAACCTCCTTTACATTACATAAATGAACAATTCTTGGATGATACAAATGACAAAACCTCCTTTCTATATATAGGAGTCTAAGGAGTCACAATATAATCCAGTCGACCTAACAATAATAATATAAAGCCACAAAAATAATAATAGAGGGATTCTATGGGGCACAGAAATAACAATATGGGGGTAATAGGGGCACAACAATATAAATAAGGGGTATAACTACAATAGTAATGGGGTAATCACTAGTATTATAGGGACCCAACATGCCCCTCTCCTTCAAAAAGTGTTGTCCTCAACGCTTGAGTAGTTCTGGATACTTCTGCATAAAATTCTCATCCTCCCATGTGGAATCTTCAGCGGATAAGTTCTTCCACTTGATAAGATACTCTGAAATTGATCGATTTCGTAGCTGTCGAGTTCTTGTTTTTGTGACTTCTTCCGGTTCCAATATAATTTTTCCTTCCTCGTCAAGTTCTGGCAATATTGTTTGAATTGGGAGCTTGTCACCTATAACCTTCTTTAAACATGAAACATGGAAAACTGGGTGCAATCGAGAAGCTGCAGGAAGCTCCAATTTGTATGCCATAGTACCAATCTTTTGCAACACCTTGTACGAACCATAATACTTTGGTGATAATTTATTATCCTTCTTAGCTTGCTTTAGGGACATTTGCTTATATGGTTGTAGCCGTAGGAATACCCAATCACCTACATCAAAACTTCTTTCACTGCGATGTTGATCTGCCTGTTGTTTCATTCTATTTTGTGCCAACACGAGGTTATCCTTTAAGAGTTGGAGGACTTGTTGTTGATGTTCGATGTGATGTTCCACTGCCTGAACCTTAGAATTTTCTCTTAAATATGATGTGATGGATGGTGGTTGATACCCATAAAGTGCCATAAATGGGGTCATTTTTGTTGCTGTATGGAAGGAAGTGTTATACCACCATTCAGCTAGAGGCAACCATTTGACCCATTGTGTCTGTTTATCAGATACAAAGCAACGAAGATATCCTTCCAAACATTTGTTTACTATCTCAGTTTGCCCATCAGATTGAGGATGATAAGATGAGCTATGAGCTAACTGAGTACCAAGACAAGAAAATAATTATGTCCAAAAATTTCCAGTGAAAATGGGATCTCTGTCACTTACAATAATCTTTGGGTTTCCATGTAGCTTTTGAACTGTTTCCATAAATGCAGTAGAAACTGTACTGGCTTTAAATGGATGTGATAATGCACAAAAGTGTGCATACTTGGTAAGTCTGTCAACTACCACCATGATGACACTCTTTCCCTCAGACTTGGGTAAACCTGTGATAAAATCCATTGAAACCTCCTCCCAACGTTGGCTTGGAATGGATAAAGGTTGTAATAGACCCGGTGTCTTAATTGTTTCAACTTTATTTTGCTGGCAAACCAAACATTCTGCCACAAACTTTTGAATATCTGATTTAAGGCCATCCCAAAAAAATTCCTTCTTAACCCTGTGGTAAGTTTTTAAAAATCCTGAGTGCCCTCCTAAGGGAGAAGTGTGCAATTCCATAAGAATCTTTTGTTTTAGCTGGGAATTCTTACAGAGGTATAAGCGATCTTTGTACCATAACGAATCATTTTGCCAGCTAAATGTATCAGAAGTACTGGAATCTTGTTGTAGCTTTCGAATAAGTGCCCACACTTCTTCGTCATTCTTCCATTCCTCCCTTGCTTCGTTTATCCAATCTGGTTGGATAATAGAAATGGCACACAACAATGCTTCCACATCCTCATCCTTTCTTGAGAGTGCATCTGCCACCACATTTTGCTTCCCTTTTTTGTAGATGATTTCAAAGTCATAACCCAACATCTTTGTGACCCACTTTTGTTGCTCTTCAGAGGATAATCTTTGTTCTAAAAAGTATTTAAGGCTATCATGATCCGTTTTTACCTTGAAGTGTCTTCCCATTAGGTAGGGTCGCCATTTCTTAAGTGCATGGAGTATTGCCAACATTTCCTTCTCATAAATAGCTTTGCTTAAAAACTTTCCCTTGATTGGACGACTTTCAAAAGCAATGGGTCTTTCATCTTGCATTAGAACAGCACCAATTCCATTTCCTGAAGCATCACATTCCACAATAAAGGTTTTTGTGAAGTCTGGTGTAGCTAAGACCGGTGCTTGGCACATTGCCTCTTTAAGATGTTCAAAGGCCTTTGTTGCTTCCAGAGTCCATGAAAATGAATCTTTCTTCAATAATGTTGTTAGAGGTGCTGCTATTCTCCCATAATTCTTAACAAACTTGCGATAATACCCTGTCAACCCAAGAAATCCTCGCAGATGCTTTATGGATGTGGGGATTTTCCATTCCTTAATGGCTTTAATTTTGCTAGGGTCTACCTTAACTCCTTCATGAGATACAATATGACCCAAATATTCCACCTCCTGGACTCCAAAGAAACATTTGGATCTTTTTGCATATAATTGTTTCTCCTCCAATAGTTGTAGCACCCTGTCAACATGTTCAACATGATCCTTCCAAGACTTGCTGTAGATTAGTATATCATCAAAAAATACTAACACAAATTTTCTAAGGAATGGTTTGAAAATTGAATTCATCAAACCTTGAAATGTTGAAGGTGCATTGGTAAGGCCAAAAGGCATGACCAAAAATTCATAATGACCCTCATGAGTTCTAAATGTCGTTTTCGGAATGTCTTCAATCTTCATTCTGATTTGATGATATCCCGAACGAAGATCCAACTTGGTGAAGTAAATTGATCCATGCAATTCATCCAGTAATTCATCAATAACAGGAATGGGGAACTTATCTTTAATAGTGAGCTTGTTGAGCTCCCTATAATCTGGACACATGCACCATGATCCATCCTTCTTGTGCACCAATACTACTGGAGCTGAGAAAGAACTTTGACTTGGTTGAATTATACCCGCCTCTAGCATTTCTGCAACCATACGTTCAATTTCACTCTTTTGGGCATAGGGATATCTGTACGGGCTGATGTTTGGAGGAACACTTCCTGGAATCAGATGAATAGCATGATCATGATCACGCATAGGTGGGAGACCTTTTGGAGTCTCAAATACCTTGGAATGATTGTCCAGGACTTTTTGGAGATCTGGAGAAATAGATGATTCCAATGTGGAAACATCTAGCGAACATAATTGTGCAATTACACCTCTTTGCTCCTTTTTTAGAAGCTTTTTCATGCCATTAGAGCTGATTATCTTTCCTGGTTTCCCTGCAATACCCCTTAATTCAACTTCCTTTCCTTCCGTAGAAAATTTGATGAAAAGTTCTTGAAAATTAAAAGCTATTGTACCCAAGGATTGTAGCCATTGGACTCCTAGTACAACATCAGCACCTCCCATTGGAATGGAAAGCATTGGGCTAGTCAATACATATTCTCCCATGGATAGCTTGATATTATGGCACTTTCCAGAGCAATTTATTGTTCCTCCATTTGCAATCATCACTTGACACTCTGGTGCTGGATATAGGAAGCAATTCAATTCTTTTGCTACCCTACAATGAATAAAATTGTGGGTGCTTCCTGAATCAATCAACACTATTACCTTTTTCTTCTTGATTTGTCCTTCTATCTTGATGGTTTGAGGAGTGGTAATTCCCGCCAATGCATTACAAGATATGGTCGGATTTATTTGTTCTTCATCTAGGCTTTGTTCCTAGAGTATATCTTCTTCTTTTGACCTTTCTTGCTCCTTTTCTTCTTCCTCTTCACAATCTATGTAGAATAATTTCTTCTCAGCACACTTATGACCTTTAGTGTATTTGCTATCACAACTGTAACAAAGCCCTTTTGCTCTTTTTTCTTCCAATTGTTGTGGTGTCAACCTTATAGGTTGTGGAAGACTAGGGGAAACAACACTTCCGTCTTTATAGTTGTGAGTGGTATGCTTCCTGGTTGCCATAATTTTGCTTTCCATTTTTCTTGCTAACCTGAATGCCTTCTCTAATGAATCAGGTTCCCAAAGGCGAACATCATGTTGGATATTATCCTTTAAAGACCCTATGAACACATCAATCCTATGCTCCTCTGGAATATCTTTTACCCTTATGTTCAATTTTTGGAACTCCTCAATGTGCTCCATTACTGAACCCTTTTGTTTGAGACTTATCAATTGGCTAAAAAAAGTGTTGCTTTTTGTATCTTCATAATGTGCTATCAATTCTTCCGTAAAAATTGCCCAAGTGATAAATTGTTTACGAGAGCAAAGCCATTGATACCATACAAAATGATTTGGTTCCAAATATACAATTGCCATACGTACCTTTTGTGCGTTTTGCACATTATTGAGATCGAAGAATTGCTCCATCTGTAATATCCATGTGGTGGGATCCTTGCCATCAAACTTCCTCATATCGATTTTTGGAATATGGTGATTCTTCGATCCAACATTAGCATCTATGGAATCATGATTAACATTTGTTTTGTTCTCATCGTGAGTTTCCTTTAGTACCTTTTCACCATTAGTGACCCTTTCTTGTAGCAACTTCTTCAATTCTTCCATGTCTGTCTTCAAATCTATCTTAAAATCATCCATATTAGCTTCCATGCCCTTTACCTTAGATTCAACGCCATTTATCTTAGATTCCATGCCACTTATCTTAGCCTCTGTTAGCTTTTGTGAGCGTGACATTTGTTGCACTTGTTCTTGTAATTTTGATATATCATGTAGCATTTCTTCCTCTTCTTCATGAGTCATGCTAGAGCTTTCAGGTTCCTTACTAGGTGTTTGAATTTTCTTTCCTCGGGGCATCAGTTACGGATAATAATGCTTTACTATGCCCTTTGAATTCCGTTAAACCAAGCTTACACAAAAATTAAAAAAAAAACTACACACCTTTTTTCACTTTATAGAAGCCTGATATTGAATTTGATGTATCTCTGAAATTTCGGATCATCCAGTTCTGAAATTGCTACCTGCAGTAGCCTTCTACGTCCTCTTTCCAATGCCACAAGTCTGAGCCAAATTGGATTCTCCAAGGAAGAGTTATATGAAATCTCCCACAGTGACTTGCTTTTAGACTAGTTTAGTAGAGCAAACTTGTATGACGTACCACGCGTCACTGTTTCAACCTTTGAATATGAAACACACACAAAAGAAACTACAATCCGTCCTCTTTCTGTATCTTCTTACTAAATTTCAATCCGATCCCCGGAGAGAAAGTTATGACGATTTTTCCCAGGTCACCTGTTTTGAATATAATTTAGGAGTCTGCAAAAAGACCAACTTCCTCAGATCATTTCTACGCAAATATTGCGCGAAAAGCTCTGAAATTCGGACGCATGGTTCGGCGCGATTTCTTCTCAAATGGGTTTTTTTTGCGACTTCTGAAACGTCACAAAAAAAAAGTTATAGCAAACATGCCACGATGACCTGTTTGGAGCAGCGAAACCCTAGAATCCAAAGCTCTAATACCAAATGTTATGAAACCAGCTCAAGAAAAGATAGAAAAGATAGATCAACGCCTTAGAATTCAGCCTCTTCAAGGGGACAACCTCCTTTACATTACATAAATGAACAATTCTTGGATGATACAAATGACAAAACCTCCTTTCTATATATAGGAGTCTAAGGAGTCACAATATAATCCAGCCGACCTAACAATAATAATATAAAGCCACAAAAATAACAATAGAGGGATTCTATGGGGCACAGAAATAACAATATGGGGGTAATAGGGGCATAACAATATAAATAAGGGGTATAACTACAATAGTAATGGGGTAATCACTAGTATTATAGGGACCCAACAGGGACCAAAATAATTGTATCAATCTCAAGGAGGCAAATGGAGGTAAGGTAATCCATTGAAATAATGCATATGTAAGAATAATAGGATAAATAATTATCAACATTGATAATGCAAGGACCAAATCCCAATTTGTCTTATGAGTGGAAGGATTGAAACATAATATTTTAAGCATCAATCATGTTAGCGAAAAAATGAAACACCCCTGTGAAATTTTGGGCTATGAGACTCAACATCCATAGCCCAAGTACAAAGAAGTTAAAGAAGTAAAGGAGGTGGAGAGCTAAACCAGAATCAACATCATGTTGAAGGAACTATTGTGTTGTCATTGTTTCAATATCATTCGAGTGCACTGTCATAATGTATCGCGCCATACTCCATGGGAGCGAAGCCATGGGCATCATAGCGTGGGCATGGTAGCACCAATGGTGTGCACTCATCATGCTAGAATACATGTGTGGGCCCCTAGCAGAGTTGCATGATGCCCATTCTAAGGTATGAATACTGGTTATCTTCTTTATTTAGAGGTATTTCCACATTGGACCCCAGTTCGTAATGGGGCAGAAACAATACCCATCATTTAATCATTGTGAGGGGGGCCCAAGGGGGGGCAATGACTATTTTAAAAGCCCCCTGCTAGTGAGGTTTTGGGGGAAGCACCCCCAAAGCTAAAATTAGATGTAAAATTGCCATGTATAATATTGAAATTTCATAGCTAATCTGAACGATTCATTAGGCGGATGATCTGACGGTAGAAGTTATGTTTAATTTAGGGATTTTTTCCGTAGAAGGCAGTCACTCCCTATATAAGAAGGAATGGTATTGCAGCTACGTAGATGTGTATTCTGAGTGAAAAATAGAGAGGAAATTGTGTGAGAGCAAAGAGGGAATTACATTAGATCTGTTGTAGGTTGTATCTCTTCAATTTCTAGATAATAGAAAGGAAGGGCTGGTTGTTTCTCTGTGGACATAGCCCAAATTGGGTGAACAAGATATATTTGTGTCTCTCTTGTTTTATGCATTTTCTGTGTTTATATTTTTGCAATATTTTATGTGTTCCATTGCTCTGTAATATATAACTTTCTAACACCCATAATCCAACAATAGGAGCATCCATTGATCTAACAACCAAAATAACTCTATGTTTTGAAATAATGTGACTGATAATGTTGTGGGAGGATGCAAAGAGGGACACATTTTGGCCACTCGGGCTTGCCACACACCTTTGAAGGTTTCAAACACATGTGACCCACTAGTGAAAAATGCTTCCACATGTTATTCCCTCATGCAAGCCTCCCATTCCCCCATTGTTGCATTATGTTTGTCACCATCTTGGTCATTTTCCAGATCATGAACGTTTCTTCTAGTCACTATCCATGTGGTTAGTCCCACCTTCAATTCATGTCAACCTAACATTACCTATGCCTATACGGACTTACACACTCATAGGTCTATAGGAGATAGAGGCACAACATCCAATGGTGGTGGAGGCCTCACCCATAATGTGACTCTTTTGCTTAAATTGAGTTCCAAATCCCTAGGTTTTTTGTACATTCCTTGAGTCATCCCTCTCTAAATTTAATTAATTTTAAACTTGCTAAACCAATTTCTCACTCCCAATATTGACATCTCTCTCACCAAGTTGATCTTACATTTATAGTCCATTATTTTTTCTTAATTCGACTTAATTTCTTTCTTGAGTCAAATAAATTCCTTACATAGTTTTTTTCTTCCTCTCATATATTGTTTCCACCTTTCTAGGCCATAGTGTGACCAATTATATAAGAAAGCACTTCCATAGGTTGTAGTGATTGTATAGTGATCGTATAGGCTCTCTCAGTTTCCTATTCCATAAGTGATTCACTTGTTTTCTATTTGGACATTTCCATTAGTTACTGAGCATGTCACTCCGAAGATTGACATTTCCCTCACCAAGTTGATATTACATTTATAGTCAATTATTCTTTCTTAATTCAACTTAATTTCTTGCTTGAGACAAATAAATTCCTTAGATAGTTTTTTCCTTCCTCTCATATATTGTTTCCACCTTTCTAGGCAATATTTTCATCAATTATACAGAAAGGGACTTCCATAGGTTGTAGTGATTGTATAGTGATTGTATAGGCTCTCTCGGTTTCCTATTCCATAAGTGATTCACTTGTTTTCTATTTGGACATTTCCATTAGTTACTGAGCATTCTCATTGAAGGTTTCATGACTTACTTATCTACATGAGAAATTTCACTTATCCATGCATTTACTACTTCACCCACAAGTTGTATGATGATTGTACGTGCTATATTTAGCTAGGCCACATTTCCTTTCTCCTCTCAAGCCTGTTGGTGAAAACGTTTGGAATAATATTGACCCAGGTTCAACTTGTGGGTCCAACATAAGAGGTCATCATAGTCTAGCTTTGCATCCACATTTTCACTCCCTTTGTCAAAGGAGCGTCTCACCTGAGGTAAGCCAGAACCAAAGAAATGATTAAGGGATCTAGATTAACACCAACTTATAATTTTCACCATTAACCTTTGTCATCTATGCAACCATATTAGAGTGAGACATGCATTCATCACAGAAAAAATAAAGACATCACTTGCATAGATAAAACTAAAAATTTTAGAAGGGGGCTACGCATTCATTAAACCACAACGACACATAAATTACCAAACTCCATTTTATTAACATTTCTAGCGATTACATTATGGATCAAATAGATTGGTGGGACTCTCTCAACCAAAAATTTACATTAAAATTTACAGCACATGTGCTAGAACTTCTGCGTAGATGCAGAGTTCTATGGCAGCCAAAAACCAACACAACTAGAACAGAGACTCAGTATATATGGAAAAGTTATTGAATTCATCCCTCTATTCTTTCCTTTATAGGCTTACTAGCTTGATTTGTTTTTATCATAGGTTTCCTGATCCTACCTTGATTTGGTCCTCTTTAACAAAATCCTGGAGCCATTTCCCCTTTTCATGTTGATTTTTTAAAAATTGGCCCCATTTTCCTGCTTTTGTCGACGTGCTTCCTTTTTTCCTCCTGCATAGGTCTTAATTATTTGATACTCTACCGATTTTAAAATTCTACCAACCTTCTTCTATTAACTTTAACCATATACCTTTCACAATCATTGTCCATCATATTTTCCCAAAAAAATGAAGGACACAACAAGCCTTGACCATAATCCATTGACTCGGCCTCGATTCAATGTGTCGTTGATGCATCTAGCTCTTGACTTGCTTGTATGTCATTGGTTGCATTTGTTTCACCTTCAAACAAGGGACTTAACTCTAGCATGCCCTACAACACATTATCATTAAAGCTAGTATTTATGGAAACACATTATTCCATGTGTCAAATATTTCAGAAACTTGTCCCATAAACTCTATAGTCTATGTGGTAGTAAACTCAGTGGGCTGGAACTAAAGGAGATTCTAAATTTTTTCATCAGTCTTGACTGTGAGAGCGCTCGATGTAAGGCAATGGTGTTGCGCATCTGGATCAAGGTCACAAATAACTTGTTTAATGACCTATGAGGCATCGTCTATCGGATTGATCTGGGAGTCAAGTGAATCTGCTTCAACCAATAGTGCTTTCTTCTACTCCATATCTGAAGTGCTCATTTCCTACGTGAATCGTTGCTTGGCATTCTCCCAAAGTGGATGGATGGGCTGACTTTTCTTGGTGAGAACATCATTCTAGTCACTAACTTGAATTTTATGCTATGGATGTGCAATGAGCCCCAAAAACCCTCATGATTATGATTGATCCCTCTACCTACTTTGACAATTTTAGTTACTGACACCCCAGATCAAGGAGTAATGGAAAATCCTATCAATATGCGAGCATATCGAATTGCGAACTAACTATGACAAGAATGAACTTAATGAATGAGAATACATGTATTAAAGGTGAATGAAAAGACAAGATGAAAAAAAAAATCTCCCCAACCACAATCTCTTGCGGTGGGCCGCAACTAGAGAAGCATGATTGACACAACAATGAAAGGAAGCTGATTGTGACTAAGACTGACAAAACTATCAAAAGGAACAGACGCTAACTAAAGATGACACAACTACCCTAAAACTAGCTAATAGTCCCTCTAATCTGTATTTAAACAAGAATGCAACAAATTACAAATATAGCCATAAATACAAAGATACATAAAAAATAACACTTCATTTCATTAATGTCAAATATTGAAATATGCTTACAAATGAAATGGAAATAAGACTAGCTTGGGCGATGGTAGCTTATCTTTGAGAAGAGATGTGGCGGTTACATGCCTCTAAACTATGTTACAATGAAGCTCAGAGGCCTATTTATTATTGAGAAACAATGGAAAACCCTAAACATCCAAAAACCTAACCCTAGGAGATGAAGCGCGAAAACTATGGATCCCGTTTGGGTAAATTGGTACATCAACTTCCCGGGGTCGTAACTTTGACATACGATCTTCGGTTGACGTGCACAATACCTCATTAGAAATATCTATCTGAGGAATACAACTTCTAAACAACCAACATTGGTCCTCTCCACCTATTGGCCCCAATTTTTCGAAAAAAAATGTTGTTTAGGGCCTCAAAACAGCTTCATTAGTTCAAGACCTGAAAGACTGCCAAAAATAGTAAATTGTGATACAATTAAGAAAACTGAAAAACTAAAAGAGACATTGGTGGCGGTCGCAGTGGAATAGGCGGGCGACCACCAACATCCACTTGGATCACTCCTCCCCCCTCATGAATCAATGGTCCCCATTACATTGAGTGCCTCTAGGAGATGGGGAAACTTCTGCTAAACTTGGTCCCTCGTGAGCCACTTAGCTTGGTGTAGGAGTTGTCCAACTTTGACAACCCAATATAGTTGGATCTTCTACTGGCAATTTTTATTGACATGTGTATCCATAATTTGATCAGTTGTGTCATGTTCCATGCAGTCTGGGTTTACCTCTGTTAGTGTGAGTTGTTCTGTAATGTCTGATGTGTCCAACAATGCTTGAAAGTATCGTTGAAGGCGGTCCACATTGAACACTAGGAGCAAGCCAAGGAATTGGGGAATTCTAAGCTCAAAATCATTGTCTCCCACAACCTTGGTAATTGTGTAAAGAACATATCGGAGTGGTCTGAGCTTTCGATGGGATCTAGTAAGGCATTCTTTCTGTAAATGCAACCATACTTTGTTGCCCACCTGAAACTTATGTGGCACCTGATGTTGATCATGTCACTTCTTGTACTTGGAATTTGACTTCTCTAGGATGTCGTGAACCTACTGGAAGATGTGCTGGATGCGTTCAATAAATCTGGTCACTTTATCAACCTCAGATAGTACATGTGTGGATTATTTTTTCATAGTTGCATGAGGCACGACAACATCAATCAGACACAATGGTTGAAATCCTTTACCCACTTGAAAGGGACCATGACCAATCGATTTATGGAGAACTCTATTATAATTGTGTTGCACATATGGAAGAATCTCATCCCAAGTTTGAGAATGCTTGTAGTTATACATTCGGAGTATGTGCACTATCATCCTATTGACGACCTTTGTCTGGCCATCAGTTTGGGGATGGAAGACAGTCGATTTGTTGAACTTGGTCTCCAATAGTGTCGAGAGGCTTGACTAGATTGTGCTCAGGAACCTACTCTCCCGATCTGATATAATGGTCTGCGGGATCCCGAAATGTACCCATACTCGTTCAAAGAAGAGTTTGGAAATGTACTCTGCTATGATACTTTTCTTGCAGGCCACCAATATAGGCATCTTAGAAAATTTGTCCAAGACCACAAATGCACAGATGTTGTAGTGCTTTCTTCTCAAAGATGTACGAAAATAACCCACTTAAGATTGTCAATGACAAACAATCTCAACAATATAAATGGTTTCTAAACATTGTAGATCTCAAGGATGATTTTAGGGGCGAATGTTCGCCCTTTGGTGAAATTAAGGGGTTTTAAATTTTTAGTGGGCGAATATTTTGTATCATAGTACATTTTTACAAATCACCTCAAATAGCCCACCTTATTTTAAGGGAGAGGGTAAAAAAGGTAAATTTAGCCCTTGAAATTAGGACTTACAACCTTCCATTCGCCCATTTTCAAGAATAGGTTTTATTTAAGTGAATCCATTCACCCATTTTCAAGAATAGGTTTTATTTAAGTGAATCCTATGGGCCAAATACCATATTTATAAAAGAGGTATGGTAAATTAATAAAAATATAAATAAATGAGAGGTATGGTAAATAAATAAAACATTTTTTATATTTACTCCATAAGTCACCTTATATACATGTAAGGGTGTAAACAAATAAAAATATAAGTAAAGTGGAGGTATGGTAAATAAATAAAATGTCTTTTTATACTTACTCAAAAGGTATGGTAAATAAATAAAAATATAAATAAACTAAACGTATCGTAAATAAATAAACCTCTTTTTATATTTAGTCCATAACCCTTGTTTTATTTATGAAGGCTCAAGAAAGAGGTTTTATTTAAGTGAATCCTATGGGCCAAATGCCATATTTGTAAAAGAGGTATGGTAAATTAATAAAAATATAAATAAACGAGAGGTATGGTAAAAAAATAAAACATTTTTTTTTATATTTATTCCATAAGTCACCTTATATTTAAGAACACTCAAAAAATGGGTTATATTTAGGTGAAACCTATGGCCAAAATACTATGGGACAAATACCATGGACTAGATTGTTATTAATACCATGCAAAAAACCATTATTAACCCTAATATTAGAATTAATAAAAATAAAAATGGCACATGGTATTGACCCATGGTATTCACAAAAATGGCACATGGTATTGACCCATGGTATTCACTGGAATGTAGACCCATTTAAATGGGGTAATTTAAACCAGCATGTAGCCTATGCTAAGATTCACTAGGACTTTACAAAGTTTTATTATTTAGTGAAAAACTCGCCAAGATCTTACAAGATTTTATAATTGAGTAAAATATTCTCCATGCTTGAGAGATTCGCCCAAAAATTATATATACATATTATATTATTGATAAAATCGCCTTCCATTTTTCCTATATACCATGGAGATTCGCCCATTTATTATATTTATAAATTTAGGGGGGGTTCTTAAAATTTTCCCTGGTAGATCTGCAGCAACTGATAGAAACAAAACCTCCCAAAATTATGATCTATGCCACAATCATAGTTAAATAGGAAAAAAAACAGTAATAAGTCCAATCATCCAATGGAAACCATATATACAAAGAATAGTTTTATTATAACACCTGTGAAGGGAACAAATAAATGTTACCAGTCCCCTCTATGGGATGGGTTCTTGGCTATCCTCAAACATTTTCAGCTTGTATAGAGTCCCTCTCCTCTATCATGTGTAAACCCATCAAAAATATGGTGTGCGGGAATGAAAATAATCAGAGTTATAACAGTGAGTGCAACAATGAAAATAATCAAAAGTGAATAATGAATGGAAAACCCTTCTATTTATAACAAAATATTGAGTTATCCTCGAATAATGAGCAATAATAAAATATTATTAATCCCATTCTTGGAATAATCACTTGGAATATTTTATTATTTTGGTTAGGAGGGAAAAGTATTTAAACTTATATTTAGAAATAATAAATAAATAAATGATTTATTAATCATCTCAAGGAATTGGTTAAGGAATAATAAACAAATAATGGTTTATTTAATTATTCCTAAGGTATTTAGTCAACTTTCATAAAGAATAATAATTAATTAGTGATTAATTAATTATTCTTAGAGAAAAATAAGATAATCAATTATTTATCTATTTATTTTTCATGATTGGGTCAAATATGACAAGGAATAATAATTGAAGAATGGTTTAATTAATTATTCCTAGAAGAAAATTAAATAAATAATGGTTTATTTAATTATTCTTCATGGATTTAATTAAAAATTACTTAACAAAGGTGGTTTATTAAGTAATTTCTCACAGTGAAAGCAATTTTACTATGGTAAAATTGGCTTTACATGGTGTACTTTGATCCATATAGTAAAGCCAAACTTTGGTGTTAACAACAGCCATTACCATGCTTGGTAGAAGGGAAGCCAGACATATAGTCCATGGATATGGATTCCCATGGTTGGCTGGGAGTAGGCAGAGGAGTGTACAGGCCTTGCTTCTTGATGGTTGTCTTAGGGATGGCACAGACAATGGAGGATCTGATATATTTCCCAACATCCAGTTGGAGTTTGGGCCAATAAAATTACTTTTGTAGTACAACCAAAGATTTTTCCATACCAAAGTGTCATGCTACTCGATTGTAATGTGCCTCCCAAACCAGCTTGGCATGCTCACTTGAAGGAACACAAATGTGGTCGAAGTAGAATAATAATGCATCTTGGAGGTGGAAATCAAGAATTTTCTTTCCAGCTACTAGCATCTGATATTTCGAGGAGATATTTGGATCATTTTTGTATACTTGCGACCATCCAAATGTCTCATGACCACAAGAGTTGAGAAAAGTAGTCAATGCTAAAACTAGGGTTCAGTTGTGGTAGTATCCAACACGATTGGTGCTACCATTTTTGTATTTAATGTTCAAGTGGAATTTTTGCAAATATGTAGACCATTTTTGATGGCGATCATTCTGCAACTTCCCTTGTGTCTGTATAAACTGAAGAGGTCAGTGATCAGTGTGGATGACCATCTCCTTCCTCAAAATTTAGTGCTTCCATTGGTGGCAAGCCTACATGATGGAATACATCTCTTTATCATAGGTGGGGTACTTATGAATTATATCGCAAAATGTCTCACTATGATAGGCCATTGGATGTCCATGTTAGGTGAGAACTCCACCAATAGCATAGTCTGAGGAGTCTGTCTTCATTTCAAACAGATGTTACAAGTCTCGTAGTGTGAGTACTCATGAAAAGAAGAGAAGGTGATTCACCCCAGAAAATGCCTTTTTTTGGACTCGAACCTAGAAAAAATTTTCTTTTTCCCTACCCTTAGTAATCTGACTAAAACACCAAGTGAGATGGGATAATCCCATCATGAACCTCGGATATAAATTTTGAAGGACCAAAAAGCTGCCAAGCACCATTAGAGTGGTTGGGGCTAACCAATCCTTAATGACTTGGATCTTGGCCGGGTCCACATGCACGCCATGCTCATCTATGATGTATCCCAATTATTGGACCTGGCTCATGCCAAAGGTGCATTTCTCCATGTTGGCACATAGTTTGTGTTGCCGAAGGGTTTGAAGGACTTGCCGCATGTGTTGCAAGTTTTCTTCCCAACTCTTTCTGAAGATGAGGATGTCGTTGAGATAAACCACCACAAATGACTTGGTGAAGGGATGCAATATTTCATCCATTAGCCTCATAAAAGTAGTAGGGGCATTTTTCAAACCGAAGGGGGTAACCAACCATTCGAAAAGGCCTTCATTGGATTTAAAGGTGGTCTTCCATACATCTATGGGCTCTATTGGAACTTGGTGATAACTAGACTTTGGATTGATCTTTCTGAACTACATGGCCCCCTTGAGTTGGTCCAATAGGTCATGAATCTGTGGGATTTGATACATGTTCCTCACAGTGATTTTGTTTAGTGCCCGATAATCAATGCAGAGCCTCGAGGTCCCAAACTTCTTCTGTACAGGTACAAACATGCTCCCACAAGGTGAGTAACTTCATTTGATGTGCCCTTTTTGCAACAACTCTTGGATTTGCTACTTGATCTCTTCGTTTTCCATAATGGAGTGGCGATATATCAACCTGTTGGGTAGAGTTGCTCTGGGAGTCAGATCGATTGAATGCTTGACCTAAGAATGCAAGGGTACTGCTTGACTGCTTTGCCCGACACTCAATTGTGTTGTGAGTGGAGCTCTTATGGAACTCACACCACTTTCATGTGTCCTTATTTGTCTTTTTGGTGTTGTTCTCTGCTTGTGGATTCAGCGGGTTATCCTAGGTCACCTCACTTTGGGTTTTCCCTTTTCTCTATGGTTTGGGGGTGCCTTTCCCTTGCTTCGGATTCATGGATCAAAAGTCTAGTTTTTTTTGTTTAAGCTTCTACTCGATCTTGAAAGTGTATCGATACATTGTCCTAAGCAATGAGACATCTAGGAACTCCATCTCATCCTAGACATACCTATGTAGGTAGTCACAGTACTAGATTACCAATTTTTTCTTAAAATCCTTGATACCCAACTTTGCGAGAAGGGTATGAAAAACATTGGTAAACTCCAACACATCTTTGTCCCTTCCCTGTCATAGTGTGGTCCACTTTATGCATTTATGCTCATACGTCCTAACAGGGTAGTATTTCTCCTCCATGACATCCCGAAATGAATCCCAAGTGGTTGCAACCAAAAATAGTGAGGGTGTAATGTCATCCTTCTAGTCACAATAGGTTTCCCACAAGTCCTTGACGTGGGGGCCAGCTTTGAGAAGAGAAAAAGTAATATTTTCCTGGCTGGAAAAATCATGAATAGAAAAATATCCTTCTAGCATATTTAACCATTTATCTACTGTGTCCACATCTATCTGACCCTCAAATATGGGAATGTCAAAGTTAACTTGTATCTTAAAGGGTGTGGTGATTCGAGAATAGATGCTAGAAATATATGCATCGCTCTTGGGTGGCCGCTGAAGGATCTGGACAAAGTTGGCCATCATTGCGTTTCTTTGTCGCTCGAGGGATTCTTCGAGCAAGATTTTGAAAGGATATCCTTCCCCCTCATGTTTCTTTTTTCCCCCATGGGAGGCCATCAGGATTTTCCAGGTTCGTCTTGCAAAGGTTTGACCAGTGAAATCCCTAACCCGTTATATCCCCACCTTATTGCGGACATGCAAAGAAAAACAGAGAAAGAGAACACTTCTCTGATATCACTGACATGTATTTAACATGAACACAACAAATTATAGATATAACCATAAATACAAAGATGCAGTAGAAATAACACTTCATTTCATTAATATCAAATACTTAAATATGCTTACAAAGAGAATGGAAATAAGTGTTGGCATTATGGCACAGGTGTTGTCCTTGATGGAAACTCACTCTGGTGACAGATCTTAGTTCAAGCTTTCAGAATGAAGGAAAAGATATATACGCAGGTTCACCTGGACGAAGACGCGTATACACGCGTGTTATACATTACAAAATCGCGTATGCATATACACGCACTTTCACGCAAGGAAAAGTGCGTACATGTTGGAGAACTTACTTTTGGTCCATGGTATTTAGTCCCTGGTAATTGAACCTATGGTTTTGGACCATGGTATCTCGTCAGAAGTGTTGATCCCAAGTATTGGGTCAATGGTATTGCTTTATTATGGTTTTGGACTGTGGTATTGTGAAAGGCCTAAGACTATAAAAGAGGAAGGAGATCATTTGGCAAAGGATCATATGAATTATTGAATATCTGATAAAGTGCTAGATCTGGAATATTGGTGATGGTGCAGATCTGGATCTGAATGAAGGAGGAACCTGAGCGCAAAGAGAAGGATAAATTGGGTCATAATATTAAGGCTTGAATAATAGTATCTTTGTATGATTTTGATCTGTTATATGTGGCACATGCTTGATCTATAAATTTGGTAATCTGGGTTAATTAATGTTTGAATATTTGAAAAAGTGAATTATCCTTTATAGATTTGTATGCAGGTTCAGTGATGCGAAGGCAAGTATACACGCAGATTATGTGTGTAAAAACAGTGTATACGCAGGTTGGTTCAAACACAGAAGCATATGCACGCAGGTTTCTAGTTATTGAAGTAGCGTACATCTCTTGAGTTATGTTCTAGCTACTTCTGTTTATTGCTGTTGTGTTCTGGGTTCAGAATTTGGTGTGTGGTTACTGTTACTGTGTTTTGGGTACAACTGTCAGAGAAGTGTCTACTTGATTCAGTTCTAATTGGTGAAAAGGAGATTGTTTGATGCAGAAATTCTTGATGATTGATTGATGTTCATGGATCCAGTCTAAAAGTTTATGAAACGTGGTCCCTAGAAGAAAGAGAAGGTTGTAGCCTTCTATAGGCTAGCACCTACATACTAGTATCTTGGCTAGTGCAAGAGCTAAGGGGGTTGTAGCTCCCTTCTAGGAGAAGCTGGAGAACAAGAGAGGGTTGTAGCTCTCTGCATGTTGCAACCTGCATACGGGTAAAGGATTGCACCAGTACAAAATCATTGTAAAAATAAGTTTCTAATTAAAAATAAGATAGAGACGAATTGCAGCAGGTGATTTTCACCCACATTGGGTTTCCACCTTATATCTTGTGTTCTTATGTGTGATTGTCTTTTGCTCTGTTTCATTGTTTCTAGTTATTGTTTATTTGATTCTAATACACAGATTAATGATCAACATCTGTAAGATAAAGTAAATTATAATTTTGCATGGTATATGCGGGTTTCCTTATACGTAGTTGCGTTTATATGCGGTTTTCACTAACTGAAGTAGAGTATATGATTTGGATTTGAAAAAGGAAATAATTGACTTGATAATACTGATTCACCCCCCCCCCCCAAGTATCATTTCCAACAATTGGTATCAGAGCAGGTCCTTCTGAAGAAGCTTGATCGCTTGAAGGAAGATCCATCATCATGAGCAACTACAAGAGAGAAGCATCTATCAGGCCACCAATTTTTGATGGGACCAACTTCGTCTATTGGAAGGTAAAAGTCATAGCCTATCTTCAATCTCTTGGTACAGAAGTCTGGGATATCATAGATATAGGGTACACTTTTCCATCCACAACTCCTACAGATTCGGCTGGTAAGAAGCAATATGAAACAAATGCAAAGGTTGTCAATACTCTATTAGGATGTCTATCTCAATCAGAATTCGTCAAGGTTATGCAGTATAAATCTGCAAAAGAAATATGGGACAAGATTGTTCTGAGCTATGAAGGAGATGAACAGGTAAAACGGGCAAAACTTCAAACCCTCAGAATTCACTATGAAAATCTCAGAATGCACAATGATCAAAGTGTGGCTAACTATTTCCTTCGTGTAGATGAGATTGTTAATTGTATGTAAAACTTGGGTGAAGAAATAAAAGAGGTTGTTTTGGTTGAAAAGGTTCTAAGATCTTTGTCCTCTAAGTTTGAATCTAAAGTTTCTGCAATAGAAGAAAAAGAGAATCTATGAAACCTTACCATGTCACAGCTACACGAAATTCTGACTGCATACGAAATGAGGAAAGGAGGACCATCAGACAGGAGAGAAGCTACTTTCAAGGCTTCAGGTAAAGGATATTACTATGAGTCAGGACATATGTCAGAAGAAGAGGAAGAATCAAATTTTGTCAAGAACCTTCAACGGGGTGCTAGAAGATTCAGAGGTAAGTTACCTTTCAAATGCTTTGCTTGTGGAAGAGTCAGTCACTATGCTGCCAAATTTCCTCATAAAGATAAGCTTGACAAGGGTAAGGAACTTGTTAGATGGAACAAGAAACAAAATGTAAATAAGAAAAGCTATTACACTCATGAAGACAGTGATGGACTTTCAAATAGTGATGAAGATGAACAAGGTAATAAATATAGACTTTTAATGGATTTTGAAGATGAAGATTTCATGGATGCTATAGATGAAGAAGGTCTTTATGAAGAGATTTCTAAACTCAAAATTTGTTTAGAAGAGAAAAATATGATTATTGATACTCTGCAATTCCAACTGGCTGAAAGGGAAAAACATCATGAAAAGTTAGAATGTGAAATTGTGGGACTTAGAAAAGAGATTGAGAAATCTAAAGCTCTTAATCTTAGATTTGTTAAAGGATCTGAAACATTAGATGAGATTATCAAAGTGCAGCGTTCTCCACTAATCAAGACAGGTCTGGGATATAATGAAGAAACAACTCAAGCACAGGAACCATCTACCTCCAAAAGTTATCTTGATGCAGCAAGGAAAAGTGAACAAAGGCCAAATGGAAATCACCAGGTAAATCAGGGACAATTCACCTCAAGAATGAACAAAGACTATTAGATAAATCGGGGGCAATCTACTTTTAGAATGAACAGAAGATACAACCAGCCACAGGTAAAACCTTCTCAATCTGCCTCAAGAATGGATATCAATAGGAACTACAATCATTTGGCTGGTAGATTTGATAATCACAGGAGTTTCTTTAATGGCCAATGTTTTTCTTGTCATAACTTTGGTCACAAAGCAGCTCAATTTTGTTGCCTATAAGACAATCATGACTAGAGAAGCTCATAAATAGAGGAGTATGATTGGGATCATGAAAAGGACCTACAATAACTTCTCTGCTCTTGAAAATGAAATAGAATGTTCTATTTGTAACAATTTCGGTCATGAAGATTCTGAATGCAAGAGCAGGTTTCGGCAGACAACTCAAAAGGAGCAAGCCTTAAGTGCCAAATCATGGAGAATAAAAGAACCACAACCAGAAACATGTGGTATAGCCTTATATGCGGAAGAGCAGGAAAATCAATGGTACATCGACAGTGGATGTTTGAAACATATGACGGGTGATAAAGAAAAACTTCAGTCATATAGTGCCTTAGAGAAGGAGAAGAAGGTCTCTTTTGGAAATGACACCCCCGCTCTCATAAAAGGTAAAGGTTCTGTTCAGTTGAAAGAAAGGGTCAAAGCTGGAAATGTCATGTATGTTGATGGCTTAAAGCATAATCTATTAAGTGTCAGTCAGATGTGTGATCAAGGAACTGAGGTAATATTTCGATCAAATGGATGTAGTGTTCATGATCTTGATACAGGAAAAACAGTGATCAAAGGCATAAGAACTCCAAATAATTTATACATATTCAAAGAAGGACAACATCAATGCTATCTAAGCAAGAATGATGAACACTGGCTATGGCACAGAAGATTGGGGCATCTTAGCTTCTCACAGATAAAGAAAGAACGCAAATACCAAGCAGGTCATGGTCTTCCAGACATTAGAATTCCAGACAATACAATATGCAAATCGTGTCAGTTTGGTAAGAAAACCGGAACTAACTTCCCTAAGAAGGAAGGATCAGCTAGCAGGCCACTTGAACTTCTCCATACTGATGTATGTGGTCAATCTAGGAAAAGGTCACCCCGAGGAGAAGAATACTTTATATTATTCATTGATGATTTTTCCAGGATGTGTTGGATAGGACTTATGAAGCACAAAGACGAAGCCTTTGAAATTCAAATCATTCAAAGCCTTGGTGGAGAACGAATCAAATCACATAATCAAATGCCTCAGGTCTGATCGAGGAGGAGAATTTACCTCGAATGAATTTTTCAATTTTTGTGAAGAACATGGAATAAGAAGGGAATTCTCTACATCTAGGACTCCTCAACAAAATGGATTAGTGGAAAGGATGAACAGAACAGTTCAAAAAATGGCTCGTGCTATGCTTGATGAGTCTGGAACTCCCGCAAACTTCTAGGGTGAAGCCACATTTGCTGCAGTTTTTATTCTAAACAAGACAAATGTCAGGGTAAACAGCACTCAAACTCCTCATGAGCTCTGGTATGGTGAGACTCCTACAGTAAAACATTTCAAAATTTTTGGAAGCAAATGCTATATTAAAAATAATGATGAAAATCTTGGGAAGTTTGAACCTAGAGTAGATGAAGGCATTCTCCTTGGTTATTCTCCCCACAGCAAAGCATATAACTGTTACAACAAAAGACTTGGAAGAATTGTTGACAGCATTGATGTAGCGGTTGATGAAGAAGGAAACATTCCTAGGCAAGTGAATTCCAAAGATTTCGAAGATGATGAGGACTATCCTTCAACATCAAATCAGACTTATGATGAAGAAGAAGCTCAAGAGGCACCAGAAGAACAAATAAGGATAGAAGATAAGACTCCATCCATGTACGTTCAGAAGAATCATCCAGAATCTCAAATTTTGGGGCAGAAAGAGGTAGGTATACAAACAAGAAGAACAATTGCAGAAGCCTCAAGCTATTTGGCATTGCTCTCCTCCATTGAACCACAAAATGTAAAAGAGACATGCAAAGATGAATGTTGGGTCAAGGCAATGGATGAAGAACTTGAGCAGATTGAAAAGAATAACACTTGGGAGTTGGTTCCTAGACCAAAAGATAAGAATGTCATAGGGATAAAATGGATATTCAAAAACAAGTTGAATGAAAATGGGGAAGTTATTAGGAACAAGGCTAGTCTTGTTTGTAAAGGATATGCTCAGCAAGAAGGAATAGACTTTGAAGAAAATTTTGCTCCCGTTGCTAGACTTGAGGCTATCCGAATGTTCCTTTCTCTCTCAAGCTTTCAGAAATTCAAAGTATTTCAAATGGACATGAAATCAGCTTTTCTGAATGGAGACTTAGAAGAAGAAGTGTATATTGAACAACCAGATGGATTCATCCTTGGAAATGATCCAAAACTTGTATGTAGACTTAAGAAGGCTCTCTATGGTCTTAAACAAGCTCCAAGGGCTTGGTATTATCATCTAGACAAATATCTTCATCAATAAGGTTTCTCAAAAGGATCAGCAGATAGCAATCTTTATATAAAAATTGAAAATAACAAATTGCTAATACTTGTTGTGTATGTTGATGATATCATCTTTGGTAGCAATGAAGAAGCTATGAGTCAAAACTTTGCCTTGGTGATGTAGAAAGAATTTGAAATGTCCTTGCTTGGAGAACTAACATATTTTCTTGGGTTACAAATCCAACAAAATGAAGGTGGTATCTTCTCATCTCAAACCAAGTACCTCAAGCAGATTTTGAAGAAGTATGGCATGGAAGATTCGAAACCAGTATGTACCCCTATAGTTACAGGATGTAGCCTCAGTGCAAGTGATGAATCAGCAGCAGTGCATCAACCAACTTATAGATCCATGATTGGAATTCTGCTCTATTTAACAGGTACCCAACCAGAAATCATGCATGCAGTGGGAATGGTTGGAAGATTTCAGGCAAATCCTAAGGAAACCCATTTTCAGGCAGTAAAGAGAATTTTCAAGTATCTTCAAGGAACTCAAAACTATGGCCTGTGGTATCCAAGAGATACAGATCTCACTCTTCATGCTTATACAAATGCAGATTGGGTTGGAAGTGTGGATGATAGAAAAAGCACAAGTGATGGTGCATTCTTTATGGGTTCCAGATTAGTATCTTGGTTCAGCAAGAAACAAAGTTCGATTGCTCTATCTACAGTTGAAGCAGAATATGTGGTTTTTGCATCTTGTTGCACACAACTCCTTTGGATGATGTAAACTTTGCAGGATTTTCAAATCACTTGTACTCCACCTATCTCCATCTTATGTGATAATACAAGTGCTATCAGTATCTCAAAGAATCCTTTCATGCATTCAAAGACTAAGCACATACCGATCAAGTATCATTTTCTCCAGGAACAAGTGTTGGAACAAAAGGTAAAATTGGAGTATGTTCCCTCTAAGGAACAAGTCGCTGATATTCTCACCAAACCACTGCCCAGGGAAACTTTTGAATACCTCAGACAGAAGCTGGGAGTAGTTGATGCATCATCTTGCTGTTGAAACTTGTCTATTTCGGAGAAAAATGGGTGTACGCGAGTTACCTAAGGAGGATCCTCGTACATACGCCGGTTTATGCAAAGACAGTCACGTATATGGCAGTTTGAAAGAAATCAGTGGGGACAAACTCTGGTTGAAGAAAGTCTGATATGGGTCTGACAGAGACCATCTGGCATAGGTTCAGGGGGAGCAGATAAACTTCTGATAATGCATTGTTGGCATTACATTAGAAGCTCTTGGTTTAGGTTCATAGCTGTTGATCTCAGGTGGAACAAATGCAGAGGGAGAACAGAAGGAAAACATGGTTGTTGATCTGAATAGTGATTGACAGATGCTGCTGATATCAGTTATTGGTGACTTTCATAAGTCTTGCTCTAGATATTTCGTCTCTATGTCATGTATCTCTTTTATGGTTTCAAGGTCATGTAACGACCTATTTTGGTTTCCCCACTATGCCTAGGATGAATGATGTAATGTACTTGGTCGTCATATGTAAATTTCTGATGTATCCCCACTTGGTTGGGTGATGAATGTATGTATAGAGTCTTTTGGTGATAGGAAGGTCTTTTATGATGTATAAGTCATGGTTCTTCTTGAAGAACATCTTTTTGTATATCTTGCCTACAGTCAGGGGGAGCATGGTCAGCACAACAGAGCAAAGATTTCAGCATGTACTCAAGGGGATCACAACCCTTTGCCCTTGATGACAAAGGGGAAGAATGACTTTGAGGATCTTGAGGTTGCCATCAAGTCCAAAGGGGGAGATTGTTGGCACTATGGCACAGGTGTTGTCCTTGATGGAAACTCACTTTGGTGACAGATCTCAGTTCAGGCTTTCAGAATGAAGGAAAAGATATATACGCAGGTTCACCTAGACGAAGACAGTATTACATGCATGTTATACGTTACAATAGCACATATGCATATACATGCATTTTCATGCAAGGAAAAGCGCGTACATGTTGCAGAACTTACTTTTGGTCCATGGTATTTAGTCCTTGGTAATTGAACCTATGGTTTTGGGCCATGGTATCTCGTCAGAAGTGTTGATCCCAAGTATTGGGTCCATGGTATTGTTTTATTATGGTTTTGGACCATGGTATTGTGAAAGGCCTAAGACTATAAAAGAGGAAGGAGATCATTTGGCAAAGGATCATCTGAATTATTGAATATCTGATAAAGTGCTAGATCTGGAATATTGGTGATGGTGCAGATCTGGATCTGAATGAAGGAGGAACCTGAGCACAAAGAGAAGGATAAGTTCTATTGATGGGTCATAATCTTAAGGCTTGAATAATAGTATCTTTGTATGATTTTGATCCGTTATATGTGGCGCATGCTTGATCTATAAATCTAGTAATCTGGGTTAATTAATGTCTGAATATTTGAAAGAGTGAATTATCCTTTATAGATCTGTACGCGGGTTCAGTGAGGCGAAGGCACGTATAAACGCAGGTTATGTGTGTAAAAACAACGTATACGCAGGTTGGTTCAAACACAGAAGTGACAAGTTTCTGGTTATTGACGTAGCGTACATCTCTTGAGTTGTGTTCTAGCTGCTTTTGTTTATTGTTGTAGTGTTCTGGGTTCAGAATTTGCTGTGTGGTTACTGTTACTGTGTTTTGGGTACAGCTATCAGAGAAGTGTCTACTTGATTCAATTCTAATTGGTGAAAAGGAGATTGTTTGATGCAGAAATTCTTGATGATTGATTGATGTTCATGGATCCAGTCTGAAAATTTAGGAAACATGGTCCTTGGAAGAAAGAGAAGGTTGTAGCCTTCTGTAGGCCAGCACCTACGTACTAGTATCTTGGCTACTGTAAGAGCTAAGGGGGTTGTAGCTCCCTTCCAGGAGAAGCTGGAGAATGAGAGAGGGTTGTAGCTCTCTGCAGGTTTCAGCCTGCGTACTGGTAAAGGACTGCACCAGTACAGAATCATTGTAAAAAGAAGTTTCTAATTAAAAAGAAGATAGAGATGAATTGCAGCAGGTGGCTTTCACCCATATTGGGTTTCCACCTTATATCTTGTGTTCTTGTGTGTGATTGTCTTCTACTCTATTTCACTGTTTCTGGTTACTGTTTATTTGATTCTGATACACAGATTAATGATCAACATCTGTAAGATAAAGTAAATTATAAGTTTGCATGGTATACGCGGGTTTCCTTATACGTAGTTGTGTATATACGTGGTTTTCACTAAATGAAGTAGTGTATATGATCTAGATTTGAAAAAGGAAATAATTGACTTGATAATACTGATTCACCCCCCCCCCCCTCTCAATATTATTTCCAACAATAAGACTAGCTCAAGCAATGGTAGCTTATCTCTAAGAAGAGATGTGGTGGCTACATGCCTCTGAACTATGTTACAATGAGGCTTGAAGGCCTATTTATTATTGATAAACAATGCAAAACCCTAAACATCCACAAACCCAACCCTAGGAGGTGAAGCAACAATCTATGGGCCCCGTTTGGGTAAATTGGTACATCAACTTCACGGGGTCGTAACTTTGGCATACGATCTCTGTTTGACACGCACAATACCTTGTTAAAAATATATATCCAAGGAATACAATGTCTAACTAGACATCACATGTTTAGGAGGCCGATTGGCCCCAACGTTTTCAAAAAAACATTATTTATGTCCTCAAAATAGCTCCAGATGTTTAAGACCCGAAAAACAGCCCAAAATAGTAAATTTTGCTACAATTAAGGAAACTGAAAAATTGGAAGAGATAGTGATAGGGGTCCTGGTGGAATATGAGGGTGGACACCAACATCTACCTAGATCACCCTTTTTAGAGAGTTATTTAACCAGGAATTGATGAGCCAAGGTAGGGCTTCAGGTGAGCACCATTCACCCATCTAGGAAAAAGGATACCATCCAACAGAGAAAGCTTGGAAGCTCGAGAATATTTAATTTATACAACATAAAATGGACCACAGAAATTGATTTGAAGGTTACCATAATGATTCAAATATTTTCCATCATAAAGTAACATGCAATCCCTAACAGAAAATCGCTTCTTCTTGATGTGTTTACCATGCTCATCCAATTGCCATAACTCCTGCAACCTTTTTGGGATGGATTCGTCCTCTGACATATTAGTGGCATGAGAAATAAAGATGTTACGGATTATAAATTATTATTGAACCATGACTTCCCTTCCATAAACCAATTGAAAAGGGGTATAGTTAATGCAACTTCTTAGTTGTAGTGTGATAAACCCATAATGTTGTTGGAACTTGTTCATCCCATTCATCCCTATTCACAGAATAGATTTTAGTAAGACCTTTCTCCACGATCTTGTTAAAATATTCAACAATGTCATTCACTTATGAATGATAAGGGATACTCTTATGGTGTTGTATCATAAATTTTTACAGTAGTGCTTGAACTGTCTCATTAAAACCTTGATCATTGGTAAGGCTTTGGGGACAACCAAATCTGGTGATTTTGTTTTAAAAAATGAACTGTGTTGTTGTACCAACACTGGATTCTTTAATAGGAGTCACTTCTACCCAAAAATTCAAATAATATGTTGTAGCTATGATATATCTATCATGGAAATGATGAGTAGGAGGGTTAATGTGTCCAATGAAGTCAACTTCCCATTTTTCAAATGCCTATAGTGCCCAAACATGATGCAGAGGTAGTTAATTGCATCGAGATAGTCGACCATCCCATTGAAAAAAATCACACTGCTTTACATATTCCTTGGTGTCCTTGAATAAGGTTTTTCACCATAGACTAGCTTGTATAACCTTCTGAGTAGTAGAGTTTCATCAAACATGGCCTCCTCCAATACCCGCATAACATTCCCACAAAACATTATCCCTCTCATTATCTCATACGCATCGTCTCAATATATGATCAAGACCCATTTTATATAACTGGTCCATAATCAATTGATCTTCGGTTGTGTGAAAAATCATATGCCGCTATTGAGTTGAGGTATACTCCTCTGAGCATTTACCTATTGTGAAGAACAATGTAATATCCTCCAAATAGTGAGGAACTGCTTCCATGCGAAATAGGTGGGCATCAAGTAACTAATATTCAATTGAACTTCCTAATTCTCATGATTCAAGATGAGATAAATGATCTAGTCCCACTTTTTATCTTCCGAGATCGACAATAACTTCAAAGGTAAACTCTTGAAATAAGAAAATTCAAAGATAGATTCTCCCTTCAAGTACAGTTTTATTAACCTAGTATTTCAAAGTTGAATGGTCTATAAAGAATTTAAATGGTCCTCCCAATAGATAGTGTCAGAACTCTTGGGAGATAACACCATAGAAAGAGCTTCCCTTTATGTAGTACTATAATTCTTCTTTGCAGTAGAGAGTTTTATGATGGAAAAATATATAGGATGATTGAAGTTTCCTTCCCCAATTTGTGTCAAAATAGCTCCTAATACAATTCTAGATGTGTCTATATGAACAAGGAATTCCTTATTCCAAATAAGATAAACCAAAATGGGTGCACTTACAAGTTTCTCTTTAAGTGTTTAAAATGAAAAACCACATTCAACAGATGACATAAACCTTTTTGATTTTTTCGAAAGCTTCTCCAGTGGCGCTGTGATGAAATCATAATTTCAAATGAACCATCAATATACCCACTATGTCCCAAAGTTGATCATAACTGCTTCATAGTTGTTCGTGGGGGCATATTCAATATCATTGAAACTTTGGATGGTTTCACACTTACTCCCTCCTTTCACACTATGTGACCTAATAATGTTCCAAATGAGACACCAAAAATGTATTTCTTCAATTTTAGTGAGATTTGAAGCTTCCTACATATATCGAAGATAACTCTTAATAAGCTAGAATGATTCTATTGAAAACTATAAATTTTCCAATCATGCATGTAAACCTCAAGAAACTTATGAATATATTCTCATAAGGTTGTTATCACAATTTGTGAAAAGACTATAGGAGAATTCTTTTATTGAAATGGCATAACATTATATGAATAAGAACCCCATTTGGTGGTAAGTGTAGTTTTACTTTTGTCTTCCTCTCTAATCCTAACCTGGTGATAACCATAAAATCCATCAGTAAAAGAATAAGCTTCATTGCCTGCAATGTTGTCCAAGACTACATCATTGAAAGGACTAGGAAATGGGTCATGTACACAAGCATCGTTAAGACTTTTGTAATAAACACACACCCTAGTCTCTTAAGAATATTTCTTATCTAGGATGATGATAGGGCTATTTTTCTCAGCCTCATCAACCTTAAATATGAGTTTGGCAGGCAGCGTCTTGTCAATCTACCTCTTCCCTTTCTCCTTGACACTTGGATTTAAAGAGTAAGGTCAATTCTTGTCTTGTTTTGTAGCTTGTTTCAATGTTATTTTCATGTCCCCAAGTTCTCGATTAATGCCTTTTAATTTAAAAACATAGGCAGGAATAAATCTTTATACACCTTGAGGAAATCAAAGACATGTTCGGTAGTGTCAACATCCCAGTAGTTACTGATAGAAGCAAGTTTGGGTTTCTCTTCATTTCGAATAATTAACTTTTTCAACTTGAGTGGCTACAAATGTGGTGCATTGGTAATATGGTCTTCTTTTATCTCCTTCTCTCCTTTCGATTCTTTAAATGATAAATGCCTTAATTCTTCTAAATCGTCATGAGGTTCTCTATTAATTTTACCACAAGCTACAACTTCATGAAACCACTCATATTGATGTGGAAAATATCCATATTTGTTACATTTTACCAGATAGAATTAAGACCCTATTAATAGCATTGAGAGCCTTGGATATCTTCTCATAGTGTCATGAAATGAAAAATCCCTACATAACTGAACAATCATTGCATCTAAATCTACCATTTTTCTTGTCATATCCTTTTTCAAGTACCAGTCTTGTGGAATAGTACTCGATGTATGAATGAACAAATGCATCCACATTGCAACTAGTATACCATCAACATTCCAAGTGGAACAACAATTCCATATATGAGTTTGTGGGCTAGTACATCCATCATAGATAGGAATCTTGCTGGGGTTTTTTCAGAAGGTGAGAATCGATAAATCATAGCAGCTTTAATAGTATCCCAATAAATAAATTGTTCACGATGGGCTTCCCACCATCTTGGAGGGGTCACTTATAAATCAACATTCATTAAACACATATTTTGACCTTCTTAAATTTGGGAGTCAACTTCTTGAATAAAATTTGTAACAGATTAAGTTCCATTGAAACCAGGATAATTACGCACCTTGGTACCAATCTAGTGGAGACACCTGACAGTTGCACAATGTCGTTAGTGAATCTCATGATATACCTACTACTAATCCTCCATCACAACATCAAACCCTACTTTTGTACTTTGGACAATTCTCCAGCTGATGGATCCGACCGCTGTAGGGCTGATATAATGCTGCCTCTTCCCAACAGTCAGTTGATACCATGGAACATTTTAGGGGCTAATATTCGTAGATAGGCTAATTTTCCATGCTTTTTCTAAAAAAAGATTTGCAAATTCCTATTTTTTCCTAAAAATGATCTGCCTAAATTTTATAAGAATCAATTATTTTACCTTAAAAATCACTAAATTTTTATAGAGACTATATAAAATCATTAGAATTTTGAATATTTTTACTAAAATATCACCAAACATTTTATAGTTTTTATATTATGGATTAGTAAGATTTGCCAAGGTTTCTAATTTTTAAAATAAATTTCCATCCTTAAAATTTTCCTTGGTTGATACAATTGATCAAACAAATTGGCTTCTCCAACATCATCTACGATCTCAGTAAATCTTGGACCTTGATATGGATGCAATGATTGTATGACCCTAACTCCATCCACCACAAGGGTAATATTTTCCCATTTTAGATTGATCACTGCGTAATTTTGAAATGCCCAATCGATACCCAATAAAGCTGGATATGGATCCTTATCGTCTGTAATATCAATTATTTCAAAATCTGCATGTCTTAATGCCTTCAATATCAACCACAAGATGTTCTTATCTCCGAATGGGGAGGATACAATACTAATTTTCCATGCATAATTGAATGGGTGAAAAGACTAATTTGCGTTTCCCAAGAGCCTCCAATGTTTTTCTTGCTAAAATATTAACATCTGATCCAAGATATAAAATGGAATCCTTGATCTTATATCTAGAAATCTAAGCATCAACCCAAAATTCCCTTTTGGTTCCCTTATTATTTTACGGAACTCTCCTCAAATCCCTTTTGTTATCTCAAAATAAAACCCTAAAAGGCTGCTGATTAGGGAGACCTTGAGTAACTATTTCAAACCTACTTTTGGCTAAGGCTTAGCCTCCTCAACCTGAGAGGGCTCTCTCACAGGGTTAAAGATTTTGATAATGAATAAGATGGCTAACTCTATGAAACAAATGAAAAAGTGTAAATGGTTGAAATACAATTAGAAAATATTCATTGGGCTTATGGAGTCAAAATTGTTTCAGTATGACAATACTGTTAGCCTTACATGGAAGTCAGGGCATCTAGAATTCAACATATTGAGAACACATCAGAAACATATAGGACAATACAGTTTATAAATGTATGAAGGAAGTTAGAGCACAATCAGTGATTTCTAAGTAATCACACATTCATACCACTGCAAATACTAAGAAGAGGACAATACAAGACATTCTGAACATTGAATTCCTTCTGATTCCTGAGAAGCAAAGCCAAATATTGTATTACTAAAAACAGAGTCTTACACAAAGCACAATATCCAAGTTTCTCTGAAATCTTCCAAACCTTTGTACATTAGATTTTCTCCTATATAGAGCTCCTTACATAACTGAGATTCCTCCTCCAGCATGAGGGGAATTCGAATTCTTCCTACTATGACACCTATTGACACTTAAAACTAACTATTAAATGTAACTGACTGCTAACTGGTAGTTCTAGAGACCTAAAACAGTTAGGAGTATAACTCCTTATCATATTGGTATTAGCATTTATTACAATCCAAACTCATTCTTTGACAAACGGCCTTCTTTACTTTAGCTCTGGCGGAGGTTTGAAACTCCTTGCTGGCCCTTGATGCCTCATCCCTTTACTGCTCTTGGAAATTAGGAAGCTACTCCTATTTTCTTTCATTTTGGTCTCCACAAGGATCTTTGAAATCAATTATCCCTGTTGTTCTTCTTGATTACAAAAAAATGCATTAGATTATCTTGTTTTCCATACACTACAGACTTTGCTCATATACACGTGGTAAAACAAAACTTCATTAATGCTGCCTAAAGCCTCATGAACAATACTAGCTATGAAATAATGATCACTTATATAACATATAGCTTAGAGTTCATAGATGTCCTTCTCTCACTTGATTTGCCTTTGCTGGATGCTTACACTTTGTAAATTCTCCTTTCTAGAAACTCCTCTTCAAAAATATTTCCTTTTGTCTCTCAAAATTAGTCCACCGAATCATAATATGCAACTATAGCAGTTCCGTAGCACGCTACAAAACTATTGTGCATTAGGCATCACCTACAACAGTTTCGTATTGTGCTACGTAACTGCTGTGTAATTTCAAAAACATAGTTTAATGCCAAAATTCAACTCTCCTGATCTTTCTTTTCCTTGAAATAGCTTTTCCATCTACCATGAAGTTGTTCAAAACTGGAAAGATAGACACCATTCCTTAAGGTAAACTTCAAAAGGTAATCTATCAAAATTGAGGACTTAGCCTTACTTGCTATGAGATTTTTCTTAGCTAAGAATGTCCTTCATGCTGGCTTAGTTGTGTCTTCAAATCTTCGATTTTCCTCTTCATAATTCTGATTCCAGCTCTCAGTTTTGCATTGACCTTTCTGATGTATCTTGCTTCTTTTATTGCAGGGACTGTCCAGGTGTAGTATTGAGCATGAAAATTGACCACTTCGGGTATTGAAATCATTTTATCTTCCCACAGAGCCTCCATTTTATTGAAATAAGCTTCCTTTATTGCATGTTTCCTTGAGGTTTTTCTCAGTTTGGAAATTTCAAGATTTTCCAAATTCAATTTCCTCTTCAACTCTTCAAAACTACATTCTTCTTGTTGAGAGATGGTTGCCTTACGTCTATCATTTTTATGCAGATGTGATGATATTTCTGATGCAGTCATAGGTCCTTCATGAGATTTTGCTACCTCCCCTGTTCCACTTGCTTCTGGTAGCGCCTCTTGTATCCCCTTTGAATGCCTTGCCACAGGTCTTCTTGGCTTAAAAAGAAATTTAGAAACCTGATCATCAAATTTGAGCTTTTTAGAGGCTTTGGCCTTTTTGGTTTTGTCTTTACCTATTTCTATCAAGTCTGCTTGAACCAGAGGAGATTCTTCAATATCAATAGCTTGAATCAAATCATTCAGACTTCCTTTTGAAATCGGGCTTCCCTAAGTAACCACTGCCTTGCCTTTTTCTTTAGCTAACTGGCTCCTAGTTACTCTTCTCTGGACCGTTTCAGCTATAGATTTCTCTTGTACACCCTCTTTGATCTGAGTTTTCCCTTTTTGTGACTGTTGGGGTGTGTCTTGGATTACTAGTGGTCTTGTGGGCTCCTTTACCTATTTCCTAGCTTTCAATTTCATGAATCTCCTTGATCTCGTTTCTGTACGATGAATAATTGATGGTGGAGAAATCTTCGTAGCCTGAGGGCTGAGGCTAGTTTCATCCTTGAAGCCAAACATAAACATGAACATGGACCACTCCCTATCTACTTTTTGGAGCTCATGCAAAATGATCAATTTGACCAAGCTGTGATGAATCAACAAGGTCTCTCAGGTTTCCTTCTTCAACTGAACCTTGTCACACATTTTGCCTAGGCTACGAAACAAATAGAAAGGAAAATCAAGAGATATCTTTCTAGTGAAATGAAGCAGAAGCTTGAAGTGATAAGAATACACCTTATTATACTTCCCCTCGTAGGTGAAGTATCTCTGTATGCAGGTAAGTAAATTGGCATATGAATCTTTGACAAAACTCCTGGGCACTGACTTGTTTAAGTCTGAATCAATGAACTCTGGCTTCAGAAATTCCTTGCAGGGAGTCATATCAAACTTGAAATTTTTAAATCATCTCTCCTATCCCATTGGAATTTCAGTGACTGTAGATATAATCTCTGGAGAGATTGGCAAGTCAAGCACCCCAACTTTCGAATTCAATCTTGTGAAATTTAAAGCAAATTCCCTGGTGACTTGCATATGGCCTCCTTGAAGCTTTTCACAAAATCTCCAATAGCCAACCTGTTTGAAGGCTTGTTCAACTTCATTGTTCTTTAGGATGATATCTAATCCTTCAGGTTCATTCCTCAAACACCTGCCTGGCCTATGATCTCTTCTTTCTGTAGTCCCCTCCATGAAATTCCAGCAAAGTGAAGATTTGAAAAAGCTTGCACTGTCTCAATCTCGATCACTTCCTCGCTTGGTCTTCAAGAAATTCTAATTGAACACCTGTCAATTTGCTTCTCATGCATGAACCCAAATCTAATCATAGCTATAAATACTTGGCTTCTTTTTGAAACTTGTAACTTGAGCGTACCAAGATACCTAACAAACCTAATGATGAGAATAAGCGGTTGAATGTGATAGGCAATGTGTATGGGCTGACAATTGATGATGTAAGATTAACTGATTCTGATAGATTTGACAGCTAGACAAGATTTGCCACAGATCTACACAAATCCCCAATTTCATAGCGCAGCCAGTGCAAATTCTAGGTTTTGCGCTACGAAAACACCTAGACTGGGTTTTGTGGTACGAAAACTCCTAGAAAGTTTCGTAGCACATAAGAACCTTGAAACAAGTTTGACACATAGAATTTTTGTGTGATGTGGGACCAGTGATAGGCAAGAACAGAGTATTGACCCTATTTTACCATACCAACAAGACTCTATTCTAAATCTTAGACACTAAAACACCATGGAAAAACCAGACCAAGACTGACACTAGTCTTTTGAAATCAAACTGATGCTCAGAATTTTGAAATTTTTCTTAAGTGATAACAATGGCTCCACTTGGGATAGTGTGCCCTTGTGGTACACTAAGAACTCGCAGGTCCAGTGCTTTATCCTCTTATGGTAAACAGAAATTTATTTGACAAGCATCCCCTTTAGGCTTCTTGGGCCTTCACCTCGGGCTTAAGCCTTCTGTTTCAGCTTGTCATTATTATCAGAAAAGAAAGACTAATAAAACAGATATATACAATGTTATGAGAAACTGATAGTATTTCAACAATGATAATGCTTAAGGAACCTGCCATTAACAGGTCCTCTAGCATATGATTCTCCATCAATTTCCTGCAAAATGTAAGTGTTGTTTCCATGGAAAGCAACAATCTGATAAGGACCTTTCCACAAATTCTCAAACTTACCGTGCTTACCCTTTTCTTCGATTCTGGCCTCCCATTTCAGCACTTTGTCATTGATCTGGAAACTAACTTCTTTGATCTTTTTATCAAATGTATTCTTGATTCTATTCTGACTCTGTTGATGACTGTCATACACTTCATTTCTCTTCTCCTGTAGGGCTATCAACTGATTGATTCTCCTTTGTACAACATTTGGTTCCTCTTCTAATCCTTGAATTAGTTTCATTACAGGTACTCCAAGTGATGTTGGAAATATATCTTTAGCGCCGTACACTAATTCATATGGCGAAGTGCCAATAGATCTCTTTGTACAAATCATATCAGCCCACAAAGCATACTTCAATTTCAAATGCAAAACTCTCTTGTTTTCCTAGAACACCTTCTTAATGATCCTTACAATGCTTTTGTTTGATGATTCAGCAAAGCCCTTTCCTTGTGGATAATAAGCAGTAGAATGTCCAAGAGTGATGTGATATTGGTGACAAAAATTAATCATTTTCTTGGACTTAAAAGCTTGAGCATTATCAGTTATAATCTTCATTGGGCAGCCAAATCTAGACAATATATTATTTTCTAGGAAAGAGATAATCACTGAATCATTAGCTTGCCTTGTTGGAACCGCTTCTATCCATTTGGTGAAATAATTGGTGGCTGTGAGAATCCAACGATGCTGTCCTGATGAAGGAGGATGAATTTCCCCAATAAAATCCAATCCCCATTGCTGGAAAGGCGCTTCAACATATATAGGAACCAAAGGCAAAGGCACAAGTTTCCTCTTTCCTTCAAATATTTGACATTCATGACATGTAGCTACCTTTTTGTAAATGTCTCTGAACATAGTTGGCCAAAAATATCCAGCTCTTAGGATCTTGTTTGCAGTAGCTTTCCAATAATGGTGTCCTCCACAATCTCCTTTATGAAATTCTTCAATCACTTTATCAGCTTCTTCTTCAAGGAGATAGTTTAACAAAATCCCTCCTGCATCTTTCCAAAACAAATTTTGGTCATATACAAAATATCTTTAAGATTTCAGCTTGACAAACCGTGCTATGGACTTTGTTAAATTGGCAGGGGCCTTATTATGCTGAAGAACAAAAGTCGCATCCTTGTACCATTATGAAACCAAGAACTTCTCATTGATTTGGACCAATACCTCCTCATTTTCATAAAATTCTAAAATTTGGGCATTCAAATTTATGTCGAGACAGTCCAGATTGGACTGAGTCATCAGCTTTGCCAAGCCTTGACCCTTCACCAATTTGGTGGGTTTGATGTCAATATCATACTCTAGCAACTTTGCTATCCATTTGCTTCTTTCCCTCCTGCATCTTTCCAAAACAAATTTTGGTCATATACAAAATATCTTTAATATTTCAACTTGACAAACCATGCTATGGACGTTGTTAAATTGGCAGGGGCCTTATTATGCTGAAGAACAAAAGTTGCATCCTTGTACCATTCTGAAACCAAGAACTTCTCATTGATTTGGACCAATTCCTCCTCATTTTCAGAAAATTCTAAAATTTGGGCATTCAAATTTATGTCAAGACAGTCCAGATTTGACTGAGTCATCAGCTTTGCCAAGCCTTGACCCTTCACCAATTTGGTAGGTTTGATGTCAATATCATACTCTAGCAACTTTGCTATCCATTTGCCCCTTTTTCCATCAGGATCTGCTTGTGTTAAGATATCTTTTATTACAGCACTTGGAACATAAGCGACAATATGAGAATGTAAAACATAGATTCTGAAATCTTTTATGGCTTTCACCAAGGCGTAAGCTTGCTTTTCTAAAATGTTGTACCTTAGTTGAACATTTTCTAATGTCTTACTAAAGAAAGAAATAGGTTGTTCAATACCTTACTTTCCTTTTTGTAGCAAAACTCCAGTAATTGTTTCTTGAGAAGCAAATCTAAAAATAAGAAATTCCTTGGTAAAATCTGGGCTGATAAGTATCGATGCTTGTGTAAGTGCCTTCTTGATTTCCTCAAAAGATTTCTTTGCTTCTAATGTCCACTTAAAGTCCACTCCTTTCTTCAACATCCTTGTTATATTCTTGACTATTTCAGCAAAATTTGGAATGAAGCGCCTAACAAAATTCACCTTTCCAAGAAAATATTGAATCTCTTTCCTACTTCTTGGCAGATCTAGCTTTAGAATTGCCTTAACTCTATTAGGATCAATCTTAATTCCTTCTTCAGAAATAATATGACCAAGTAGCTTGCCTGATGTTAAAGAAAAGACACTTTTAGTGGGATTAAGAGAAATACCAAACCTTCTACATTTCAGCAGAATTTTTTCAAGGTGCTTCAAATGATCTTCTTCTCTCTTTGAAAAAACTATGATGTCATCTAGATAAACAACCACTGATTTTTCCTTTTCTTCAGCAAAGGAAATATCCATTGCTCTGTGGAAAGTCTTCCCTGCATTTATGAGACCGAAAGGCATCTTGGCGTACATGAACGTTCCCCATGGCATTGTGAAGGTTGTCTTCTCTTGATCATCCAGATGCACAAGAATCTAATTGTACCCTGAGAAACCATCAAGCATAGACATCCTTTGTGAACCAACAATGTTTTGCAGAATTAAATCCATTTTTGGAAGATGATAGTTATCATTCAATGAAGCCTTATTCAAATTTCTGAAGTCTATACAAATTCTAATCTCTCCATTCTTCTTTCTAACTGGAACCAAATTTGCAAGCCAATTTGAGAATCTGATTGGAACAATGATTTTAGCATCAAAGAGTTTCTTAATTTCCCTTTCAATCAATGGCATGAGAAGAGGATTAATTCTTCTTAACTTCTTCTTGAAAGGTTTCTCATTCTCTTTAATAGGAATAGTATGTTGAATAATAGAAGAATCATATTGTTTTAAATCAGCATAGCTCCATGCAAAAACATCAACAAACCTTTTCATCATCTCAACATATTTAGTTTTCATCTTAGCTGAAAGAAACTTTGAGATTTTAACCATCTTAGGCACAACTGAATTCCCTAAATTGCAGCTCTCTACTTCCTCCTCATCAGCCTGTAATTTTGGAGCTTTGAACACATCATTTTGATCAAACAACTTCTCAAGAGGAATGAGACCCTTAGGTATTAAATTGTTTTTTAATTGTAAGACTTCAGACTTTTCCTTTGACTCCACAAACATATTTTGTTGATCCACTTGAGTGCTTTCAAATTCTTCTTTTAATTCAATGAAATTCTTTACCTATTGATCATCTTCAAGGACTTGCCAATTGGTGATGTTATCTGGCATAGCTGGTTGATGACGAACCTCCACCTCATACTTTTCAGAAGAATGAATAGGAATAACAAATAGACTGGCGGAAACAGCAAGGGAATCTGCAATGGAGTTTTGATCTCTAGTTTTGATAGTGAAAGAATATGCTTGAAACTTTTCCAACATGTCTAACACTAAATTTCTGTATGCTCTCATCCTTACATCCTTTGTTTGATAAGCACCTTCCACTTGTTTGATCACCAATTCAGAATCTCCAAAAACAGAAATGTTTCTAGCTTTCAATTTTAGCAAAACTTCTAAGCCCAAAATCAGAGATTCGTATTCAGCCATATTATTTGTGCAATCAAAGTTTAGTTTGTAGGAGTAAAACTTACTGTCATCATTTGGACTTGTGATCCAAATTCCAGCTCCTGCCTCTTCTCTTCCTGTTGATCCATCAAAGTACAATGACCACCAACTCATTGTATCCTTTTCATCTTCTTGCTAATTTCCTAGGTACTGATTTTCTGAAAGCATCTCCTCCGATTCACTATCAACTGATTCATTGAAAAGGATAGCTGATCCAAGTCCAATATCAAATGAATGAATGGGAAAGTTTTGAGGTTTGTCTTTACTTATTACCATATATGCCATTCTGTTCTCCCAATACAATCTCCTTTTCTCACCAAAAACAGGGATAGTAGCATAGGTAAGGTCCATCTACATTGTGCCTTTGATTTTCGCTACCCATGATCTTGACAGCAACATCCCAAACTTGGGTGGAATGTCAGCCACAACAATGTACATGACCATTGTCTATGTTGGAATTTGTGTTAGACCCACAAAACATCTTTAATTAAACCAATGCACTGAACTCTTTTTGAATCAAAAGAGAATAAATCTTTATATGCTCTTGTTACCTGTAATCCTAACCTTTCCATGATTACCTTGGGCATAAGGTTATGAGAGTCCCCCGAATCCAACGTAACATTATGTAAGGTCATATCATGAATACTAATGCTTACATAGAAAGGAGGAAATTCTTCATTCTGATCATATTCAAGTCTTGGGCCCAAGTATATAATAGGATTATCTTCTTGTACATTTAAGGTACCAGCCACTCCTGGTTGTGAATTAAGCATCTCTACAATCTTACTTTTGTATTTATCTACCTTGAGAATTTCACTAAAAGGGACTAATATTTTGATTTTCACAATTTCATTCTCAAGGTTAAATACAGAAACAATTTTCTCAATTTCTTTTGTAGGAGATGGAGTTTGAATGTCCTTTTTGCCAAGTGGAGAATCATTTTTTCCCTCAGCAGCCTTTGGGTTGTCCCTCTTGTCTTCAATAGCCTTTGGAGCATCCTTCTTGGGCTGTGTTTTGTTTGCTGTAATTGGCACATTTCTATTCCTGAGATTGTACTGTTTTTGAATTTCAAAGATAGCATGTTGATATCCCTTCAAATAGTCTGAAGGCTCCTCTCCTTTTTTGGTCACACTAGACTCATCATGTTCTTCCTTAGCTAAGAAAATCCCTGACACTTCTTCATCAACACAATGGGTGGATTCTTTAGGAATTTCAGGCTCATCTTCTTCATCAACCAAGTTCTGCTAAAAAGGAGGTCTTACTAGAGGATCAGGCTGTTGATTCCTATTTTCTCTTGGCCTTTGTTGTTTTTGAGGTCTTCTAAACTAAGGATTTCTAAATTGAGGCTCCTGCTACACAGGAGGAGCAGAGGTATTTCCAAGAGCCAACCGATCCATCAGCTTCTCCATGGTCTTCATCATTTAGTCAATCTTATCTTCTGGAGCTGAAGATGAAGTTTTCTCTTCTTCTTTGAATTTATCTTTCGCCATATTTGATTTTTTAGCAGCAACCATGTTTACTTCTACTTTAATTGCATCATTTTGCATATCAGCAAGTGTAGCAGAGTCTCTCTCTCTAAGCAACAGAGAGAAATCAGAATCAAATGCTTCAACATATCTCATTTGTGCCAAAGCTTCCAAAGGTTTTAAACGAACTGGGATGGAATTAAGCACTTTGTTAAACCTCTTTGAGAAGTTTTAAATGGTCTCATCAGGTGCCCTTTTAATATTATGGTATTCAGAAAGAGCTTGAACTGAATTATTTCTATTTCCCCACTTCCTTAGAAAGCTATCTTCAAACTCTACCCAATTATGAATGCTTCCAATTGGAAGGGTTTTAAACCATTTTCAAACTTCCCCAATAAAGGTTTGTGCAAATAATCTTAGTTTCACATCCTCGTCATCAACTTCCTCTCTATCAGCAAAATCATTGAATTTGGCTACATGTTCTTCTGCTGTGATTTCTTCATCACCATCACATGTTGGAATTCTTGTAGCATATTTGCTAGGAAGGTCATGTAAAATAGCAGGGAGTGCTAGTGGAGCATACCTAGCAGGTACGGCCATGATTAATGGAGGAATAGTGATGACAGGTATTGAAGGGACAGAGGAAATGGAACTGATATGAGGCGGATTGCTTGGTGTTTGAAAACCACTAGGACTAGTAGAAGCAGAGGATGAGGTGCTGATATGAAAAGGACTACTTGGGCTTTGCAAACCAGTGACAAATGTACTCCAATTTGGAAGGGGTAGACCAACTTTAGATTTAAGTAAGACTTCAAAAGGATCAAGTTCTTTGAGTTTATCTAAATCTTCCCTTTCTAACAATCATTTAGAAGTAACAACTTCCCAAAATTCCTCTTTATCATTTTGTGATACTATAGATGAAGTATCAATCCCTCTTTTTTGCAAATCTAAAATAATTCCAATGAGTTCTTCTTCATTTTCTGATCTCAACAACACCTCATGAATCTTGTCATCAACTATTTTATCCTTAAGACTTCTTCAAAATTCAGAGAGCAAATATTTTGAATAAGATGGAGTACCTGGTGTTACAGTAAATCTTTGTCTGCTCCTTGAAAGTGTGTTTGGATTGTCCACAGGGGTAGGTGGATTTGGGTCAGGATTGCTCCATGTATATCTCCCTCTCGAAGCCACCTTTTAAACTTTTTGAAAATGTATGGAGTCACCAAGGTAGATTGCAGCCTCGAAAAGTTTTCTAAGCTCCTGCTACCTTCAGAAGTTTAGCCTCTTCATTTCGGGAATGAATAATCTTCAATCTCCTGGAAGATGCACCAAAATGTTATCTCAAAATAAAACCCTGAAAGGATACTGATCAGGGATACCTCGAGTAACTATTTCAAACCTACTTTTGGCTGAGGCTTAGCCTCCTCAACCTGAGAGGACTCTCTCACAGGGTTAAAGCTTTTGATAATGAATAAGATGGATAACTCTATGAAACAAATGAAAAAGTGTAAATGGTTGAAATTAAATTAGAAAATATTCATTGGGCTTATGGAGTCAAAATTGTTTCAATATTCCAATATTGTTAGCCTTACATGGAAGTCAGGGCATCTAGAATTAAACATATTGAGAACACATCAGAAAAATATAGGACAATACAATTTATAAATGTATGAAGGAAGTTAGAGCACAATTAGTGATTTCTAAGTAATCACACATTCATACCACTACAAATACTAAAAAAATGACAATACAAGACATTATAAACATTGAATTCCTTCTGATTCCTGAGAAGCAAAGCCAAATATTGTATTACTAAAAACAGAGTCTTACACAAAGCACAATATCCAAGTTTCTCTGAAATCTTCCAACCCTTTTTACATTAGATTTTCTCCTATATATAGAGCTCCTTACATAATTGAGATTCCCCCTCCAGCATGAGGGGAATTCAAATTCTTCCTACTATGACACCTACTGACACTTAAAAACTAACTATTAAATGTAACTGACTACTAACTGGCAGTTCTAGAGACCTAAAACAATTATGAGTATAACTCCTCATCATGTTGGTAGTAGCATTTATTACAATCCAAACTCGTTCTTTGACAAATGGCCTTCTTCAGTTTAGCTTTGGTGGAGGTTTGAAACTCCTTGCTGGCCCTTGATGCCTCATCCCTTTACTGCTCCTGGAAATTAGGAAGCTACTCCTGTTTCTCTGTATTTTGGTCTCCACAAGGATCTTGGAAATCAATTATCCCTGTTGTTCTTCTTAATTACACAAAAATGCATTGGATTATCTTGTTTTCCATACACTGTAGACTTTTCCCATATACACGTGGTAAAACAAAACTTCTTTAATGCTGCCTGAAGCCTCATGAACAATACTAGCTATGAAATAATGATCACTTATATAACATATAGCTTAGAGTTCATAGATGTCCTTCCTTCACTTGATTTGCCTTTGCTGGATGCTTACACATTGTAAATGCTCCTTTTCAGAAACTCCTCTTCAAAAAAATTTGCTTTTGTCTCTCAAAATTGGTCCACCGAATCATAATATGCAACTACAGCAGTTTCGTAGTGCGCTACTAAACTAATGTGCATTAGCCATCACCTGCAGCAGTTTCATAGCGCGCTACGAAACTGCTGTCTAATTTCAAAAACACAGCTCAAGGCCAAAATTCAACTCTCTTGATCTTTCTTTTCTGTGAAATAGATTTTACATCTGCCATGATGTTGTTCAAAACTGGAAACATAGACACCATTCTTTAAGGTAAACTTCAAAAGGTAATCTATCAAAATTGAGGACTTAGCCTTACTTGCTATGAGATTTCTCTTAGCTAAGAATGTCCTTCATGCTGGTTTAGTTGTGTCTTCAGATCTTCAATTTGCCTCTTCATAATTCTAATTCCTGCTCTCAGTTTTGCATTGACCTTTCTGATGTATCTTGCTTCTTTTATTGCAGGGACTGTCCAGGTGTAGTATTGAGCATGACAATTGACCACTTCGAGTATTGAAATTGTTTTATCTTCCCACAGAGCCTCCATTTTATTGAAATAGGCTTCCTTTATTGCATGTTTCCTTGAGGTTTTTCTCAGTTTGGCAACTTCAAGATTTTCCAAATTCAATTTCCTCTTCAACCCTTCAAAACTACATTCTTCTTGTTGAGAGATGGCTGCCTTACCTTTGTCATTTTTATGTAGTTGTGATGATGTTTCTGATGCAGTCATAGGTCCTTCATGAGATTTTACTACCTACCCTGTTTCACTTGCTTATGGCAGTTCCTCTTGTATCTCTTTTGAATGCCTTGTCATAGGTCTTCTTGGCTTAAAAACAAATTTAGAAACTTGATCATCAAATTTGATCTTTTTAGAGGCTTTGGCCTTTTTGGTTTTGTCTTTACCTGTTTCTATCAAGTCTGCTCAAACCAGATGATATTCTTCAATATAAATAGCTTGAAGCAAATCATTCAGACTTCCTTTTGAAACCGGGCTTCCCTTAGTAACCATTGTCTTGCATTTTTCTTTAGCTAACTGGATCTTGGTTACTCTTCTCTGGATCGTTTCACCTGTAGATTGCTCTTGTACACCCTCATTGATCCGAGCTTCCCTTTTTGTGACTATTGAGGTGCATCTTGGATTACTAGTGGTCTTGTGGGCTGTTTTACCTATTTCCTAGCTTTCAATTTCATGAATCTCCTTGATCTCGTTTCTGTATGATGACTAACTGATGGTGGAGAAATATTCGTAGCCTGAGGGCTGAGGCTAGTTTCATCCTTGAAGCCAAACATAAACATGAACATGGACCACTCCCTATCTATTCTTTGGAGCTCATGCAAAACGATCAATTTGACCAAGCCGTGGTGAAACAATGAGGTCTCTCGGGTTTCCTTCTTCAACTGAACCTTATCAAACATTTTGCCTAGGCTACAAAACAAATAGAAAGGCAAATCAAGAGATATCTTTCTAGTGAAATGAAGCAGAAGCTTGAAGTGATAAGAATACACCTTATGATACCTCCCCTCGCAGGTGAAGTATCTCTGTATGCAAGTAAGTAAATTGGCATATGAATCTTTGACAAAACTCTTGGGCACTGACTTGTTTAAGTCTGAATCAATGAACTATGGCTTCAGAAATTCCTTGCAGGGAGTGATATCAAACTTGAAATTTTTAAACCATCTCTCCTGTCCCCTTGGAATTTCAATGACTATAGGTACAGTCTCTTGAGAGACTGGAAATTCAAGCACCCCAACTTTTGAATTCAATCCTGTGAAATTTAAAGCAAATTCCTGGTGACTTGCATATGGCCTCCTTGAAGTTTTTCACAAAATCTCCAACAACCAACTTTTTTGAAGGCTTGTTCAACTTCATTGTTCTTTAGGATGATATATAAGCCTTCAGGTTCATTCCCCAGACACCTGCCTGACCTATGATCTCTTCTTTTTGTAGACCCCTCCATGAAATTCTAGCAAAGTGAAGATTTGAAAAAGCTTACACTGTCTCAATATTGATCACTGCCTCACTTGAAAGCTGCCTCGCTTGATCTTCAAGGAATTCTAATTGAATGCCTGTCAATTTGCTTCTCATGCATGAACACAAACCTAATCATAGCTGTAAATACTTGGGTTCTTTTTGAAACTTGTAACTTGTGCGTACCAAGACACCTAACAAACCTAATGATGAGAATAAGCAGTTGAATGTGATAAGCAATGCGTATGGGTTGACAACTGATGATGTAAGATTAACTGATTTTGATAGATTTGATAACTAGACAAGATTTTCCACGGATCTACACGAATCCCCGATTTTGTATCGCAGCCAGTGCAAATTCTAGGTTTTGTGCTATGAAAACACCTAGACTAGGTTTTGTGCTACGAAAACTCCTAGACAGTTTTGTAGCACATAAGAACCTTGAAACAAGTTTGACACATGGAATTTTTGTGTGATGTGGGACTAGTGATAGGCAAGAATAGAGTATTGACCCTATTTGACCATACCAACAAGACTCTATTCTAAATCTTAGACTCTAAAACACCATGGAAAAACCAAACCAAGATTGACCCCAATCTTTTGAAATCAAACTGATGCTCAGAATTTTGAAATTTTTCTTAAGTGATAACACCTTTCAAGAATATTAGCTGAAATAGATTCTTTTGAAAATGGATCATCCTTCACAATAGCTTTTAACATTTTGTGCAACTAACCAATAGGTTGTTCATCATTCATAATTTGTAAGAATAACTTAAACCATTCCAAAATTGGCTGGGATATATCTCGTGATAGTCTAGGTATTTTAATACGCACTTGTTCTTGCTTCTCATTTCGAGGACCTTGAGAAGAAATTAATTGTCGGAATAATTCAGGTGCATATTTATAATATTCTTTCTATTGGTTGGGATCACAATATTTCTTCAATGATGTTGGCCTTATGGAAGTTGGTTTCTTAGAGGTTCCAACACCATATTGGTCCTTTTTCATCCCCTACTTACAATATTAATATTCAAACGTGCCACTAGCTCTGGTTCACATGGTTTGGAATTGATTAGATTGGATCCCTTCATCTGGTTATCATCTTTCCAGCACGAAATAAGCCCTGAATAATCTTCTGTATCATTTGTATTCAATTGAAAATGTGAATACCAATGACTTATCAGCATTGGACATTCCCTTGAAACATGACCTTCTTGGTCATAGTTATAACATTTGTTTGGGCCTCTACCTCTTGTCCTCCCATCCCCTTAGAATTCTCCCTCATTGTCCTCGACGAGATTCATTGACTTGGAAAGATTGATGTAGAGGGAACACATGATATTGGGTTGAACCTTCAAATGGAATTACTGAAGAAATTTACGTGACTCTGTGATTATGTGATGGTGGCAGAGGAGGTCCCATAGGCGGACTAAATGGTCTTGGATCCCCGAGCCATTCAAATTTTGTGACATGATGTACTTATACTTCATAGCATGTACGCAAAACTTGAGGTATCATAGGTTGCATAGGAGAAATATCCTTTATCCTTGTTAGATCTGAGACTTTTGTCATCCTTAATGTAGATATCAGTATTTCAGATTAATCACATCGTTAGGATTTTATCGACGTTTCGAACCAATGAACCACATTAGTTGGTTCGAAACGTCGACCAAACCCTAACGATGTGATTAATCTGAAAGACTGATATCTGTATCCTTTATCCTCTCAATAAGACTGGCAATCTTGTTCTGGAGTCCCGTGATAGCAAGATAAGTAGAAGGAACACCTAGTTTATAATCTTGAGGATATCTTGCCATTGCCCCAATCTTCAATGCATGTTCTAATATATTATTCAGTGTGTTAATCCTCTCTTGTGAAAATGGAATCCTAGTCATTGGTAGTAAATCCTTAATAAAATAATCCCTATGATGATGAGGATCAATGGGGTATGATAGTTTGTTAATAACATCTTTGAATCTTTGCATACACTACCGAGAAAATTCTCCTTCCCTTTGACAAATATTCAACAATTATGCCAAGCTTTAGTGAGTAGGATAAGGTAACTTCAATTCTTGAAGAAATTATTATTTGATAGCATCCATAATGGCGTTACGATTTGCATCAATCCACTTAATAAACCATAAGAGTTCCCTATCTGTTAGAGTAGTTCAGAACTCAATAAGTTTAGTGGCATGAGGAATCTGTTGAGCCCTCCAAACAACTTAACATAGGTACCAATGTTGTTCAACATATTCACCACCTTGTCTTGAAAATTTTGGATAACGAGTAAGTGATCCAACCATATTAATAGCCATAACTATGAGATTTAACTGAATAATTACAAATCCTTTCGAACCCAGCTAAAAATGATTAGACGAACCAGATTGAACAAAATTGATGATACTACTTACTCTACTAGGATGATCAACACTATATGTAGAATTTATATGCTTGAACTTTATAGTCTTAGTTAACTTAGAAAGGAATTTATCTGTATTTTGATACGATACTAGGATAAGGTTAGGGAGAGGAAGGGTCATACTAGTATATTGTAGGTTGTTTCTAATGGGGATCAACTCATCTTCAAAAAACTGTCACCGCATCACAAAGTGCACATCATCATCCACTAGAGTATGATCCCCTATAATCGGTTTCATAGGTGCGTCAAGCCTATGAAATCATTATGACTCGGAGTGGGGATCACTAGTTACAATTGGACTCCTCACAAAACTATCATTGATGTCTCCTACTTTGCCAGACAAAGGTCCCTCATGCTCTCCATTTCTCCACAACTCGAGACTATCCATTTTATAATTGCATGATGCTAAACCTATCACCAATTGTACTATCCTTTTCAACTCTTTCCTTCTATACCTAATATCTCACAACTTTCTTCCTCTCCACTCGTTAACTATTCTCACCCTTCGCAATTCTCTAAAATATCGTGTGTGTAACTCTTCTAGATCCATCGCAAGAACCCCTCATTTTCCTTAAGTGGACAACATTCCTCTGCCTAGGTCCAACCCCTAGCACACAAAGTTTTAAGTGAAAATTCAATCTTCTTGGAATAGTAGAAGATTTTCTTCAACCATCAATACCTTGACCCACAGTGGAATTTCTTTCAATAATCTTCCACACAACCAAAACTTGAAAACTTATTCTACTCTAGAAAAGGACTGTTGATATTCAACGTAACTTTCAATAATACAACCTTTGATTGCTGAATTCAGCCATAAATTTATATCCCTTGTCATATCTGTATCCAATTAGTGGAGTTTACCCAAATCAGTGGTTGACCAATATTTATAAATACCAGACCAACTTCCAACCCTTGCCATGAGTTGTAATCATTTTAACCAATCCTGTAGCTTATCAGGAAACTCACACCACAATATTTTGTATTGTTCATAGGAAGGTTCAACGTATATAAATTCAAATCTCATCCAATCTATGTGCTTTTGTCTTAATTGAGCTTGTTGCAAGAATGAAATGATCAACTTTCTCATGCGACCGATTTTGAATCCCTTTGCCAAAAATTATAGATACCATGATCTAGATCACTTTTAATTTTAGGGTCTTGGCAACGAAACCTTTTGCTGGAGGAAAATTTTGAAATAATAGTGACCCAGGTTCAGCCTGCATTTCCAACAAAAGAGGTCGTCATAGTCTAGCTTTTCATTGGCATTTTCACTCTCTTTTTCAAAGGAGAGTCTCGCCCAAGGTGAGCTAGAACCACATAAATGATTAAAGGATCTATATTAACACTATAATATAATTTTGTCAATTAAGATTTAACATCTATGAAACCATATTATAAATGAGAAATACTTTCCTAATGGAAAAAATAGAGACATCACTTGCATAGATAAAACTGAAAATTTTAAAAGAGGGCTATGCATTTGTTAACCCACAACAACAAAGAAATTTCCAAACTCCATTTTATTAATATTTCCATCCATTGCATTATGGATCACATATATCTGTAGGAATATCTCAACATATTACACTTTACAATGCCTATCTTAGAACTTTTGCATAAATACATAGTTTTGTAGCACCCGAAAACCAACACAACTACAATAGAGACTCAGTATATACGAAAACACTGTTGAATTTGATCCTGTATGATTTCCTTTATAGGATCACTTTCTTGATTTGGTATTCTTGGAGGTTTCTTGATCCTACCTTGATTTGGTCCTCTTTGACAAAATCCTAGAGTCATTTCCCTTTTCCCTATTGATTCCTTCAAATTGGCTCCATTTTACTACTTCTGCGAGTGTGCTTCCTAGTTTTCCTAGTCCATAGGCCTCGGTGCTTTAATTTTACATCAATTTTAATATTCCAGTGACCTGCTTATGGTATATTTGGCAGTTTACCATATATAATTGTTGTTCATCATATTTTCCCCAAAAACCAAAGGACCCAACAAAGTGATTAAAAAATTCCATTGTGTGATTAAAGAACACCCAAATAATTCTCTCCTTGAAAGGTTTGAGACTATGGTTATATCTTTATTTCCAACCCTCTTCCACTTCATTTGTGAGTAACTATTTTCCAAAAGTGAGGGTCAAGGTTGATGAGTTAATTTGATCTCCAATTTTCTTTGGAGATAGCGTTCAATCGACAGTTGATGTATCTTTTCTTGTGTTGTATGATCACTTGAAACCAACGGAAACAAAACCTTATTAGTTTGATTATGATAGGAATATGTTGAATCTATTTCATTGTACAAGAATGATTGTGATCTAGAAAGGATTTTTCAAGTATACATAGAAGCTAGATATCACTTTCATATGATGAACCACAATTATTATTAAAATATTTGGATTGCTTTGTGTGGGAACCATTGGAATTTTGCAAGAGAATACTATGGAAGCTATACTTGAGAATATTCTCAAAATGTAAGCTCTATTTTGAGTTTGCATGATTGAGGTTTATTCTTGTCACAACATAATTCTGAACTACTTCTTGAAGTGAAACATTTAGTTTAGCATCTTTTGGCTATGATAGTTAAACCTTGTCCAATTCCAACAAGCACATCACAGACCCAAACAAGCTTAAATATGCCTTTAGTTTTCTCCAACTCACAATTGATTTCAAGAGACCAAGGAAATAGGAAGGTGTAGTTTTTGGAACATCTATTTGTTTATTTGTGTAGGTTTCACCTAACAAGATAAGCCTTGCATCTATTAATTCATATAGAACCCACACAACATTGGTTACAACTACTAGAAGACCTTGAAGTTAGCATAGCAACTAGCGAATAAGATTTGCATCCTCTGGAAGATTTGCATCCTCTGGAAGTACAAGTATACAAATTCTTGGATAGGGAAAATAATAAATTTGTAGTAGCATCCAGAAGAAATAGAACTCAATAAATCATAAGAAAAATTTGATATAGAGTCAAGAATTAAAATTCCGCAAATAATCTATGTTGGTAAAGCTAGTGTTCTATAAGTCCCTCATTTATAGTTCACATAGTATCAAAGAAGTTGCATCCTAGACCATAGTGTTGCCATAACTTTGAATATAACATTCATAACTCAACAAGTGAAATTTAAGAAAAGAAAAATGGAAGATTTACAACCCAATGCTCACCTTGGAGAAGAGAATGAATAGTTGAAGGAGTAGTTATAGATGTCCACCAATAGGATGGACAATTTGGGGTAGAACCTTGAGACTTATAAAAATTATTTTCCATTGATAAAGTAATTTAAGGAGTGTTGAGACTCATTCACCAAGGTTGTGGATGATTAGGATAAGAATATAATAAAAATTATACACTTGGGAGAGAAGGTTATTTAGTTCCCTAGCATGAAAGATTAGAGGCTTATTTAAATGAAGGCTCAATTGCTACAAGATTTGGTAGAGAAGGGGAGGGGCTTACAAATTATACAAGTTGTTATCTAAAAAGATTGGTAAACAAGGATAAAAATACCATCAATTTCTACTATCCAAGCAAATACCATAACCAAAACCACTTTGGTAATCTCACCTTTCATGGAATCCTCTCAAGATCATATGGGTGATTCGAAAATCATACTACGGACATTGGTTCAAAACTATTAAGGAAAATAGGATATGATGGACAAGGGATAAGAAAATTAAGAGAAGGCATCTTGAACCCCATTGTACCCATACCATGGGTCAAGGATGAAATCATAATATTTGATGGAAAAATGAAAAATCCCATAACCATGAAAACCAAGACAATGTTTGTGAAGGCCAAATACATGTTAGAGTTAGATTTCTCATCAAGAGAAGGAGTATTTTCACTATATGAAGGTGTAAATGCACTATCACTCTAGCCTTCCTATGGTAGATTGAAGAAGGCAAGTGATAAGAATATCACATGAATTAATATTACACATACACTTAAAGAAAGTAACAAGAATATTTGCTAGTGAAATAAGAAGAAAAATACCAAGAGGTCTTCATCAAATGAGACATTCTTTATTTGATACTATTTCAAGGAGGGAATCCATAACATTCCTAATTTATCGTAGGTATAGGAATTTTCATTCTATGTAAAAATGTTTGGATGTCCATGAATCTCCATAGTAAGTCTCTATTCATCCTCTACATAGGAAAGAAAAGTAGTTTAAAATGCAACAATATGTTTAGCCTCATCCTTTACATGATTTGGAGTTGAAACAAAAAAGCTTATAATGAATACACATTTGCAATTAAATATTTTTAATTTTAATCCCATTTACACAATGAATCAAATGAAATATCATTGAAGTAGTCCATTGATAATAAAAAATATCTTTGTAATGCGATTATTTACCTAGTACACTGGTCGACACCATTAGAATTTCTACTTTATGTTCCTCTTCTGGTAGAGGATCCTCATTTACAACATGTTTTTCCATTGAGAGAGAAAAAATTATAAGTACACTATTGTAAATGAATAAGTGAAAAAAATTAGAAGTACAAAATTTATAAGCACAAAATTATTAAGTATATGATTAATATACAACCATATGATCATTTTGGGCCTCATATATATCAATATAATGGGTCTACAACCAACTTTCGTGGGGATACATGAGAGAACCATGCTCTAGATGCATTATAATATTAACGGATTGCTCATTGATATTTCTACTCCCCTTCTTAAAACAAGGAAACACATTAAATTTATGGATGATATCAAACATGATTTTCTTTTATAAGTTATGAAAGGTTAATGTGGATTTATTTTTATCTACTATCTCCTTCAAACTAGATCTTGATTTTTGTCTCATGCTTATTCAATGATCAACAACAACCTCAAAGTCGAACTTGAAACCAAGCTAGAGCTATTCCTTTGTGGCTTGGGTTTTGAACTTAATGGACTGCATTGCATAAGTGTATTGATTTTTGTTATTGGCTAGAACAATTACAAGAAATTTGGAAAGTGATATAATAAATAATGGTGTTAAGATGTTTGGGTACTCACAACTTGTGCTTGTAATTTTGAATAGTCACCCTAGACTATTTTTTGTTGTCCATGTTTTTGAAGCTTTTCCTTGGTGGATTTTGAAGTGTCAAGGATCTTGCTAAAAGTTTCAAGTGTGTTATATAAAACAATTTTATTTAGAACTAAAGAAAATTCAAAATTTTGAATTCAAAATGCAATTTACATTGTTACACCAGATGGTGTTTTCCCTTTTCTTCTCATTTTTTTCTCCTTTGCATTCCCGATAAGGGCCTTCCATTCCCTTTGAGGAATCATTAGTGGATGCTTATACTTGGGGATCTTTTACAATTTAATGCTATGCATGTCCCATGCTTATTTTAAATATCTACCGGTAGCAGAAGTGACCCCATTTTTATTGAAGGTATCTACCTAAAATAGACGTTCAATGTAATCCAGAAGCTCTTTTTTAATATTGGAATTTGGGGAATTCCACCTTGTGTGTATGGTGGGCCCAAAAAGTGGAAATGATTATTTATTACATGCAAGGGATATGATAATTAGCTTGAAAATAATAATCTATATGATTTAAGTTTGAGATAGACAACACGAAACTATTAAAACATTAAAAAGTACCTTGGAATTTTGTTGTTTTTATTGGAATTCCTTCCTCATTCACCAAAAATGTGCATGTAGTTGTTGTTGTGCTAATAACACATGATGATCTATGAAATGAACCCATAATTTCATCAATGGGGTGACCTCTATCACAACCTACAAAGGTTGGTTGTTTGTTTGCTAGGAGGGCATGCAGTCATGGGTCCCAAATAAAGGTGTGGACCTAGTCTAGCTACTAGGACGATGACCCCTCGAAGGTGGAGAAGTGAATAGCCTCACAGGTATATGTTGGCTCGTGGTGATCAAATGCTATGGTTTCTCTACCAAAAAATCATGTATAACAATGAAATTTTTTTTTTGATTAGATAATGTAAAAATTAAGAAACAAAATTTCATAATTGGACCTACGACATTAAAAAATTCACATTAAAATATAATTATTACCTAATATCTCTGAAGATGTTTCCTTAATTTTTTCATTCTATATTTAATATGGGGAGTTTGATCTCTAATGTGAATCATGTGAATCAAACGAAAAAGTTCTCTTTTCACTTTAATCATAAGCTTATTGATTGTTATGATTGGGTCAAGGGAACTCAACAACTCCTCATCAACGCAGTCATCACCATCATGTCCCTCAGACTACATATTTCAACAAAATATAAGTTATTTCAATTATTTAAAAAAATAATCAAATTCACATTAAATGTAAATCAATATTGTTAATTGCTTCCCTATTATGACTGTGTAGGTGCTTTCAATTATTATCCTTCCAAATTATAATATATGTTTTGGCATAATAATTACATAATAAATCAAATGAAGACCAATTTTAGACTTTGGTTAGTTGGATGATATATACACATTCTTGTAAAAAACATATCCATAGATTCATTTATTCATTTATTTATTCCTCAAAAAATGAAAAATGAGAAAAGATATAAATTTTTGATAACTCAACCATATGATGTTCATTGGCATGAAATTTTGATACCAAGTAGTTGAAAATCATTTTCAGATACTTGACAAACTTCAGCATCAAATTCATTTGTTTTATCTCCATAAATTGTGAAAATCAATTAGGACTATTGTCCAAAAAATATGTCTGATTCTCTTGGCATGCTTGAAAGAAAACCAATATTACCTGTCTGAAGGAAAATGAACCATTTGGAGGAGAGATGTTAATGGCCATCAATGCCAAAATATAGAGAGGTAATTCAAGGATATATCAAGGAACTATTTCTTTCATAAGAACAACATCGCCATCTTATTCTTAGAAATAAAAACAACACAAGAAGTATCTTTCATAAATATGATACTTATTTTAGTCCATTTTATATTTTTTTCAAGCTACTTATTCTTTTAATTGCATTATTCAATGGTTAGAATTCACATTTTTAACATATGTATCATTTTCCACTATGAAAAAACCCTTAATGATGAAAATTTTTTGGTGGTTCGATTAGACCCTGTGATGTTATACAACTACTGTTCCAGTTGGAATTTCATCGAAGAAACTTAAAAGGAAAAAATTATTAGAAAGAAATTCTAATAGTAAAAACCCCTTTTGGGACTTTAAAGATGGATTCAAATATTTACCTTTTTGAGAATATCTTTGGTATTTCCTCAAGATGGATGATTCTACTATACTCTAATAGTTCAAAGTTTCATTCTAGAGACATATAACTTATTGAAAATGGTGATATTTTCTCTAGCTATAATGTTGATGATTTTGACACCAATAGAGGATATACATGAGATGTTATTTATTTAAAAAATAAAGGATTTAAAAAAATACATTAGATTGAAAAATATAAATTGTATTATAATGAAAACCCAAGTTGAAAAACTATAAAGTGTGGCTCGGTGATGTAGATATTATTCAATACTCAAAGCATCTAAAATATAACATGTTCATGACAAAAGGGGGTCCTTCCATATCATTTCTAGATTTATCCTTGGTCAAGCCCCAATTATATCTCATGTACATTTTTTAAAACTTGTTCAAGCATTAGATGCAAATGTTAACATGCATACTTTCTTTTCAAACATCATATATTTCCATTGCTTACCCCCAACATGATTGGAAGAGGTTGGAGGGTTTTCCCCTTGTTTTTTCTATGTCTTCTAGTTCTTCTGCCTCTTCTTCCTAATCTCTTGGCTACTTGTAGTTCTAATTTTCCAGACGAGGAAGAAAGAAGAGGAGGACTAGGTAGAAATTGCACATCTAATTGAAAATAGTATGAGAAATTTTCATAAGGTTATTATTCTTATACATAAAAGTATAATTATCATTAATGAGAGGGTAAATACAACCCCATAATAGGAATGTATTTATCTATTTGTTTGAATTTTTAATTTATCAAAAACTCTTCTAGTATATCTATTTATTTTATTTCACATGAGAATAAATAGTTTCCTTTACATCCCTCAAATATGAAATTGGGTTACTTATTTGTCGTCTTGATTTTTGTACTCTTTATAAGCCATGCAATATTCCCCAATGCCTTTTGTCTTTCGTCAATAGATATGAACACTCATTTATTTTTATCGATGTATCTTAGTTTTATATACTGCGTAGCCACTCCATATCTTTGCATACCTCACATATATTAGACTAGAGACATCCAATATTTGTAATTGTAATAGGGTTTGACATACTCCATCAATTTAGTTAATCTTTCATAGAAAACCTTTATTCCATCCCTAGAAAATAGCCCCAAACGATGTAACAATGATGGAGAAATGTGATATATCCTCTCATTGATACAAAAAACAGTGTTTACTTGAGAAAGGTCCTTGGGTACCCATTATTTCACTAGATGTTTGTACCTAAAGGGCACCTTTAAGTCGTTTATTCTCACTGCATCATAAGAACATGACCACCCTTTCAAGAAGAAAAAATCCATGCATCTACGAAATTTTATTGTGATATTCTCACCTCTAGTTGATATATATATATATATATATATATATATATATATATATATATATATATATATATATATATATATATATATATATATATATATATATATTATATGTACTAGATCTCTGACTTTCCTCTACTCTACCTGAACATCCTGTTGGGTAGCGGATGCCTTGCATAACGGTTTTGGAGCTTAAATCCTAGAAGTTTGGGAAATAATGTTGCAAATATTTGAAATACACGGAGCACGAAATGTAATAGGTTGAGTCAAGGGGTTGTTCACCCAAAAATAATATATAATAATAGGAAGTAGGTCGGTCTACCCATGGTCTGCGGACCATGGGGAATGTATAAATAGAGCGAGGCTCTAAGGGTAGAAGGTAGTTTTTTTCTAGATTCGATTTGATGTATTATGGGTGGGTGTAAGTAATCAGAGCTCTACGTCTGTAAGTTCGAGTCAAGGGTGTCAGTGGGTAGATAGAGGCTCTGCAGTTGTGTGTGTGGAGGCCTGGTAGAGTCCACAGCTGTGTGTGCATATCCCTGTAGCTGTGTGCATAGGGAAGAAAGAAGGTTGTACTAGAAAGAAGATATTAATAAAGATAAGTGGTTTATGAAGTATCGCGAATCTATTGTGTTCTGGTTTATGCATCTGTTATATGAGTTTATATCGTTTTTATAATTATGCACACTAGGTTATATTATTAAATGTTTGCTTAAATATTACAACAAGAAGATCAGATCTATAATAATTTCATTAAGAAGAAAGTACACCTACGCGGATCTTCGCGGAAGCCCGATCATAGTCCAGAGTGGTGCGAGGCCACCGAACGGTTCACGACCCCTCCAGACCACATCAAGACATCCCAAGGGTGCGGAAACCTGGTTCCAAAACCCTCCCCTGCTACCTATGGTGAGACCTTAGTCTGCACTCCACAGGTTTTTGCCAAAAGGGCCGGTAGCTGCGTGATTTGTTTGGCTAATAACTCTTCCGAACCTGGGTCAGTGCCCAATAAGCCAACAAATGGTTCCGTTGTTGGGACAGGGATCTGCCTAAGGGATGGTTGATGTCAGGAGTCTAGAACCTTACGAAGAAAGAAATTGATGATTGATAGGATCAAAAGCAGTACGAGTTTGTAGGTGGCCCTAGTAAACCTGTGCGCAAACTAGAAGTTTAGCATGGAAACCATGATCAAGTTGCCCATATTCAAAGGAGTAGGAAGTGAAGATCCAAAACAATTTTGGTTCATAGTAAGGACCGTATGGGAAGCGCACGAAGTTACAGACGATAATATTAAAAAGGCTACCCTGGTAAGTGCACTACAAGATCATGCCCTGACTTGGTATATTAAGCACTATAGCGATCACCCCAATGCCAAAATAGCAGAGATTCAGGATGCGCTAAAAAAGGAGTTTAGTCGGCCGAAATCAAAAACACAGTCGATTATAGCATTCAAAGACATCGTGATACTGCCAGGAGAAACCCCTTGGGATCTGGATCAGAGATTTAAGAGTACAATCCAAGAAGCTAACATGACGCTAACAGATGCACAACACCATGCATGGTTTGTGGCATCTTTAACACCACAATTGAGGACAACGCTATCACAATAGAAGATCTTGACCCAGGCTGAAGCACTAGAAATAGCGATGAGGTTTCATGAGACTCCAATACAGGATCTTGGGTTGGGAGTTTAGCAGATCCACGTGCAAATACAAAGTCTATGCTTGGAAATGCAGAGTTTGAAATAAGAGAAGGCACCCAGGCCAGAAATATGTGAGGAGGTGTGGTGCATAAAGTGCAAAGGCCAGGGCCACGATAAGGATCATTGTCCGATATTCACAAACTACTTAACACCGGGGGGACCAATGCCATTGTGACCAAAGGCACAAGCAGGGCCAAGCGTAGCACCCTCGCTCTGGTGCACAATCTATCAGGTGGGCAGAAAGCACAACATGGAAAATTGTCATCTACTGCAAAAGTTTACCCAGACCCCCCAACAGCTATTTTGCAATTTTTGTAGATCGATGGGCCACGATGAATGTGATTTCCGTAGTTATGAATTACTGATGGATTGCACTCTTGCCTGTAGGATGCAGACAGAGGCGTGAGGTCAGGATCCAGTCGTGGCAGTAGCGTGCGGTGGGTTCCAAGGGCGAGGATGAGGACGAGGAGGAATGGGGCCAGGAAGGGGCCGTGAGCAACTAATCTATTACAATAGAGGATCAGTGCACTACACACGAGATTGTACCAGCCCGACCAGAATATCTTGCCCCTATCGTGAGTAGTTTGATCATGAAATGATAGATTGCCACACACTGATAGTGCAGATTCGTGAGAAAAGGGCGGCACAACCTACGGCGACGCAGAATGTCCAGATAATGAGGTCTGAACCACACAAGGAAGACCCTAACGTGAACATGATGCTCAGAAGTGCCACGGCCACACGGGGGATAAGGGGGAACTAACCAATGAAGACACAGGGGTCCACAAGGAGACACGTTTGGAAGCTAGGAAGAGATTTGCGAAGGTCTCTACCCTAGGTAGTAAGGATCAACCTGAGTTGGAAAGGGATCTCTCGATGCTAACTACCTTTTTAAAGACATCCATGAAATTGCTTCACAACAATAGGGTGATTAAAGGATTACAAGTGCTGATAACTAGGTGTGCAGGGTCTGGTGAACATCGCATGGTCAAAAAATGGGGGAAACATGCTTCGCGCACTGGACGGGAAATGTGATTAACGGCGCAGATTGGTGACTATGAGATGGATCAGATCATCCTAGACTTAGGCTCAAATGCAAATGTATTACCTAGACAGACTTGGGAGCACACAAGCAAGCCCTCACTATAATGGTCTCCTATTTAATTCCGGATGGTGAACCAACGAAAGATCCTGCCCATGGGATGACTACAAGGAATTACAGTAGATATCGAAGGTGCGAGCACCCAAACGGACTTTGAGGTCACAGAAATCATGGATGAAAGTAGCCCTTACCCTACATTTTTGGGGATAGACTAGGCCACCAATATGAATGGGGTTATTAATTTAAAGAAGTGGAAGATGATATTTGAGAAGAAGTCACTCTGCGTAGCCATTTCGCTAGACCCAGGTGAAGCACCGCGTTACACTGAACCCGTGCAAAATGAAGGAAGCGATGATGAATTGGATTGTATCTACAAGATTACTGCTCGACATCAAGATTGGGTCAATCCAACTACGGAAGGAAGAATATCGTGGGGGCATGTAGAGTCCTCCACCGAAGATTCATATGAAGAAGATGAGCAGTGGCATAATCGGTTGAACATAGTAACAACCTTAAACTGCAATATGCTGACCAGGTCGTTGTATTGCGTGAGAGCTCAGGATTGCAAACTGCCAATGTATGATAGGCTGACAACAGTAGATGAATTCCTGACCAAGTGTGAAAGCGCGGTACCAGAGCACCAATGGTTCGATGCGTTAATATGGGCATTGCGCACGACGCCTACGCGTTGGTGGGGAACACATGAAGGAACCTTCAAAGATTGGTGTGGCTACAGGCGCATGATGTAGATAAGATTTGGGAAGCTGGAATTACAAATAACTGAGAGATACGATGGACGTGATGACCCATGTAGGCACCTTACTAGATGGGCCCAAGCCTATGGAGAAGAACCTGAACTGGAGTGGGTACACTTATTTTATCATACCCTGGATGTCATCCCAAGGAACTGGTACACTGAAACAGAGCTCTGACATGGTCTAGGTGAATGGGATATCTTGCGCGAAGGGTTTTTATTAACATTTCTATTTGAGGACCAATGGATGGAAACTATTCATGATGCGTTGCAAGTAGTAAAGGCCACCATTTTCAAAGTACCATTGGAACCAAAAGAAATAGTGCAGCTAGAATGTTTGCACCAGTTGAGCCGGGTCCTTGAGTGTTACAACGTGCAGGTCGAAGATGATGAGGATGATCCCAGAAACATCAATATTCTAGAAACTGAGGGGATTCATGAGGTGCGCGGACCAGTGATCGAGGACTCCGACATCACCACACCGTTGGAAACGAAAGAACTAGACATTGGTATGGAGGAGGAACCGGAGTATGCCACGCTTGGGGACTATTGGGATGATGCAACGGTGGATAAGGTTGTCGAGTTAGTTCGCGAATACAAGGATTTATTCCCGACCAAAATCATGGAATTAAAAGGAATCCTCGGCGACTTGGGGATGATGAAGATAACTCTGAAACTGGATGCGAAGCTAGTCAAGTAGCGGCCCTATTACTTGAATCCAAAATATAAAGCAAAGGTCTGTGAAGAATTGGATAAAATGCTTGCAGCAAGAGTAATTGAACCAGTTGAAGAATCCGACTCAGTAATTCCTATGGTTGTACAGGAGAAAAAATAGAAGGGAGAGATATGCATCTGTGTGGATCTCAGGAAGCTCAACGATGCATGTGTTAATGATCCATTCCCAATGCCATTTACAGACAAAGTCCTGGAAAATTTTGGAGGATAAGAAGCCTACTCCTTTACGAATGGTTTTTCGGGGTACCACTAGATCAAGATTGCGTCAGAGGATAGGAGTAAAACAACATTTGCTACTGATTGGGGCTATTTTTAGTATACAGTGATACCCTTTGGACTAAAGAATGCGCCGGTGATATTCTCGCACGTTGTGGTAGCTGCATTCAAGGAATTTATACATAAGTTCTTAGAGGTATATCTTGGTGATTGGACCGTATTTGGGCTAGTTAAGAAACATACCGCGAGCTTATGGTTAATGCTGGATACTTATCGATGGCACCAGATTGTGCTAAATATAAAGAAGTGTACTTTCCTCATCCCCTTTGGGAACCTGCTCGACCATGTGATCTACAAGCAAGGCCTGATGGTAGACCTAACAAAGATTGTTGTCATACTCAATCTATAAGCGCCGCGAAGTGTCAAGCAGTTGCACGCCACATTGGGACACACTGGTTACTATTGCAAATTCATCAAGAGCTATGCGCAGATCACAGCACCAATGGAACAGTTGTTGAAAAATGATGCTACTTATTGCTGGAATGAGGAATGTAACAAAAGTCTAGAAACGCTCAAGGAAAAGATGGCATCAGCTCCTATATTGGTCTTTCCAAAATGGGACATCAAATTTCACATGCATGTTGATGCGTCATGTATCGCGCTGGGCGTGGTACTCACACACGAAGGGGTGGAAGAAATTGATCACCCAATCACATTCACATGTCGACGATTGTCAAAAGCTAAGAATAAGTACTCCACTACTAAGTGTGAGGGATTGGCAATGGTATATGCACTCCAGAGATATCGCCACTACCTACTCGGAGAACACTTTAAGATGTATATTGATCACTCTGCACTAAAATACCTAATGAATAAGCCTGTGTTCGGGGGGTGCATTTGTAGATGGTTGTTATTATTTTAGGAATATGATTTTGAAGTCATCGTAAAGCCGGGGCATCTAAACGCAAGCCCAGACAACCTATCCTGAATTGAGAATGGTGAAGGACCCACGAATCTGGAGGAGGGACTACTTGATGCACAACTCTATGCAATGCGTGTCATGGATGGCCAGTTTGAGGATATAATCCACTTCTTAACCACATGAACCGTGCCACAGGGACATTGGGTGTAGCAGAAGAAGGAACTAGTGATACGCACAACAGACTTTACTATTATTGCAGGGCACCTCTACAAAATGGCAATGATGAAATAATACGCAGATATGTACTGGAATTTGAGCGAGGACAGATCCTTGCTGAAGCACATGGGGGGGTTGCAGGAGGACATTATGCAGAACGCGCCACAGCAAAAAATATTCTTCGCGTAGGACTATGGTGACCAACTCTACATCAAGACTCAAAAAAGTACTGTCGGGCCTGCGACGTATGCCAACGAACGAGGAAACCATCACGGAGGGATGAGATTCCATTCAAGCCGCAGATGACACTACAACCATTCAAGAAATGGGAAATCAACTTTATAGGGCCTCTCACACCTCCACGAAAGACGAGGGTGCGCTATATCATCACTACGACAGAGTACTTGACCCGATGGGCGGAACCACAGTTGGTTAAGGACTGTACGAATGCTATAGATGTGAAACTTTTGTTTGAAAATGTGTTAACATGGTTTGGATGTCCAAAAATTCTAATGAGAAACCATGGAATGCACTTCCTGAATGAGACCACCAATGCACTCACTGAAGAGTTCCAGATATATCATCAACAAAGCAGACCATACCATCCACAAGAAAATGGGACTGTTGAAGGTTTCAACAAAATCTTGGAGACTGCGTTGACAAAGGTATGTAATGCGCAGCAGAATGATTGGGATTTGTGCATACCTGTTATGCTATGGGCATATCGAACAATGTGCTCGAAGTTGACGGGTCAGACGCCATTCCAGTTAGTCTATGGAAAGGAATTCGTGATGCCAATGGAATAAATTGTACCCAGTTTGCGAATAGCAGCGATGACAAGCATGGCAGACCGCGCGGCTTTGGAAGAGCAGATTGCGCAATTGGAAGAACTTGAGGAGGAATGGTTTCTGGAAGGATTCCATTAGCAGGTACAGAAGCAGCAGGTTAAAGCTTGGCATGATCGCCATATCAAGATGTGCACATTCAAAGAAAATGATCTAGTATTACTCTATGATAGCAAGTTCGAGAAATTCCCTGCAAAGCTCCAAATGCATTGGTTGGGGCCCTATGTAGTAAAATAAGTCATAGATGGGGGCGTGGTCCAGCTTGCTAAGCTGAATGGAGAACCTTTCCCAGGCAGAGTAAATGGTAGTCGCCTGAAGCTCTACATGGGTGGGACGACCGCATGACTAACTGACCAAAGGATAGTGTCACCACTCCAGGCAGTTGAAAGAGAGCGCAGTATGTTAAAGTAGTTTTTGGGGAAGCTACGTGAAAATAAAGGGACGTGTAGACTTGGTATGTCACCAGGGTCATGGTTGCGCAAAAGGGGTTGCGCTACTGCGTGGAAAAGCAATAAGGTGACCGTTGCTGACATTATTCATGATAAGATTTCTAAGTTATGGTAAAACTGACTAGGCAGCGGGCAATTAAGAGATGTGGTACGAGCTAGATCTAGAACGATCTACCGCAGTCCTAATGTTATGGCACAAAAAAAAGGAGGGAACTGATGAATTTGAATTTTGAAATGCTTATAAATCACAGCAAGGCATCCACCAAACAATCTGCGATTTTGAGGAAAGTAAGATATTGTGCCACCCCACCGAGATGGAGCTGTTCATTATTTATGCTCAAGGAGTAAGCCCAAGGGTTGTGATATGACCAATGGCAATACAAGACTTTCTGGATAGTATGGTGTCGACGGTCGTGGGCACCGTGCAGAGTTCAGCACCAATAGTAGGGGATGTGCCAAAAATTCTTAGACACAAAGCAAAACTAGTATGGATGCCACTGCCTAACCCATGGGTTGGCCGGTGAACCATCAAAGATAAGGGAAAGCCTGTAAATACAGAGCCAAATGATGGAATTGCAGTTAATAGTTTGTTTCTTACACACCTTGAAGATTGGGATCTTGCAGATACTAGCAATTGTCTTGCAAAATTGCAACACAGGCAACATACGTCAATGCATATAGGCGACCAGAAATTGGAGACTTGTTGCATTGGCACAAAGAATTCCCGTATGTGACACCCCAGCTATAGCTAAAATCCTATGAGGGGGTGCTCTGTGTTAACCAATTAGAGCAGAATGAGCATCATCAGTTGCGCGAATTAGTGAAGGAAATGGAGCAGGAGCTAGCAGAAGAGTTGCAGGAGATAAAGAGGGAGTAGCAGCACGAAGTGTGTCACTCACAGGGATGGTGGACCGCGAAGCCTAGGCAGCGCGTATCACCGCACTGACGAGTGACTCAGGACGAGTCATGATGATTGTGTTGGAGGCCTGTTGGGTAGCATACGCCCCACGTAATGGTTTTCGGGCTTAAAGCCTAGATGTTTGGGAAATAATATTGTAAATCTCTGAAATACGCAGAGCGTGAAATGTAACAGGTCGAGTCAAGGGGTTGTTCACCCAAAAATAATATAGAATAATAGGAAGTAGGTTGGTCTGCCCATGGTCCATGGACCATGGGAATGTATAAATAGAGCGAGGCTCTAAGGGTAGAAGGCAGTCTTTTTTCTAGATTTGATTTAATGTATTATGGGTGGGTGAAAGCTATCAGAGTTTTGCATCTGTAATTTCAAGTCAAGGGTGTCAGTGGGTAGATAGAGGCTCCGCAGCTGTGTGCACAGAGGCCTGGTAGAGTCTATAGTTGTGCGCAGGGTAGAAAGAACGTTGTACTGGAAAGAAGATATTAATAAATATAAGTGATTTCTGAAGTATCACAGATCTATTATGTTCTAGTTTATGCATCTGTTATATGATTTTATATCATTTTTATAATTATTTACCCTGGGTTTTATTGTTAAATGTTTGCTTAAATACTATAACAAGAAGATTAGATCTATAATAATTTCATTAAGAAGCAAGTACACCCGCGCGGATCTTCGCGGAAGCTTGATAATAGTCCAGAGTGGTGCGAGGCCACCAAACAGTTCGCGACCCCTCCAGACCACATCAAGACATCTCAAGGGTGCGAAACCTGGTTCCAACACCCTCCCCTACTACCTCGGGTGAGACCTCAGTCTGTGCTCCGCGAGATGTTGCCGAAAGGGCTGGTAGTTGTGGGATTTGTTTGGCTAATAATTCTTCCAAACCTGGGTCAGGGCCCAATAAGCCAACATTCCCTCACTCAAAGAAGATAGATATGATAGGTACATGTTTCATTGTACCTATAGTCCATCGAATGAGGGAAGAAGTTAGTGAATTGATGGCCTATAATATTTCAATATTTCAATATGACCCCCCTTTTTAACTATAGTTTAATACTCAATGTTTTATTTCTCGAGGATTTAATGCACATATGATGATGTCCAAACAAGGAAAATACTCAAGGAAATAAACCATCATCTCATCAAAAAAACATGTGCATAACTAGGAGGCATGAAATACAAATTAAATTATTCACATAAACAAATAATGGGCTTGTTGTGCTACCTAACGTCAACCCTCATATATACATAATCGAGAATGAGATCGATGCCATGAGGATAGTTAGAGAAATAAATATTCTCAAGCATCCCACCCGTGATATCATAATTAACTTGAATGACATCATGGTCCTTGTTGGTAACTCTAATTTCAAGGATGTTTATTTTATTTATGATCTCATCGATATTGACCACCACGAAAACATCAAGTCATTGCAATCACTTACTAATTATCATTGCAATTACTTCATGTACCAGGTAGGAAAAAAGGGGTAAATGATGTTTTTGTGTGTTTGAATGGATGGGTTTACAATCATTATTGCTTGTGTGGTTTAAAATAGAGAATAAATTTTATATAGTTAATTATGTGTGTGACTAAAAATATTTTGGAGTTACCCAAGCTTAAAGGAACCCATTTCTTTGAAGCCATAATTTATATCCGATTCACAATTACTATGAGAGTGATAGCCATCCATCATCAACAAGGGCATAGCAGTTTACAGATGTGTGTGTATTGGGTATAGAGGTTTGATACCTTAGCCCTTTAAGGAAATCCTATACTTCCATCACTCAAGACTATATGGCATTAGTGATACATTTATATCTTCTTTGAGAAAATGTACATATTCATTCTATTAAACTATACATGGCAGTTAAACTACGATTAAAATTGATTTATAACTGATATGCTTTTTCTAACAAAATCCTTTAGATGGGAATGAAAATATGGTTATAGGATATTTTGGAACTATAAAATAATACTTCATTGACTTCCTTCAATGAATTTGATCCACAATCGTAAAGATTAGACAATCCATATGTATTATGGATACAATGGATGCACAAAAGTTAAAGAAAATGCATTTTACCTTCATTGATGGAGAAGAGATAAGGAGTGCATAAAGGTAGATTGGTAAGAGAATACCATTTCCATATACAAGTTATATCAAGAGAGAATATCTAGTGGCCTTGAAGGAATTTTGAAGACTCACCTAGTAGCAAAATTAATATAGAAATAAGGTATGGTTGTAATATATTTTCAATATTTCATACCCATTGTAGAGCTCCCAATTCCATGTTGAAACAAGAATGATAATTACATAGAATACTAAATCAACTACATTACATATTACATCTTTCGTGAAAATTATATATCTGGATGTTATACATAAGGATGCCATGATGAGAATGTTTATATGTACCTTAGAGATTCTGTAAAATATTGTTTGAGAGTTTGGGTGGAAAGGAAATATCTTCATTGGTAAAAATAATCATAGCACGTCACAAGTTTTAGGATTTCTTGTTATGAGTAAGAAGATCAACTAGAAAACTTCAATGATGTCCATGATCCATTTGTTACTAACCACGACCAGGAAAGGGAGGCACATGTTGTAATTTTTGGTACCGGAATTAACCCTTTAGATGCTTTTGGTATCATACTAGGGTTCTATTATCCCATATCATACTATGGTGCTACTTATTACAAACAAACTCGTATTTCCTTATCCCTTATTTGTTCCCATGAGTAAACCTCATCAATGCCAAAAGGTTGATGATCTAGATCTACATCTTCTTAAGGAATATTAATGGCTACAATGTATAATATATTTAAAAAATCGAGTGTGTTTTAAAATTCTCTCTCATTAAATCAAACTTATACTTAAAAATATAACTTAATTCCACTTATCCATGTTTCCATGCTTAACAAAAACCTTCCTATGCCATGTAAATGTTTTAACACCAACAAGTCAAACCTTAAAGATATAGCCTATAATAGATTGGAAATATTCATTTTGAAATTATAATTGATGGATAATTCCAAAAATATGAAGTGCATTGAACTATATTAAATGATTATACATTTCAACCACAATTTTAGGTTATTTGTGGTGATTATGGCACTCTAATCAATCATCTACTTTATAATGTTTCTCAACGTCAAGTTGTCCCATGATGAAGCTAATTGAGGCTTTCAAAACATAATTCAAAATAATTTATTAGACCTATGAGAATTGTCTAAAATTTAAAATATTTTTCCAATGTCTAAGTCTGATTGCAACCCAAATGTAGTTGGACCAATCAGAACACTTTAACTAAAATTTCAAAGATGAAATATAAACAATAAAGGAAAATCATGAATAGTCTTGAAACTTTAATTCAAATTCATTTCTTGATAAGATGCTTTATTTTCTGATTAACAAAGTCAATTTCTTCGTCAAATATACCCTTTTAGGATATGATGGTTATTACTTATGAGGCACCAACAAAATAGAACAAACCTCGTAATCCCAATAACTTATCAAACATTTAAAGGAAAAGTGTAACTATGAACACATCGTATTTATCTCAAACATTTCAGGCCCTAGTTTTCACTCAAACATTAGTCTAGGGAACAAATTTGCAAGTTTTTACTACATATACAATCTTCAGATCATTCAACATGATTTTAAAAACATCCTAGTTTAATCTAAAATAAAATTTGTAAAGTTAATTCAAATTAATCTAGTCTAACCAATCATGTAACAAGCAAAAATACCCCAAGAAATACTAAAGAAAAACGATACCTATATATTTTTCATTGAAAAAGAAAGTAAAGGACAAAACCATAACTAAAAAGTGATAAAATTCATCAACCGAGAAGGGCATAACACTTGATCCATGGAAAATAAAACAAATTTCCCAACTCAGTTTCAGTAACTGAAGGAAAGTTTCAAGGACAAGTTCCTAGACTCCCTCACTTTTCATGTAACAACATCCCATCATCCCGCAAAACACATACACACAAGGAAGCATAAAATATAGACTAAAAGGATAGAGAGATGAAAAATAAAACAATATGGAAGAATAAATTTTCTTAAATGACACAGACTAGTAAGATTTGGTAAGTTAATATGATCTTTTTTTTTAATTATGTACAAGATAAATTTTTTGAAAAGTTTAAGGGGATATATATTGTAGAAAAACGTTACCCTTGGAGGATGAATAAATTATAGGTGCTTCCACTAACTCAAGTGATAAAGAACATCACGTACAAGATGATGATGATGTGAAAATGATGTTTTGTTGTGATGAGTAGACGTATATGGGATATGGGTTACTAACATGCTCCTAAACATCCCATTTATGGAATAGATAGCGAGATATTGATAGAGAAAAAAAATGAAATTTCACCTTTTTTTTTCGAGACGACCTTAAGACCTTTCTCAAAAAGCATGAAGAGGGCATTATAGATCCTATTTCCTTTGATCTTAGGAAATAAAACTATGTTGAGTTATATGATGCAAATTATGTCATCAATAAACATCCTAATGTCCTTATGAATGGGGCATATATATTGCAATGTAAGGATCACTAGAAGACCATTACACTTTAAACATTTATAATCCATGGATATCTTCAACTTGTACCTCATTTATATATAAAATAACCAGCAAAGGGATCTAATTGGGTTGAAATATGTTTGGTATAGTTTCATGCTCACCGCTTAATATATGGAAGAATTTTTGAACCTTACAAAATAGCTCATTGGCCCCTAAATCATAAGCCAATTTATTTTTAAGATCACATCATCTATGGCATGCATCATGTGGAGAATTGATAGAAGATGAAAAGTTAGGGAAAAAAAATTAGAATAATTTTTGGAATACCTTCTAAAACCTTGTTTCTAGAGGCTATAACAAGTGATTTTCATAGTAGTAACGGGGGATGGCTGTTGGATAATGTACATCAACCTCAAGAAATGAAATTTGAAGTGCATTGAGGGGAGTCCTAGACAATCTATGTGCTAGCATATTCTTATGTATCAGATGATGAATATATAAGACCTATAAAATGTTATATAAAGTAGGAATGTAGTAGCAGACACAGACTTTATTGTAATATTGACATTTTTTCCCTTCTATAGGAACTTACCTCAATGTTTAACCATACAATGATGAATTATAGCATATGCTTGTCATTTAATGTATCCTAGTTTTGGTTTATAGCCAAATAGAAGGGGATACCTCATATTTTTTAGGAGATGCAATGGTGGTTGGTTGAAAGCACCAAACTAATAGGAGGAATAAACTCAATATTAATGCATAATTAGAACACTAAATACAAGGAAAATTATTTCTTAAGGAGGTTTGATATTGATCTTTATAATTTTAAAATTTAGTTAGTACTCTGACTCCTCCACAATCTAATAAATTATTACTAATCCCAATTTGATTCATACAACTAACTCATAATTTTTTTGGGGCAATAGGATCAGACGAGTTGTTTCCTTAACTATATCCACATAACTCTTTAATACGGTATGATTATATAATGAGAATAAAGTTTACATCCAATTTGAGTGTGTTTAACAATGAAAAAGATGAAGCAATTGGATTAAAAAATGGATAGCTTAGGGTTAGTCGATTAATAATACCCCATGTCATAATTTGGCAAATTCCATGCAGTTAATGACACATACTATGGATTTACTATGCCACATGGCTATAACCCATCAATATCACTACCAAAGTAAGATGATAAACATGAAAAGACCTCACCTCCCACACATATGCTCAATCTCTTAGGGATATTGTACTTCACTGCTAAAGTGTCATATATTTTAATAGGAAAGATTATGGAGTGTATGTTGAATCTGAGGTGCTAAATGAAATTTAGGGAGTCTTCTTGTTTAGTCAAAAATTTTCCTAGAACTTATTATGGTTTCCAGGTTGGCGGTTAGTTTTTATGAAATTATACTTATTTTGAGTGTCTTGTTCTATTGATTTGAAAGTTTTGATGCCTCTAAAATCGCTACATCAACATCAGGGAAAACCACCCGGTCTGGACCTTAAAGGCAGCTCCTTTTCCATTTGGTGTGGTGGCTTCGACTGGATATAATGGGACCAGTTTCCCAATGATTCGTAAATAGGATGGATAAGTGGTTGAATTTTTATTTCTAATGATAATGATGGATGATTTATTCTAAAGTGCAAAATTAAAGAACAACTTAATTTATCCCAAGAAATTTCCTTTTTAGTGTAACTTTTGATGATCTTTATTTACAAATAGGCATATAGATGACTCCATTGATAAACAACGACATTCATTCATATGATAATTAATTTGTTCAAGTAGTTGAACAAAGTAATCATTAAAACATTATTACACTATTCTCCATATATCATTGACATAAATATGATTACAAAAATAACATTCCTTAAACATTCAATAGTGATAAATATAAGGACTGCTGTTAAAATACATACATACATCCAATGATAGCAAGATTAAAAAAATGTTGATTCATATAAAAGAATGGAGCAAAGGCATAGATAATAGTACCATATGTTATTTGGATCCCTCCCGATATCAATCGCATTCAGATTCCATCTTCTAACTTAGAAATACTCTCACAAAAAGCAGTAGTGCATATCTCATCAAAGTATTCTTCATTAAAATTCAGAATATAGGCCCAGTCTTCATAAAAATATATATATCAGAAGCACAATAGTGTGACTTCCGATCCAAGTTTTATACAAAAATTGAGGACCCTTTCTAAAGACATGAAAGGGTCTATAAATACTATCTAAGCTAACTGATTATGAAATAAAAATGCTATTAGGTGGTATAACCAAATCATGAAAATCTCCTTGAAATAGGCCTGCTTGCAGTCGGTAGAATGATTCATTGTTTCGGCCGATCATCCTTTGGCTTGAGCTGGCAGATAGCAAGCATTGGTTGCAATTCTGGAGGGTGACTCAGACGTGAATGCAGTTGGGTTGAATACGTAGCATCGTGAATTTTGGGAATCATGTAACCAATCACATCGGTTAAACATTTGAGTGCTGCCCTTTGACTGTATGGTTTAACTAGGAAGAACCAAAAGGTGTCCCAAGTTAAACTTTGGATGCCTGCGATTAATCTCTCCTTTTCCAATTCTTGATTGCATGTCTGTTCCAATGCTTTGGCTGATGGCAATTTACTTGGAGTGCACTGTGAAATCAAATTAGACAGATAAAGAGTATCCTTAATTAACTCAATCAAATTACCATTTGTTGATCTACATCTTGAAGTTTCCCTTTTTTGCTTTCATCAATTGTGATTGCCATTCTAGGAAAAGAATTTCCTTGTGTGATTCTATAATTTTAGGCAGATTAGCAGCTTGCCCTTCACTGGTTTCTTGTCAGGCAAGAAAGTTTGTTAATGTCTCATCGTCCTACTCTAAATTCTATCTTGCGTCAATTTATTTGTCAATCATTGATGAAGCAATCTCACAGAGGGGCTCAGCAAGGGAAATATTATGACATAGTAAATTTAACTTTTTAATCAATGCCTTATTGATTTGGAGAGCTTCGGACCTGAACTCTGCTGGTTGAGGAAAACTTTTGACCCTTTCTATTGATTGTGATAGTTGAGTGATTTTATCATCTTTTGTTTTGCTCATTTGTTCATTCATTGTCTTTAACTTGGACAATGCTAAAGATAACTCTTTTTGTTTCTGCACTGCACTTTGATCTATTCTCTGCTTGTCCTTGAGCAATTGCTCATTTAGTTGGTTGTTTACTTGCTGCTGTGTTGCTAACTGCTATTATAATTTCTCTATTCTCTACTATCTTTCGGATACATGTGCCTCCAATGAAACAATTGTCTGATCTTTTTCCTTGAGTAAATTGCTCACTTCTGATGCTTTATCCATAGTGACTGTTGAATATGCCCCGATATATTGGGAGAGTTTTGTGAGGTCTTCAAAAGGATTGAATTCTTCTTTCTATACCACGTTAGCCATCTCTGTTTGTGCAGGTAAAAGGGAAGATTCATCAAGTCTTCTCTTTTTCCTTTTTATTTTTACTATAGCCCTATGCTTAGGGCTGTAGAAGACACCTAAAGGTGGTATTTCTTCTATATGCAAAACAATTTCATCCGATGGATCCTTATGAATTATCTATACATCTTTACTCATAGGTAGGCCACTGGTTCCTTCAGTTGGAACCATATTTATTGCTATCTTGTGACCAATTGTCACTTCAGGTGTGCTGAAACCCTGTGAACTCTCAGGATTGCTTATAATGGAATCGAAATGTTGCCATTCTTTAAGGAGCTTGGGATCAATCTAAGTATCTATATCCATGTGTTCATTGTCTTTTCCCTGTTCTTTCTCCTGTTCTTTTTCCTGTGCTTTCTCTTGAGCTGGCACTTTTCCTTTCTCAAGAATTTTTTCCACAGCAGAAGATTTGTCAACAGTATGTTGTTTAGGCTCGCTTGACTGGATTGCTGGGGTGGTGGCTCATAAATCTAGAGGTAGAGTTTGCAACCTCTATTCTCTAAGCCTATTAAACACTTCCAGCCCTTCATCTTGATACCTGATCCTGGCCAATGTTTTTACCTGAAATAATGATTCTGTTGAGGAAAATAGGTCATCAAAGTCATTCATCTCATTATCAAACTTTGCAAGTTTGGCTTGTTCAAGAACATTATAGGAAACTTTTCTTGGATCATACTGTCTGTTGGGAATTGTTGCAAGATTGAGCATTTTAATTTTTTCTGTCTCCTTTTCTACATGTTTGTAATCATGGAGAGTGTAAACACCACATCTTAAAGAAAATGTAGGCCATACATGTTTCTTAGAATTTTTAAGGGTTTTGGATGTTCCTTCCGTTGTTATCTAGTAAGCCAATTCCAAATCTAACAGCTTATCGGGAACATACAGGGGAAGGAAATGGGGTTTTGTAAGGCTACCAAAAAGCCTTATATAAGTGAATTTGTCTTCTCCGAACCAATCACCTAATTTAGTCAAGTCGATCCCTGCTTCCTCGGAAATCCTGGGGGCAGGCTTATCAAAAATAGCATAGTAGACAGGCAACATAAAACCATTGCAAATTTTGTACAAATGATCTTTGTAGTGAGCCTTCCATAACATTTGATGATAAATATGGATTGGCTTAGAGTTTTCGAGAGTCCATCTCTATCCGAGTATCGGATATTCGGAATTACAGCAAAGAGTATCCATAATATAAGCACTGTAATAAAAAGGGGGAATGGTCACGGTAGTTTTACGTGAACTTGATCTGAATTCGAGAATTGTTGCGGCTAATTTGTCGGACAAAATGTTTGCCCAATCCATCACATAACTGTTGATGGCTGCCTCCATCAGAGGGACCATTTCAATGGTAAACTTGGCAGAGTCATGTATTCTCCACATTCTACACATCATAGCCTTGGAATAACAGTAAGGAGAAGCCAATGAGTCCACAGAGTACTTACCTTATGATTCATGTTTGTGCTTCTCAGGATTATGTCTCCACTGCTTAATTGGGGCTGATTCTGACTCATTTTCATTTGCAAATTTTTCAAGGAAAGCTTTGTTGTACCACTTTTTAGGTTCAGGCGAGTGATACATTTTCCTTAGATCATCAGGCTAAAACGAACCAAATATCCTCCCATCAACTGTGCAAAATGTTCTGTTCGAAACTGGAATTTCCTCTAGCACCCATCTCACAATGTCAGTGTATGGGAAAAAAATTTCTCGCACTGCTATTCTGTGCAAATATGAACAAGCTAAATCTTTGAGGGATGCTTCCGATTTGTTAATCGAGTCAACCGTAGCTTCTTCTGATATTTCTTTAGGCTTCTCTACTTCTATTAGATGGTAGATGCTCTCCCAGCTTGTATTTCCAAGACCGAGGCACGTAGTGTCTAAGATTAATCCTTTTTTTCTTGGTCCAGGATCCTTGGATGGTTGCACTATTGCTGTAGGAGCCGCTGCTGTGGATTTCTTTGATCTCTTTCCCATTTGTTTCAAATTCCTAATTTAAGCATAATTCTGCACAAGTGATTGGAAAAATGGTGATACAGAGAAATCTTGCTATAGACCAATATGATAATGAAAGAGTTGCGTCGATGAGCAGGTGATAATAGACTAGAGTAAGATTGCCGCAGATAAAATCTAAAGAAAAGATCTACCCTTAACTGCTTCATTGATTAGCGATTTAACCTGTCAATCATGATGAAAGAATTTTTAAATTCCCATCATGTCTTTTATATGCCAAATGATTCATTCAAACGTGGCTTAGATTTTTTTGATGGATAATTAGTGATAGTTCGCAAATCGGTGATCGGTGAAGTGAAAGGAAAGGCTTTAATGCTTGTTTTAAACATCTCCAATCACTGAAAGGTGATATAATGCATGTAAACCTTTAAGATATATCCTCGAGATACACGCCTCATTAATGCATCGCAATCGGGGAATGGATTCGGGCTTTATTGTTATGTCAATGCGATTTCGCTGATAGCCAATTGTAATATGCTTTATCGCATCGAAGGATTTGAGTCTGCCTTCCATCATGTGTTAACTTGTTATTGCTAATTTCCAATAGCAATACGCCTTATCGCATCGGAGAATTCAAAAGGCTCTATTACATTGCTGCCTTGGCATTTACCTTTTCTGATATCCGATTGCGATATGCTTTTCGAATCGGAGAGAATGGATGTATCTTTGTGCCTGCTTCCTTTGTTATTGCAATATGAGATCTTGTGATCGCTTTATCGCAATAACGAAGATTTTTATAATATTTTAAAGCCACACTTTATTTCTATTCAAAAAGGCGTTTATTAAAATAATTTGTTTACGTTAAGCCTTTTTGATAAAGGTTTTTCTAATGATGGTGTTATAGACAATTTTGGGCACTGCAACCCCAAGCATAAATGTCCATAAACCAAGGGCTCCTAAGTCCCTAAAGGTGTTGTTCCAAGCCCTAAAAGAACAAGGTCAACTGATTACAGCATCTCCCAGAAGTTCTACATGAAAACCTACTCAGAACTGGTCAAAACTGGACCATTTCACCTACTCCATAGGCAAACTGCATTGCATCCCACCTAAATACACACAGTAGTTGCGTTGCATTTCAAAAAGCCCTTCTATGGGGTGCGATGGGCGAGAAGGGACAAATGGCAGGGTCAATCCGCAAGGTGGACAAGCATGGAATCTTCCAGAAACTTCTCCTGTGACACTTGCCTCTCTGAATTTGACCAGGGATGAGTAATAAATCATCAATCTCCAAGTGGAATCAAGAACTATCAGAGGGGAGACACTAATCAAATCTCAAAAGCTGACTCACCTCCCTTGCAGACATCTATATATGGATCCCTCATCCCAGAGATCCAAGGGCTGGAATTTTGTATCTTGTAAGGAAGTGCTGCTGGTTTATTGGTGCAATATCATAGTGTTGGGTGATCTAAGCTTTTCATGAGGTGAAGAAGGGCTTATTGGTGAGAGGATGATGCTGGGTCAGAACATTTGGTTGTAATTCTCTTGGCTCTTTCTTGATTATCAATAAAGCTATTCAAGTTTTTCTCCATACTCTTGTATGATTTATGTTTTATGAATTTGTATGGTTAATATACATCTGATCCTATATTGCTTATGATAATAGATCTATGTTCTCATATAGTGTTATGCTGCTTTGATTCTACAGGTACTCTGTGAAGCTGGGTATACAAGGAAGCAAGTAGCAAAGGACTATCAGAAGAGAGAGGAATCGAACAAGGAACCAAGCGCAAGACAGAGGTTGGTCTCCTTTATCCTTCTCTCATCTATCTTTCATAAAGGAAAACGAAAGTAGTTTTAAGTTTGTCTGTTTCTAAGGTAGCTACCAGCCTTAGTGGGATTAACAGTTCTGTATAGACACTATTCCAAGTAACAAAATGGCGACTCCATTGGGGAGAGAGTAGATTGTTTGTTCATATACATTTGTTTACTTTATAAACTTACAGACGGAGCCTGAAGTCAAGCCAACTAGCCTTCGAACTGCATTTGCTATGCAAGTGCAAAGTAGATCAACGCTGCTTCAGTCAATCTCCGGGTTTTGTTTATGAATTAAACAATTGATTTACAAACTCTATAATTGCCCTTGTGGTGGCTCTAGTAACCTCCTTAGATCTACCCCTGTGATTGATTTACTGATTACCACTTGCTCGGCCAAAATCCCTGAACTGAACTGCAAACTATGACCCAGAACCCAATCAAAGTCTCATCCCTGGTCCAACGCACTGTCTGTTCTGTGAACTTAAAATGCAGTGCACTTCCTGAGTGTAGTAGGTGTGTTGCATTTCAGTTTCACTGTGTTACAGGTGCACTGATCAGACAAGGCCTTGTTCCTAAATTTTGGTTTCTGTGTTCACTCTTTTCAGATCTATTCAAGAGTTTTGCTCCCTGTAGTCAGTACACCTCTGTTTGAAACCCCTTTCCTTGCTGATATTCCGCCTCCATTATGCAAAGAAATGTAAATGTTTTTATGTATTTTTTGAGTCATTTTCAGTTCTCCTTTACAAAGAAGTAGTGTAATTGTATTGTCATTTCTTGATTTGAAAATGTCGCAAGTGTCGTTTTCAGTCATAGAAGAGAATCTGATTGTTCTTGATAGTCGATTACCCTGCTACTCTTGTATTTGATCTGAATTAGTAGTTTTTCTAGTGTCAAAAGCAAGTTTTCAATTCTGAATCGCAAAGTGTTGCCATTGTCCTCATTTTGTTTTGGAAAGAAACTTGTTAGTAATTGTTGCTTTGAAAAATAATTCAGATTTGCACATTAGCTTTCTTTTTATCATTTACACATTAAGAAGGCTGAAAAAAAATACATGCATGTGCATTTGCATGTAGACTGTTTGTTGGTTTGACTTAGGACAGTGCATATAGTGTGTGCTCTTTGCTCTTTGTTGAAAGAACGCCATCTCTCTTTCCTTAGTAGCTAGGATTTTCATTTGCAAAAAGAAGACTAAATGACTGTTTGTCATCTTAGATTGCATTTTAGGAATTGTACATCTACATCACGTGGTGAACCTGAAAGGAAAATTTCTTAAGCAAGATCAACTATAAAATAAATTTAATGAATCTAAAAACGCTTTGGAACCTAACGCACAACATCTAGAAGTCTAGGCTAGAGACGTATTCCAGAGTCGTAAGGCCTGGTAACTGTTGTTTTGATTGTTGGTTGGGTGATTCCTCCACTTTGAGACAATAAGTGCCAGTACGGACTTGTGCTCCCACGTACCGTTGAGTATAGTTTGGGAGACCACAATAGGCTTAATCCTTTATCCATAGGAAGCCGTGTCTGCCGCCCTATCGATCGCAATGCATTGAACACAGCATTCGGGAAGATTGACTGTCATACCGTAAAAAGTATTCTGCAGTTTTGTAATTGGTTTGGTGATCCCTCTGTCTAGATTTCCAGAGCAGTCCCTTTCGTTCCTTTTCAGACTCCTTAACGAAAAAGGTCCATCTGAGCACTTGTCACTTCAGGCTCATTAAAAATCGAAGGCGACTAGAGTCATATTTTGATTTTCTCGACTCTTAAAAATTGAAAAAACAAGTTATGTCAAAGCGTCTAAAATATTTTTTAAAACAGAATAATTATCACCTTTCCTACGTTGGTCTTAGGTTGAGGAAAATGGAGTCCACCAACCAAGGAGTTCCCCTTGGAGGAAATCCTAGTCCCTTCTCCTCTTGGGGAGATGTTGGTGCACCCCATATGGCCACATTGTGACTTCCAGGATTGACAATTCGCTTGCCCGTATGACTCTTCTCAACCTCCGTCGTTTAGAACACCACGATTCCTAAACAATCGAGTCAGCAGCTAAACGATACCAGATTTACCCCCCAACCCTCTACTTCGTCCAATTCTTCCTCTCCTCCTTCCTCTTCGCTTGATGAAGCTAGTAAAGCCAAAAATCAAGTACCTGAGAAGAAGAAGGAAAAGAAGAAGAAAGAGAAGAAGAAGAAGGAGCCAAAGGCGAAAAGGCGCAACCAAGCATCATCTAGCGAAAATCCACACACTGCACCAACCAAGCCTAAATCGCCATGTTTCATTTGCAAAGGAGACCACTATCATCGAGATTGTCCTTGCATCCCTCGGATCTTAAGGGACTGGTCTCCTCGTTTGCACGATCCGGTGTCGTCAACCTCTGATGATCATGTTGAAAGTACACCGTCAACTAGTGAAAGTGAAGCCCCTAGACAAAAAGGAAAATGCAAATTTCCTTGTAAACTGTGTGAAGGCGATCACGCCATCCACCGTTGTCCCTTCTTAGATGAGGCTAAAAGAGTTTTGGATGACCATCCAGTTTCACCGTTACGGCTCCCTCCTGGATATAAGAAACTCTTGTCGAAACCGTCACTAGTTGAAAATTCGGTTGACCCGCCCTTGTGGTCAGCCGAAGCATCTATCACTGAAGAAAAACCATCTGAATCCATACCAGACGAAAGTCAAAAGGTTGAGGCAGCAATTGACCCAGGCTTCCCTTCAGAGATTCCATCTTCAAATGATACAGTCACCGAAGAGAACAAGGATGACACCGTCCAAATTCTTTTCGTAAGCACAAAATCCGATGAACATGGGGGTAGTTTACCCATTCCTTTACCGCAGGAAGGAAGTTCGTCAGAATCGTACCCGACCGTCTATTCGGTCCCACCTCCAAGCAACTTAGTTGTTTCTTTTGACTTGAATCTACTAGGCAGACCCCGTTTACTAGCTAGTGTACCATTCCGAATCATTGCTCAAATATATAGAATGGTTATGGTTGGTACCAACATAGATGAAGGGGCTTCTGTGAGTATCATTTCCTCAACTTCTTGGAAAGCCCTTGGTTCGCCATCGCTTTTGCCTGAAATGAGAAATCTAACAGGCTTTGACAAAGGAACCAGTCGACCATTAGGGATCCTTCCCAATGTGCCCATAACATTGAGAGGGAAAACCGTTCACATGAACGTAATGGTAGTCCAATGACCCCTGGATTATAATCTACTCCTTGGACGAGACTATATTTATTGCATGGAGGCCATTGTCTCCTCACTCTTTAGAGTAATGTGTTTTCCGCACGAAGGAAGAGTGGTCAAGCTCATAGACCAGCTTTCATTCCCCGGTTCACGCATAGCAAATAGTCATATACCATCCCTAATGGTCTTTTCAAGCAAGGAATGTCTCGTCAATCCCCAGTCCGTCCACCTGATGAGCGCGAGTGATTTGGGGGACATGACTAAAACCCAGGGGGCATGCACCCTGGCCTGTTTTGACAGGAAAACTTCAGGTATAGGGTAGGTTTCCGCGAAGGATATCTGACTAGTCTGACACTCCCGTCCATCTAGGAAAAGGGGGTTAGACTGGAATAAGATTCCCTTGTCAAAGTTATGTGAGTGGAGCCATTTGCGCCACTCACCTTTGTCTATTTTGGTAGACATTGCCAAAGAAGTGTTTTGTTTGTGGTACGAATAGAACAAGCTTTGGTAACCTGAAAGAGGTAGGCCTTTCCTGATAAAACAAATGTTTTGTCTGGAAATTGAGGGGTAAACGCGAAACTCTATTTCACTATACCTCGGGGCATGCAAACCTTTTGGCATGCAAGCAAAGAGCGACCATTTATCTTTTTTTTTGGATTGGTCATTTCCTAACTTGCATAAAGAAAGGATGCGGGGCAAAGCTTTGAAAAAATGCCATTTTTAGATGAGACATTCTTATTATACGACTGGATCGAGCAGTTTTAACGCGGACTTCATGCTCATTAAAAAGTAAACATAAGCAATGATCAAGTGTGTCCCCCAGCGTTTAAGCTCATTAAAAAATGAACCAATTTCCAGTAAATAACCATCGTGAATGTAGTACTTCAGCCTTTAAAGCCTTGTTCATGTTCTCATCATCACCTCCACTCTGTATTGGCCGATCATTCACCACCACTTGATTGTTTACCCCTTTTGAGGAACAGCTGTGAAGAGTGATCTTGTTAGCCATCCTTGTGACACTGCCATGATTGGAAAATTCCAAACCTTACCTGGAATCAGCTGCTACCCGAATTTATCACTCGTTCCTCAAAGACAAGTCTCCTTTAAGCTCTTTTCAACTGACTCGTAAAATATGAAAAGATTGCCGAGCCATTGGCCTCTCTAGCTCGTTAAAGTGACCGGAAGTGCTATCCCTCCTTTAGATTTTAATCTTTTTGGACCCGACAGATTATTACACAAAACGATCGAGCGCTTGTTTTTCTCGGCTCTTTAAAAGTACCGAAAATTCATCCCTTTTGTATTGTTTTATACTTTTTCGGACTTAAGGGATTAGATGACAAAAAACGATTTTTAGAGTTTGCTTTACGTCCCTTTTCAGACTCTCTAAAATTGAAAAGGACCGAGTTATCTTTGTCGTTAAACTTGTTAAAACCTAATAGCAACAAACTTGTCCATAACAGACAAGAACGAGTTTCACTATCGCTAGGCTCGTTAAAACATAGTGATGGGTTTTCCCGAAGGGAAAATTATAGAACAAGCATATGTTATCCTCCTCAAGCTTGACAAAAATAAAGAGGTACTGGTCAGCAATGACTGGGGAAAAATTGGGAAGAAAACTTGAAGAAACTTTGTTGGTAGCAAGTCACTCTTGAACATGACACTTTCACTCCGCATCCAAGTTGGGTTGGGTTGTTCCATTCACTGGTCACATCACCATGGTTCCATCACACCATCCACATTTGGGGTTAATGCTACTGATCCATCATGTCAGTGTCGCCGATATGTTCAAGAGAAGTCACTCAGAGAATTCACCTGTGTCTCACCCACTGCAATACATTTACACTCCATTCTTTCATGACTGCCACCCTGAACCTTATATCACTAGATCGTTTTCACCTCCATTAAAATCATTTGCTCCGTTCCGTGTCATTGATGTGGGATTCATTAAGGCCCTCCTATGATGGATCGCTTCTTGTCGACATCAGCTCATTATCCAAGAAGTTGATCTAGGAACTGTTAACACCCAGGTTGTTCCCTTTGACTCCTGAGGGAATACGACTGGGGTAACCACTAACCAATCTTTGGATCACAGGTTCTAGCCAACCTGTAACCAGAGAGGGCTCTCTCTTTAATTGTTTAACTTTGTTCTTAAGAATCTTAGGCTAGATATGAGGTGAGGGTTTGGTTTGAAAGTTTTGGTTGAATGATGTCTTTCAGTACCTAAAGTGATATCTTCAGACAGTTTTAGACCATTGGGCAATGGAGTCTGTGGTTACAGGTTGTTTGAAGTGTTGAGTGGGATTGTCTAAACTGTAGGGCCATTTAAATATTCCATGAAACAAAATTAAAATTGTGGTGATGAAATATTATTATTCAGTGGAAGGCAATTAAGAGTTTTCCACTAAACTGGTGGTGTGAGAAAGAGATGTATTGACCAGGAGCAGGTTTGAATTCCTGAACGATAATCACTGTGAAAGGTATAGTTCGGAAGTGCAGCAATTAAGAATTACACTCTTATAACTATAACTGAGGAAAACATACATAATAGCTTAGATTGAGTTCAGGGTATTCTATGAATAAATCCTGAAGCTATTCTTTTTCTTTGCCATTAAACTTGTGAAACAGAACATGAATGGATTATGAAGAAATTAACAAACATAACGAACAGGTTAAAGAAAACTTATTGTTTCATGAAATACGCAGGAATCTTGTAGCATTCAGCAAGCACACCAAAACGCATCAGACAACACAGAACTTTGGAAATTCCATCAGCTTTGTTGTATTAAAACTCTGAATATTTACAGCATAGTATCTCCTGAAGAGAAAATAAACAACCCCTGCAAGCTTATGCGAGGGGGAATATATACAATCGGTTACACAAAAATATTTGAACCACTGAGTCACTTGATAAATAAATACGCTCACCAACTTTACAGAATAGCAGATAAGGAAGTTATTACTGCTCTAAATACAAAATGAATACTCTTTAATTCTGTCAGAATCCTTTTTTGACCTTTGGAGGCCACTGAGTCGGTTGAGCGTTCTGCATTAATGTTGAATGATGTGTCTTTATGGCTTTGTCATGTTGTAGCTTTCCCGGCCCTGTCATCTGTAGCTGTCAGTATTGCTTTAGTGGCCGAATTGGTTTGATGAGCTGGCTCAGTCAATTCTTCTCCAGACATACTGAATGCATCAAATTTTTCTGAACATGATGACTTATATTTCTTGATAAAAAAACTTGATGAAAGCCTCTTGTTTACAGTAACAACTGTATCATTTTGGTCCACCATTCCTATGTAGGCACTTGATGTCTCAAAATTGCATCTAAGGTTTCATCTGCCTCTGTATATTTGTAGAAGTTTGGAGGCACTTCAAACAAATGTTTGATCTCATTCATAATAAAAAATAAGTTCTCTACTCTGTCATAGAGACTTTGCCCAGATGCTGGCCCTGTTTCTTCTGAAGTACTTGCTCCTACAGTGATCTCGTTAGTGGCAAATGTATTCACCCTTTTGGCATAATTTTCATGTGATAGTAGCCTCCCTGCGCTGTTCAGCAAGCCAGGAAGGCCTCTGCTCTGTAATGCTGCAAACTTATCCATGAATCTGTTTACTTCTGTTTGCATGTCCTGGCTTCTTCTATCCAATGTCTGTACCAGGCTTCTTAATGTGAGGACCCTCTTTATCAGCTGGATGGTTTCAGTTCTACTGGGGATTCCTATTGCTGCCAGCTGAGGACCTGTACGGTTATTGAGAACGTTGATCATTCTATTGGCTATCTCAGGCATATTACCTAGAGATGCCCTTGCCCTTTGGAATTCCTTGTGTGCTTTGGCTATGAGCTCCATTTGCTCATGAATAGTCTCTATATACTACCATTGATCTGTTATTGATTGGCCAATGTTGGCCCATAAAACTTTCTTGATTTCAGTTACAACCTTGTCAAGGGTGAGCTCTTTCTCCAGCTCCTTTATCTTCTCCTTGAGAGCCTTCACTTCCCTGCCCTTTTTAGCTACATTTTGCTTAGACTTGTCATATTTTTCATTCAGATTAGCTAGATTCTCCTTGGCTTCGTTTAGCTCTGCCATCTGGGCTTCCAGGGCTTGAATCTCATTCATCAGCTTCTGCATGTCAAGGCTTGGAGCCTGTTCCGATGTTGGTGCTGGTGCTGATGTAGATGGAGCTGTTTCAACTGTTTGCACTATAGGGGGAGTGACAATTTGAGGGGGTTCTTCAAGGTTGATTACTTGTGGAGGGGGCTGAACTGTTTGGCCTCCTTCTTTCTGATGTAGGGCTGCCTGCAATGCAGCCTCTGTTTCTATCAATTTTCCCTCTGTCTGGACAAGTTGTTTATGCAGTGTTACCAGCAATGTTGATACATCCTGGTCCTTTCTTTGCTGGGCAACCCCCTCTGTTTGAGGGTGAAGAGTTGCTGGGATCTTTATCATCTTTCTTAGAGCTGCAATGTCTGAATCTCTAATTTTTAGCAGCTCCTTAATGGCTTTAGGGTCCTTTGGGTCATGCCCAAGCTCTATGATTATATCCTCTAAAGACCTTATCCTGTTGTCCTTTGCCTGGGAGGATGCCTTCTCCAACTCAAGTTGGGCAGTTGTAATGTTCAGGTTGTTTTCCAACCTATGTGCCAAGAAGGTCTTATCTGCAAGTGTAGAATACACCATCTCACCCATTTGCTTGTGAAGTTCTATTTGATCCATAGGGTGGATGTATTTTGCAAGGACCTCAAGGTTGGTCCTTATATAGTCTGCAGCTGACTGTGGCTGCAGCATGGTTGGCATGAAATGACTCATGGTCATTTTCCCCTCATTTATGTCATAAGCTGACATAAGCCTCTGCTGATTTGTAGGGGCCATTTTCAACAATTGATTATAGATTTGGAGCCTAAGTGGCTCATTTCTATTTTTAATGTCAATGAATTGATGCTTGATGCCTGTTTCAGCTCTCCTTTGCTCGCTTGAGGAGCTGATCTCTCCTCCGATTATTCTTTCTTGTTCCTGCTGAAAGGAACTGGCAGATGCCTCCATGCTTGGTGGGCCCATGCCCAAGGATTGCCCAATGGGCATCTCCTCTTCAGAAAAGGGATTCATCCTTTGCCTTTTCTCCCCTTGAGTTGTGGATGTGGTGAGGGCAGTCTCCTGCTCTCTATCCCTCTTTTGGTTTCTGTCTTCATTCTGAGGAGTTTGGAGCACCGAGGCCTCCACTGTTGTTTCCTGCTTAGGAGGCACAGTTTCTTGAGTCTGTTGCCCAGTGGACATTGGGGCCTCAACTGTTTGTTCTCACTGCACTGGCTGCTGCTCTTTTTGCTGTTCTTTTTGATGTTCTTTTGTAGGAGGTGGCTGTTCCTGCTCCATCTGCTTTTCTTTACCCTTGCTTGACACCTGATGAACAGTTCTAGCTGCTTGCTGCTGGGCTGTAGAAGATGAGGCAGCTGCTCCAAGTTGCCTTTGATAGGAGGAGGAAACCTGCCCACAAGTTTCCAAGTCAGCCTCTTTCTCAATGTTCTTTGCCTCTCTTTGTAGCATTTTCTCTCTAGTGATTGCCTCTTCTAGAGTGCCCTCTTTCCAACTTAGTAAATTGGCATATTTTTCAATGTGAGGCAATTTGATGTGAGCATAGCCACCCAGTTTATGTTTTACCCTCCTGAGAGAAATGAAATGATTAGGGTCATAAGGTACCCAGCGGAAACTGGTTTCTAATTGGAGGCTCTCTAGGATCATATCTGCTTCCTTCCATCCCTCCTCCCTTTTGTTGTAAAGAAATGGGCCTAGCTGGTTCCTGACCTTTAGTTGCACCTTCTTGTTTTTACTGTGGAAATGGACCAGGTCTGCGTTTCCAAATTGCCTGAAATAATCCAAGGCAAAGAGTCTCATAGGGACATATCTTGGCAGCCTATAAGGGTGTAACTCACAGGCATATATTCTGATTACTGTGTGGTGTTGGTAAAAGTACCAATCACCAATGTTGTAGGCCTTTGAGAGATGGAGTATTCTTTGCATCTCATCGGCCAACCTTGGAGGAGGGACACCATATAACAAGGTCATAGCTGGATAGATGAAAAGGTCTATGAATTCACAGTATGTGTATGGTGAACAGGGGTGTGATGAAAAACTGAAGTCCAAAACACTACAGACCTTGGGTTTCCCTGCGCATCAAGTTTCTTGAGAGGAATAGGGAAATTGTCAGGTTGATAAAATAAGAACAAATGATAGATGTATGAGGTGTATCTGAACACCTTCTCCCTCTCTAGATTCATCAGTTTCTCATGAATCTTATTGGCAATGTATGTAGCATAATCATAATGCACAACAGGAGGCTTTCCAGGGGAAAATATGGACAGCATGGCCATAACAGTGTCATCAACATCCTCAATTCCCCTGTACCCAAGGACATAACTGATCAAGTCCACAAGCATTTTGCCCAAGTCATTGAGATATGGATTTCCAATAGGAGGTGTTCTCACAGCTTCAGAGCTTGGCTGAATAAATAACTGATTAATCTTGATGACCTGGGCACTGGACAGCTTGCCCCCCTTCTTTAATAAGTCCATCATAGAGAGAGGAGTTAGTGGCTTTGCAGTGTGAAAGTGCAGCATCTCATTTATGGCCTCAGGGGTGATATGGAACAAGACTGAACCTTTGGAACTGAGAACAGCTCTTTGACATGGATCATAGTTTTCACAGCATCTATGGATCAAGTCTGGAAGGACATTGACTTGAGGAAGGTTAAAGATGGGCAAATTGGAGTCCCAAATCCCTAAAATATCAGCTCCACTGAGGTGTTGAGCCTTTAACTCATTTAGCATATGAATGTTGAATTTGGAATTCATTGAAAACGTCTCTGTCATCTGATAATCTGTATCACCTAGGGCCTTCCACTCTAACTCTCTGTGTGGGGCATTCAGAGGTGGGATATTTAATGCCACTGGAGTTTCCATGATTAATTAGGATTCTGAATTTGTACTAGGACTTGTTCTACCGAACAGAGCAACACAAAAGGGTATTCTGCAAGAGTGAGGCAAATTGCAAGGGAAAATGAGGTAGACTGTGGTGAGAACAGTTTGAAATGCTCCGAACAGAGATAACTTAGCAACTGCTTGGACTAGTACCACTGTTTTCCCGGTGAATTAGTGCAGCTCAGGTTTCAAGTCCACGAATGTGCGGACTGACTATAATTTTAATGAAAACTTGGCTAAATGTGGACTGTGTAGGTGAATTTCGACCCTGTAACTGAAAATGGATGCCAGTCAGTGGAGAATTGCTGGTAATTATAGTGGTTTTGACTCTTTTTATGCTTGCTTGGTAAATTATACTCAAAACCAGGCACGGATGGGAAACTCGGATAAATACCTGGTGAATTACTGACAATGGTGACTAATGGAGGTGACTTTGCAGGCGCCCACGGTCTCCAAGTCGAATTTTGCAGGCTGGCGGCGAAATGGTCGTAATATGCATGCAGAACAGAGCAATAGTTCTTTTGCCAAAAGTGACAAAAACCGTGATTTTTGGCAAAAATATGGACTTTTTGGGTTATTGGCGCTTTTTTGGATGACGTCAGCATGACATCATCAGGTGGGGTCAGGTACGGAAGGGTGACGTGGCGGCCTGTGAGTGGTCCACGGGGACTGGTGAGGTGGCGGACAGGTCGGAGCAGTGGCGGGCCGGGCGCTGATGCAGTGCTGAGTGGCATGACGTGGGCGCGCCGTAGCGGTGACGAGGACGTGACGGGATAAGCGGTAAACAATAAGCGGTAATTGGTTTTCTCGGACCGCTTTGGATACGGTCGCGGTATTGTCAGAGGGTGGCCCGATGAGATTTGGGGGCGACGCGTGGCGGAGGCCTGACGTCACCCTCTGACAATTTCTTGGGAGGTAACGTTCTGTCATCGGGGCCGACCCGATATGGATGACGGCCGTCGGATGGGAAAGCCCAAATCCGACGGTCGATGGGTCGAAAAGGTGGCAGGACAATACGACAGCGGGCGGGGAATATTTTAATATATTTTTTGAAATGCGCGCCCGGGCGGAACCTTTAGACTTTGGCGGGTTTTATGGTTTTTTCAATGCTTTTTTGTAAAAGAGCGCATTTACAAATAAACTTTGGATAAAGGGTAAAAGTGGGTTTTTACAGGGCTTCTTTGCAAATAGAGTGGGTAAATGATTTCAAGGGTTTGTCAAGGGAAAAGGGGTGTAGCTTAGGTTATTTAGACTGACCAGAGGTCAATTTAATCCCTGATTTTGGGCATATGGCTATAATTGCCAGGGGGAGGGAATATTTATACATTGCTTGGGGTTTATACACCATAGTGTTTATAATAGTAAGGGAAAAGGGGAACATAGGGGATTTAGATAAATAATAAGTTAGGAGTTAATATGAGTGGAGGAGGTGGATAAAGGGGGAAAAATCACTAAGTTTATATGAAATCAACTTAGTTTAGGAAGTAGATCAAAATGAAAAGAATTTTACACAAGAAATGTGGCTTTTAAAGAAACAAGAATCAACAAAAGAGTTTGACTTCTTTCATGAACATAGGTAGTATTGGGATGTTAGCAATGAATGAGATGGGGGATAATCTGGAAGTTAGCCATGCTTCATTGAGTTGCTGCAAAAACTGCTGAATAAGAGACCTGCACTGGCACCATGTTTTTCCCTTGGTTGGGCCAGTGACATAAAGGAAATCATGCTTCTGCGACCCCATCTACCTACCCACTCTATTGCCTAGCATTTTTTGTTACTCCAAGGAGGGTGCACTTAGACTTGCAGACCCTCATGTGCCTTTTCTTTTCCTTTGGCTTTTTCTTTTGATTTTCTATCTAAAGCTAGCCTTATTGCTTGCAAGGCCCTAGATTAAACAGTTGGGAACCTTCATTTTCTACCTAACTACTGGCCTGCCAAGATTAGACAGTTTGGACAGGCTTCTTTCTCTATTCTAATGACAAGAAATTGAAACATGGCATGACCCAGTTTAGACTGTTGGATCACCCATTCAGAAGTAGGACAACATCAAGCAACTGTAGATATGTGTCTTTCACCCAAAATATGAGATCTTTGCATCCTCAAAGTAGATCATATTGGCATTTCCCCTGCCAATCATGAAACATGAAACCTATTGGTATAGGTAGCTAACAGGAACAACCCTTTCAGTACTTTGAAGCTTGCATGCCTCAATGGCAAGTTTCTCACTTCTGGTGACAGGTTTACATCAATGGCCTTCGACCGAAAGATTTTGCGTGGTGTTCGACGCTAAGTCCCTTATTCACACCACGTGAATTGTACTGCAGTACCTTGAGGATCATTATCATTATCGGTGATTCCTCTCGAACCTGTTAAAATTGGCTGGTAATCAGGTGATATCTTTCCATGTTCGACTCCAGAACATCTCTCACATGGATCGACTTGTACTTTGAGTGAAGATCGAATGAGATTGAAGACCCCGGATCTAGTTTCATCCATCCGGGCTGCAATATATATTCAGGAAAATAAAGACATCAAATGTACATCATTGCTACACAGATAATCATCCAATCTAAGGGATGATGGCTCTACCAGAATCATCAGTCTACACTCAGATGATTGTCTGTCTCATGTACATGGAAAATGAATTTATAAAGCTGAGCATGGGAATGCCCACCTCAGCTAGATCATGAAAATATTATGAAGATAATGTATTGTATTGTATCTTATTACAGGTCTCCTTCCAGCTTGAAAAAACTTCGGATCCTCATGATAAAGCATTTCACCCAACATCAAAAAGATTAACGACCTCATGCTTTAGGGGGCAACTGTTATAGCCTTTTTTGTGCACTGCAACCCCAAGCATAAATGTCCATAAACCAAGGGCTACTAAGTCCCTAAAGGTGTTTTTCAAACCCCTAAAAGAACAAGGTCAACTGATTACAGCATCTCCCAGAAGTTCTCCATGAAAAACTACTCAGAACTGGTCAAAACTAGACCATTTCACCTGCTCCATAGGAAACGTGTGTTGCATCCCACCTAAATACACACAGTAGGTGCGTTGCATTTCAAAAATACCTTCTATGGGGTGCGATGGGCGAGAAGGGACAAATGGCAGGGTCAATTAGCAAGGTGGAGAAGCATGGAATCTTCCAGAAACTTCTCCTGTGACACTTGCCTCTCTGAATTCGACCAGGGATGAGTAAGAGATCATAAATCTCCAAGTGGAATCAAGAACTATCAGAGGGGAGACACTAATCAAATCTCAAAAGCTGACTCACCTCCCTTGCAGACATCTATATATGGATCCCTCATCCTAGAGATCCAAGGGCTAGAATTTTGTATCTTGTAAGGAAGTGTTGCTGGTTTATTGCTGCCATATCATAGTGTTGGGTGATCTAAGCTTTTCATGAGGTGAAGAAGGGCTTCTTGCTGAGAGGATGATGCTAGGTCAGAACATTTGGTTGTAATTCTCTTGGCTCTTTCTTGATTATCAATAAAGCTATTCAAGTTTTCCTCCATACTCTTGTATGATTTATGTTTTATGCATTTGTATGGTTAATATACATCTGATCCTATATTGCTTATGATAATAGATCTATGTTCTCGTATAGTGTTATGTTGCTTTGATTCTACAGGTACTCTATGAAGCTGGGTATATAAGGAAGCAAGTAGCAAAGGACTATCATAAGAGAGAGGAATCGAAGAAGGAACCAAGCGCAAGGCAAAGGTTGGTCTCCTTTATCCTTCTCTCATCTATCTTTCATAAAGGAAAATGAAAGTAGTTTTAAGTTTATTTGTTTCTAAGGTAGCTACCAGCCTTAGTGGGATTAGCAGTTCTGTATAGACACTATTCTCGGTAACAGATGGGTTAATACCAATTTATTTACACATCTAAGTTTATTTTAAGAGGGACCCATTTCATATTATGATTTTTTATAAAAAAATTATGAAATGGGGGGTCGTTGTACAGCACAACAGAAAGATATGAATGTCAAGGATTCTAGTTAATTGGGCCTAATTCAACCCAGTTGATGTAAAGTTATTAATCAAGGCGCTTATTTTTTATGTTCTACATTTATGAAACTCAATCCTAGACACTTTATTCCAGTTTAGCTCTATTTTTATGGTTTTTATGGTCTTTTCTCTATGTTCATTATTGGTTTTCCATAAGAAATCCTAGGTTTGGGGCTATGGGTCTATTGAACTATTCACTTACAACTTTTCCTTATGGAATTACCCTTTATTTTTGGATTAGCAATCATGGACCTTCAAAGTTGCAAGAAATTCATAGGATTTTTAAACCACATGAAGAAATTATACAAAGAAACAAAACATTTACCTTCTCTCGGATTTAAGACTTTTGGGATTTGAGTTATGGTGAGATATTTCTTTCAAACTCATTTGTTATGTAGTTTGTAATTTGATGCTTTGAACCATCAAATGTGGTCCATCTATCTTCTGTATTAGTTCTAAATATCATGATAAAGTGTCTATCTCATATTGCATGTATAAATAATACTTTGATTCAAGTGCAACATCAACTTTCCATTATCGAAAAAAATGTAATATGCTAAGGAATTTGATGGTGAATTTACAAAAGGATTCTTAGTTAAATGAAACAAATGCATTACTAATACCTAATCACAACTAGAGAACACCTCATAGCCTAGATAACACATATTTATATGAAAGCACATGTTGGTTTGAAACACATAAGAAGGAGAAGGAAAGAAAGACACAGGCAGGGGACAAAACATAGCACATAGACCACAGAGGGTAGGAATGAATACATTCCATTATCGAGATGAAATATAACGTGATAAGGAAGCTCTTGGTAAATTTACATAAAGGTTTTTAGCTAAAATGAAATAAGAACCTTGCTAATCCCCAATCACAACAATAGCAAAACTCGGAGCCTAGAGAACAAATATTTGTATTGGAAACACATAAGTGAGAGAAAGAAGGTAGGGAATAAGAAAGGGATAGAAAGTAGTACACAGACTACAAAGGGTAAGAATAAATAAATTCCATTCTTTAAAGAAGATGTAACATGATAGGAACTTGGTGGTGAATTTACACAAGGATTCTTAGTCTGGGGCATCCAACCAACATCTCTTTGTAAATTTAAGTCAATGTTCACAATAGGGTAGGGGAATAAACTCAATTTTCAAAAGTAGCATGTTTTCATCGTCGTGATTCCATTTTGAGTAGAAATTTTTGGATATGGACATTTTCTAAACCATTTTCATAGGCATGGAATCCACAAAGCATCGGAATAACATCAATTTACTTGTGTAGGCACTAGTTTAAAAATGTTGAAGTAACTCTGTGAGGGGATTTGGTTAAGCATGAATTAGTTAATCTTTCATTTTCTCATAGAATATTGCCAGGAAATGTAATAGATACAAAGCTAATAGGGTTAAATGTAACATACCCCCTTCTATCCAATATCCCATACCAAAGGTAGATGAATATGTTACTATGATTGACCTGATCTCCAATGTCTTGTTACGGAAATAGGGTATAAAAATTTCAACATTTTTCAAACTCCTCAAAACCCAAAATAAACATTTCCATTTTTTTTGTCTCATCGAGAGATTTCCAATGATATAAAATTTTAACCAATTTGACTCCTAGATTAAAATATATGGCTATTTAAAGATTCAGCCAATGACCTTTTGGCATGTCACCACATTCTGCCATGTCATCCCCATGTGGAAACTACATATTATGCCATGTCAATACACTATATGATTCCATGTTAGTGCACCACCCTAAGGCATATGCCATATCACCATATGTGGCTCCCTTCCAGACCATTGCCAAGGCTTGATTATATATAGTTAGATCCATGCCATATGACATGTTCCCTCCTCCTTTGTTGATCAATGGCCACACTCATAGGAGGGATCTATAGCCAAGACTAAATGAGGATTGTCCCCAACATTAATAAAAAAAATTAGTCATTTTCTCTCTAAGCCATTTGCAAAACCATCGAGGTCATGTCAGTACTAGGTTGATGTCACGCTAACATTTCCCTTCCCATGAAATCAACCCCAATATCTTCTCACTATGCTCCTTCAAAAATTGTTGGGTTGATGTGATGGAGGAACATACAGCTCAACAATTTCATTATGTTTTAGTTGACTTAGGGTGTCTTGTGTTTCCAAGGAAGTTGGATTCCTATGTATGTAATCATTAATGTTTTCAATGATTGGAATATGAATTAATCACATATTGTGAGGATATCTGTAAATGCTCTCAAATGTAGGAGAACATGAGTGATTAGTGGGAATTGAAAGAGTTGGAAATCAATTTTAACTCTTATTGGTCTCATGATTCAAGGAACTAGAAAGGATTCTCAGGGATTAACTAGAGTTAACAGTGGACTTAGAGGATATTCAGGATTTAGTTCAGTAGATTAAGGATCTGAACCAGAATTAGTTCAACAGAACCTTTCGTATAAATGTAAGCCTAAAAGGCATAGAGAGTTAGTAGTTAGAGAAGTAGTTAGTGAGTCAGGTAGTCAGTCAGTCAGATTGTAAGCCTACAGGTAGGAGAAGAAAGGCCACTCATATAGAAGATCAAGTCGAGAAGGAATTCACTATGTAAATATTTGTTTATTAATACAAACAACTCAATTCTCAGTGTATGTGTGTGTATGGAGAAATTTAATTGTAATCTATGTGCAAATTAGAGGTTCTACATCATATATGTATGCAGGTGGAGTTCAGGCAGAATACAGAAGAAGTGAGGATGAAGGATAGTGTCGTTGAATCCGATTGAAGGATCAAAGTAAATTTCAGGAGCGATAGTGGTTAAGGAATACGTAGATTCAAGCTTGGGAGAGAGTTAAGGAGGAAGATATAACAACGAAGGACCAGAACCCTGAAGAAAACCGGAATCACGGAAGAATATTGAAGGAACGGCATAAAAGAAATGTCAAGAGAAGGATGAATGAAGTGAGGTAACAATGCACAGTAGTCGTTGGATCTATAGATCAACAAACAAGGTTGAAGGCAATTGGTGACCAAGATTAAGTCATGCCACATAAGTAAAATAAATGAATGGTAAAGATTAAATCTCAGTACTTGTGGAAGGAGAAAGGCGGGAATTAATCTGGGCCGTTGGATCGATAGATCTGGTAGATCGATGGTGATTATCAACTACAGTGGGGGTAGAGAGTATGGGATTCCTTGATTGCGGTTGAAGGCTCGCAATCGTTATTAGCCATCAATCACAAATTTAGATTCTTACATCATAGTCAAGTACAGGGGTTGAGAGCTTGATAATCCACGTGCTAGTTGAAGGGTCGTAGACCGTAGGATTTGATCGATTTCATTATTCAACAGATATCGGGTTTTAAGTTGATCGGAATTTAACCCTAAGGGCAGACCCGAGAATTTTTAGATTAAGGTTGTATAATCATTATTGGCTCCATAAGGTGGTTAAACGTCGTGCAAGTGGTCTGTGTGGTATCATTGTGGACCGCCAGATCAAATGGGTTTTGATCTACAGCGTAGGATCACCGAGAAACTCTGTTTATCGGGGAAGACATCAACCATCAAATTAAATGTAAGATAGACAGTGGAGATTGAGCAATAAGACTTGGGTAGAGCGGACCCGAGAAGGTTATAGGTGCGGTTTTATGTTATTTGAAGTCCAGTTGTGTTATTGCATATCGCATGCGAGAGGCGATGAAGTCACAGGATGGTGTGATGTGAGATTGCAACAGCCATTGATCTGGTGGACGAAATCAATGGTGGAAAGGGAAATCACATATCACAAGTCAGGAATCCTGAATGGATGTTCTATTGAATCCTTTGAACTCTACAATTGCGATAAAAGATCAACTAGCATGTAGAGTGGGGTTTGGTTAACATGCACGGTTATAGAATTAACGAAAGTTGCCATAAAGGATGAAGGGTTGAGTTATAGGGTTCTACACCAAAGGATTAACTAAGGGTCAGACTGGGGTTAGTTATTAACTTGTTCTACATGGGACCAATTAAGGGGCCTTAAACCTTAATTTATGAAGGTTTGACCAGGCAAGTCAATGAAATTCCTAGGATAGATGAGATTATGCATTTTATATACATACTGTGGGTATCGCAGGTTTTTCCTGTGTCAAAGTGGTATCAAAGCAGAATTGTGGCTAAAACATTTGATATTAAAGTAGCACAAAGAAATTTTGTGTGAAAATTTCTTTGAAAAGAATTTAGAACAGGGTTATGTTTTGAAGGTGTGTATACTGGAAAATGGTGATAAAATTAGGCAAGAGGAGATTAGATTCTAATCTAACAAACAGTAAACACACAGAGATAAAGTATAGTAGAATGTTGGGAGAATTGTAGACGCAAGGGAACAAAGGACAATCCATTCAAAGTGCAGGTGAATGGTAGAGCAAGATTGTGCAGAAGTATTGAAGGTGAGATGGGTTTTTATTTTGATTTGATTTGAAGATTGGATAGTGTGTGGTCTTTATATTGATACACAGGTGACAACAAAGGAAGGTGAGAAGATTACAGCAACCTAGAGCAAGGCGTGCTCAATTTGTTCCATAGGAAAGAACCAGAGAAATGCTAAAAGGTTGAGCTCAGAGGAGAGAAGCTTAGTGAGGCATATGTAGTAAGAAGGTTTCCACAAAGGATGTGGGTAGAATTGCTAAGGGATGAAGAAAGTTGGTAAGAGTTTCTTAGTGAAATAAGAGGTGGTCAGAACCTAGTATTTCATTTGTGATTGAAGTACAAGAGGACAGTTGTGTTCTTAAAAGGTGCAGGTGAGTTGAAGCCTAGAAGGAGCTGAGAGAAGTGCTCAAAGAGGTTCCAGAGAATAGAGAACCAAGTTCTTACCAAAATACCAATTACAGAGGAAAGCTTGGTGAGGTAAGTGGTAGCAGGGAGGACTTATTGTTGTAAAGGCTTTAATGTAGCTCATAGTAAGTGAGTGAGGAACTCATGAAGATAAAGAAGAATATGTCTACTGATAGTCATAACAGAGATAGCAGAGGTTCTGAGGAAGACCACATCAGAAGAAAAGTGAAGAAGGAGGATGCCAAGGGAAATGGAAAGAGAATGAGTAAAGAGGAACGTGACAAGGACATTGAAAAATTAAAAGAACAACTCAATGTATGAAGGGTGATACTAGAAGAAAACCAAAGACAAGGTTGGGTCTTGAGGGAAAAGGTAGTGAAATGGTCTAAGTTACAGAAAAGGCTACAACAGAGGCAAGTGAAGTGGCTGGTGGAAGAACTCAGAGAAGCTGAGTTGAGAATGGAAGTTTCCATTTGTGAAACAGAACAAGGTGAAGTTCTGGGTGAAGATGAAGACTCGAGACCTGTGGAAGATCTTATGAATCATATGAAGGATTCAGAAAAACAAGGATATATGATTACTGAAGCATCAAGTGAGACCACAAGGTCTTATGTTTTTAAAACTGATAGTTTGTGTATGATTGTAGGTACTGTAGGAGAAAAGCAGCCTTTTGAAGATTTCTTCAGAATAGATGAAGATCTAGATGTAAAAGGTGACAAAGAAAATTTCTCAGAAGAGGAAGAATTTGACTGGATACAATAGGAAGAGTCTATGGATGAGTTAATCAATGAGAGAAGAGAATCATTTAAAGTTGTCATAGATATGGAAGATCAGGATGTTATTCTGATGAAGAATGAAGCAATATTTTCTCAGAGAGGCAATATAATGAATTTGATTAATGTTATTGATGAAGAACAAATGCAGGAGAATGTTAATGCAGATGATGAGACAAGGATAGCTCTGGTAGAAGGGTTACAGAGGGACAACAAGGCAAAATGTATTGAAGAATAAGGACATCTACTGAAAGATGTTAAGAAAGAAGAAGTCTATGAAAAACATTTAGCAAAGGGAGAAAGGACATCTAACAATTTTTCAATAACAATGGAAGGTATGGAAAATTGTGTGAACTTTCCAAATTCTACTCCAATTGAAATTATTCAATTATATGGAAAATTAAACTTTCAAAGAAAGGAGTTGGAAAAGTAGAGGATATATACTCAGGATAGATTATTGAAAAAGGAAGACAGAGAAATTTTCATGAATGACAATCATAAGGAAAAGGAGATGGTAATGAAAGTTCAGCAAATTGACATTATAGAAGGAGGAGTTCATTATTGTGAACCAGAGCAGAGAGATATCATTGAAACAGATGATACGGAGGAGAGTTTAAATGAGCATACTGATGCGTTGACAAAGTAATTGAAGGAAAACTCAGAGCAACGTACTAAGATGTTGCCAGAGAAGGAAAAGGTAATGAGGCCTTATATTTTTAATTCTGATAATTGTTTTATGATTATAGGATTTGTTGAAAATGAGACATACATTTTCAAATTGAGGAGTCAGTTTTAGAACTGAAGAAGACTGGAAGTTTCCAGCATAGACATGTTGATGAGGAAAGAGAAAAGCATGAAGATATTATGCTTGAAGAAGTTAAATTGATTGTTAGAATCAGTCAAGAAAGTGAAGGACAATTACTGAGGGTTGTCAAGGAAGAAGAAGGAAAATATGTTGGAACTGATGAAAAACATAGTGATGTATTTGAGGGGAATCATGTACAAAGGAAATTGGAGGATAATTTACTTTTTGAAAGAAAATTTACAGATATTGAACAGAGGTTGTTTGGATAGCAACAAGAGGGTAAGGATGAAAGGGTAGTAGTAAGGATCCAACAACTTCAAAGAGAAGACAGTAAACAACAGTTTGAAGATGAGTGGATAGAGTACAACAACAATTGGCAAAGTAATTATTAGTCAAAGGATAAAGTGGACATAGAGATTGAAAGAATAATAAGATTGATGATGAATGTGCCTCAGAAGAAAACAATAGTAAGAAGACTAAGGAGCAGGAGAAAGAGAAAGACAACAACAGACTGTGAAAGCATAGGTAGTGGAGAAAAGCAACATAAAGTGTGGAAACCTAGAGAACAACAACAAAGAGCATCAACAACCAAAGGCAAATTACAGAACAAAGTATGGGATCTAGGGAGACAAAGGACAAAAGCACATGATTAGGAGATCATGATTATTTTAACCTTGGGAGTCTGATGTAGGAGCATGTAGCTCAACAATTTCATTATGTTTTAGTTGACTTAGGGGGTCTTGTGTTTCCAAGGATGTTGGATTCCTATGTATGTAATCATTAATTTTTTGAGTGATTAGAATATGAATTAATTAGATATTGTCAGGATATTTGTAAATTCTCTCGAATGTAGGAAAAGATGAGTGATTAGTGTGAATTGAGAGAGTTGGAAATCAATTGTAACTTTTATTGGTCTCATGATTCAAGGAACTAGAAAGGATTCTCAAGGATTAACTGGAGTTAAAAGTGGACTTAGAGGATATTCACGATTTAGTTCAGCAGATTAAGGATCTAAACCAGAATTAGTTCAACGGAACCTTTTGTATAAATGTAAGCCTAAGAGGCATAGAGATTCAGTAGTTAGAGGAGTAGTTAGTGAGTCAGGTAGTCAGTTAGTCAGATTGTAAGCCTATGGGTAGGAGAAGAAAGGTCGTTGATATAGAAGATCAGGCCGAGAAGGAATTCACTCTATAAATATTTGTTTATTAATGCAAACAACTCAATTCTTAGTGTATGTGTGTGTATGGAGAAATTTAATATTAATATGTGTGTGAATTAGAGGTTCTGCATCGTATATGTGTGCAGATGGAGTTCAGGAAGAATACAGAAGAAGTGAGGATGAAGGATCGTGCCGTTGAATCCGATTGAAGGATCAAAGTAAAGTTCCGGAGCGACAGTGGTTAAGGAATATGCAAAGTCAAGCTCGGGAGAGAGTTAAGGTGGAAGATATAACAGCAAAGGACCGGAACCCTAAAAAAACTAAAATCACAAAAGAATATTGAAGGAACGACATAAAAACAAAGTCAAGAGAAGGATGAAGGAAGTGAGGTAACGATGCATAGTAGTTGTTGGATATATAGATCAACGAACGAGGCTAAAGTTGATGTGCGACCAAGATTAAGACGTGCCACACAAGTAAAAGAAATGGATGGTGGAGATTAAATCTAAGTACTTGCCGAAGGAGAAAGGCTAGAATCGATCTAGACCATTGGATCGATAGATCTAGTAGATTGACGGTGATTAGTAACCGCAACAGGGGTAGACAGTATGGGATGCCTTTATCCCGGTTGAAGGCCCACAGTTGTTATTAGTTGTCGATCACAAATTCATATGCTTACATCATCGTCAACTATGGGGGTTGAGAGCTTGATAATCCTAAGTGCATGTTCTATTGAATCCTTTGAGCTTTACGATTGCGATAAAGGATGAGTTGGCACATAGACTAGGGTTTGGTTAACATGCGTGGTTATAGAATTAAGCAAAGTTACAGTAAAGGATGAACGGTTGAGTTATAGGGTTCTGCACCAAAGGATTAACTAAGGGTCAGACTAGGGTTAGTTATTAACTCGTTCTGTATGGGACCAATTAAGGGGCCTTAAACCTTAATTTATGAAGGTTTGACCAGGCAGGACAATGAAATTCCTGGGATATATGAGATTATGCATTTTATATGCATACTATGGGTATCGTAGGTTTTTCCTGCATCATGATGTCATGCTTACGTAACCTAGTCCATGTGGATTCCTCCGAGAGCACCAAGTGTCATCCATTCATAGGCCATTTGGTCCCTAAAAATGGATAAATATGGATGCCACATGGAATGGAACTATGGTTCCATGTCACCCCAGAACCCACATCCTCTGCCACCTTGACCTAGGTTCTAGTCATTTGCAAAATGTTATTTTCCCATTATACGAAATTTTTGTGTTTTTGGCATTCCATTGGTTTTATTAAGGATGGTCCTTTTTACCTAGTCAAAACATGAAAATCACAAATGAAAACCCCTAAGGTCCCATAGCCATGGGATCCCATCCATCAATGACAATGATGGCTCTAGGGATCAATGGTTTCGATTATAACAAGGAATTCACCGACCCTTATTCCTTGGCCAGAACTTAAGGGGCTTAAAACCAAATCCTCGAGGGACCCAAAGCCCTGGGGTCCCTTCCATCCACTGGTTCCAACTCACTTATATTCTTTGATAGTCATTATTAAAACACATCGCCCTTCCCTTTTGCCATGTGGCAAAGTGGGGAGGTGGTGGTGGCTTGTGTTATTGAATCTCCACTGTCCCTTGACGTGTATCCCGTTGTCATTTATTTAATAGATATACATACATACATATATACAACCCTCGACATATGGCTGATATGGCTATCTCTCCTGAGCTTAACTGCACCCATTTTCAACACTTAGAGAATTTCAATATTATCCTTCCTAAGCTTTGAATTTTTAATAGGTCTTACACACACACACATATATATTAAAACATATTCAGACTCATAAAAAAAAAAGATTCATGTGTCTCTTAGGACTAAAAATTAGTCAGACTCAGTCACATGAACCAAATACAGGGATAGACCATTCCTCAGAATTCACACAAGAAATCAACATTCCCCTTTCATACATGAAATATCATTCTTGATCATTGACATAAGACTTTTTCCCTCACAATAGGATTGTATGTAATATTCAAACGCAGGAGAAATAAGTGAGTATTGTTGCATCCACCACATAGGAGATAAACCACTCCTCAAGATCATAAAGGAAACAGAATTTCTCAACATAAACTCATGCACTTAATACCCAGTGAATATTCACACCAAAAACACATGTACATGAAGTTAGATAAACACTTATCTTATAGTAAATAACTTCACAACTGAGATTCGGTCTTCAACACTCCACCCAACCTTATATTAGCTTGCATTGCGACTTTTATTGTACCCAGTAACCCATGAGCCATTTTTTAGAGCTTGAATAGGTGGCTTAAACTAGATCTTTTGACCATTACTCACATACATTGAACATGGTCTATTTTCTCAGGTTTTCTCAATAGCTTCGAGCTATTACACCATAGAGGCCTTTTATTTATTCAATAAAAACATAAGGGATTCATGCAAGCACAAAGAGTAATCGATCAGTAACAGGAAGAGAATTTAATGCTATCATGGGAAGTTCATCAATTGGATAAGCTACTATAGGAGCATTACAACCTTCTCTCTAGGTAGTTCAACAGTTAGTGCAATCATTTATGTCACTACAACTAGTGGTTGATTAGCCCCACATGTACCTGAGTGTCTCTCTCCTAGCTAGTAGGTTCATCAATCCAGAAAATTCCTAGTGAATTCACTAGTGCTAAGGGAAGCCACTCCTAGTGGGTCCGTCAGTCATTAGGAAATACACTACATAGTGATTCCCCACCAACAAGTCATTTTGGGTTCATCATCTGGTTACCATCAGGGTGATCTATTCCTCCTTTCTTCAATTCTATTTTTTTTTCATCCCTTTTGTTGTTCCTCTCATGAGGAGTTCTCTTTCCCTTTGGAATTCTCCTTTTGGGTTGGGTTCTGCCCTGAATGAATAACTCTATTATTCATGCCTCCATTTCTATTTTGTCTATTTGGCCTCGAAATTCACTATCCCACTCTGTCACTACCACATAATAATTTTTCTTGCCCATTTTCCATATCAGCCATTGTAAACAACCATGACCCATTCTTGTTGTGCATCCTTCTCAAGGTGAGTTTGTTGGTCAGTGCAACCCACTCCCAAAATCAAACCCTTTTCCTCTTTTTCCTGTGAATTTTTCCAAGAGTGTATGGTTCTTGTCGTCTCTTTTCTAGTTGAATTTAAACCACAGTAAACACATTTAAGGCACATCAATCAACCTCCATGATTGGTATTAAAAAAACCAAACTTCCTTAGGAAATCTCCCTCCATAAGATTTGAAATTTGTGTCCCATCTCTCAACCATTTTAGTTATAAAATAATGGTTACAATATTCACAATAAAGGGATTAGTGAGGGGATGTCACATTAAACCCTAAAATGGATGAAAGGGAATGTTAAACCTGGGCTAAACCCTAAAATACAAGAAAGGGATAATAAACCATAATAGGGTTCTATCACCTATTAAACCCTAATAGGTTCCATTAATTATGGCAAGAAAAGAAAATGAATAATGGTGAAAGAAAGGGAAATTACGAAGAAGTTCTTACTGTCATCTCTTTATTGCGGAAGATATGAACACTTACCCAATATTACCTGTATTCCACCACTTGTGGAACACTTGCCTCAATGCCTTCAGTGACACCACTCATTATTTGTTGTTGCTCTCATCTAATACTCCTATGTAATACTCTGTTGGTGTTGTTGTGCTTTAGAATGGACTCGATAAAATGGATTTTCATGCAAAGCTATTATATATAGTATAATATGATATATATATATGATATATTATTATTGTCATTGGGTAGGATTGGATTCTCCACTACCACAATTCATAATTACAATTAATAAAATAACTCAACTCAACAATCAATAAAACCTAAATTGGTCGGATTCTAAACCTTAACACTATCATGGATTCAATATTTTTTGTTAGCTATATTTAAACTATGGGGTAAGTACTAGCTACTATGTAGAACTTGTTATTTCTTGTAATCAGTTCATATGGTAATTATTTAATCACTCAATCTCCTTTTCAACTGGAATATTTTAAGAATAAAAAAACTTAAACAAAATAATATAGTTTTATTTTTCTATTCTTAGAAATTTCAAAATTTAAACTTTAATTTTAATAGTGTTATAGTTCTTGGTGGGTTTTAAGCTTCAATTTTAATATTGTTATAGTTCTTATGGAGTTTTACTAAAAAAAGAGACTTAGTAGTGATTCCATAAGGGGAAAAATGTACATTTGTGAAGTTTCTTTTATCTATTTTTTTAAAACTAATATTACCATCTATTTTTTTAATAAAAAAATTATTATATTAAAATTATGTATATATATATATATATATATATATATATATATATATATATATATATATATATATATATATTAAATTTGAATTTATATACCATATCAAAACAAATTAATACAAATTATTTATAAAAAAAGAAATTTTATCATAGACTTAACTAAAACTCCTCCAATTATTAATGGCAGAAGTGTCCTCGGACACGTAATTTTATTAATCAGAAAAAAGATAATTACATAATTGATTTTGCAAGAGTTTATACCTGAACAACCAAACACTCTTGCAATGAGCTATTTATAAGCTCCATGTCCTAACTACCTCTAATTATGGATCACTTATTAAATAACAAGTGTCCATTTACAATAAATGTTATTCAAACCAACTAGCTAACAAATCTCCTAAAATAGATCCTAAGATACGACACATTTGGAGAGTCATATCTAGTTACAACAATATGCTAATTCTAAAAGTCTACATTAAATAATTAAACATTCTAGAATAATAATTATTAATTTAATATCTTAAATTAATAATTATTTTATTCTAATTTTATAGCCTATGATAAAATTGTATTTTTGGATCATCTAACATTCCCCCCATGATCCAAAGGTACATTACAACAGATACCAAGTTCATCCCTGAACTTAGTAAATTTTATTCTGCCAAGCGGTTTCGTGAAAATGTCAGAGATCTGATCTTCGGAAGGACAATAAACTGGCTTGAGGACATCTTTGGCAATGAGAGATCTGATATGATGATACTTGGTGTCCACATGCTTTGTCTTTGAATGAAAAACTGGGTTCTTGGCAACTTTGATGGCTGACTGGCTATCAATGAATAATGATGTAGCTTCTGCCTGAGAACTGTGCAAGTCTTGCAAAATTCGGCGCAACCAAACAATTTCACATGCTGCTTCCCATGCTGAAATGTACTCTACTTCTGCTGAAGAAGTGGCCACTGTAGCTTGTTTCTTACAACTCCAAGATACTGCTGCTGACCCCATGTTCATTAAATAACCTGATGTTGATGCTCGATCATTGATACTCCCAACAAAGTCGGCATCAGAATATCCACCAAGTACAAAATTTTTAGTCTTTATGTAAAGAAGACCAAAATCTTTTGTTCCTTGGATATATCGAAGAACTCTTTTGGCTGCATTCTAGTGGCTATCTCGTGGTTCCTGCATAAAACGTGAAAGATAACTGACTGCATAAGATAGATCAGGACGAGTATTTGTCAAATAAATCAAGCTGCCAATCAACTATCTGTAATTTGTATTGTCCACCTTCCCCCCCCTTCAAATTTTGAAAGTTTCAAGTTTTGCTCCATGGGGGTGAGAATGGGCTTGCAATCCTGCATGCCAAATCGCTGAAGAACCTCTGCTGCATACTTACTCTGAGAAATGAAAATATGATGTGGACGTTGGAAGACTTCAACTCCAAGATAGTAGTGAAGTAATCCCAAATCTGTCATCTTAAAACCTACATATCACTCCTTTTTCACCTGTGCAATATGATCATCATGGTTGCTAGTAATGATCAAATCATCTACATACATAACAAGAATTACTAGATATTTTCCTTGTTGTCGCACATACAAAGTATCATCAGATTCACTTCGTTGAAAACCAACTTTCCTGAGGCAGTCATCCATCTTTGCATACCAAGCTCGGGAAGCTTGTTTTAATCCATATAAAGCCTTGATCAATTTGCAAACTTTATGTTCTTGTCCTTCAACTTCAAAACCTGGTGGTTGGGTCATATACACTTCCTCCTATAAATCCCCGTTGAGAAAATCACTTTTCACATCCATTTGATGAACTTTCCATCCTTTCTGAGCGGCCAATGCAAGTGTTAAATTTATGGTGTTCCATTTAGCTGTAGGAGCACGAGTTTCCTCATAATCAATGCCTTCCTACTGCGCAAAACCTTTTGCGACAAGTCGTGCTTCATACCTTTCAAGTTCTCCCTTTTGATTATACTTAATTCTGTAAACCCATTTGCATCCTATGGGTTTAACATTTGATGGACAATCAACAAGTTTCCAAGTGTTGTTATCAATTACTACTTGATATTCTTCAACCATAGCCTGTTGCCATTCTTTATGTTTTATTTCTTCTTTGTATGTGGAAGGTTCGGTAAAATCATTTTCTATCAAGGAAAAATTGCCTTCACTTCTATGTGCCCTTCTGGTGCCTTCTTTATTCTGCTCATCAGGCTTTACATCTTTCAAAAGTTGAACTGCCCATTTTGGTAGTTGGTGCTCACTTGTTTGGGCTTCTATAAAGTCTCCATCATTGTAAAGAGGATTAATATAAATTGATGTTCTTCATTCAGGTGAAAAGTGTGGTGAATCACTATCAGAAGAACTGCTACTGCTTGGAGATGCAGATGAACTGCTAGAAGACCCAGATGATGTTGTTGATGTAGATGGACTGGATGACTCATCTTCAGAGGAAGGAAAATCAAGTTCATACCAATTTGGTGAAGTTCGTTGACTTTGCGTTTTTCCATTTCTTTTACTTCCCTTAGTTTCTAACTTGTGAAGAAGATTTTCTATTTCTTCAGCACTCTTACTCTCTATTTCATCAAAAATGACATCCCTGCTCAAAATGAATTTTCCATTGGTCAAAAGACAATACCCTTTCTTCTCATCAAAATAGCCAATCATTGTGCATTTTAAACTTCTTGAGTCAAGCATAGTTCGTTCTTCTTTCAGAACTACGGCATAACATATTGATCCAAAAACCCTAAGATGTTTAACTCGAGGTTTGAAACCAAAGCAAGCTTCATAAGGTGTGATTCCATCTAAAGAAGGAGTTGGAGATCTATTTCTTAAGTAGATAGCTCTATGTATTGCTTCTGCCCAATATGTTGGACTTAACCTCTTGAAAGTTAACATAGATCTCGCCATTCCTAACAAGGTGCGATTCATTCTTTTGACTACTCCATTGTGCTGTGGAGTGTAAACATTACTAAGATGTTGCCTTATGCCATTTTCACTACAATAAGTTTTGAATTCATTTGAAGTGAATTCTCCCCCATTATCTATCCTGAGAGTACCTATCTTTTCTTTGACTTCATTTTCAACAAGTTGGCGAAAAATTTTAAACTTCTCAAATGCTTCTGACTTGTTCTTCAAAAACTAAACCCAAGTCATTCTACTGAAATCATCAATGAATAGTAATAAATATTTGTAACCACCAAATGAAGTTTGTAGTGGCCCACAAACATCACTTTGAACTAGTTGTAGCCACTTGTTTGCACGCCATGAACTTGTTGGAAAACTTTCTTGACTTTGTTTGCCATAAATGCAAGCTTCACATTTTGCATTTTCCCTTTTGAAAGTGGGAAGTCCTTTAACCATTCCTTGTTTCTTCAATTGAGAAAGACTCTCAAAATTTAAATGTCCATATCTTACATGCCATAGTCTTACAGGTGAAATACTTGTACTCACTACCCCTGTAAAATCAGAATTCCTTGGAATAACTGTCCCTTTCATCTGTAACAGTTTTCCATCTTCATAACCTGTCAACTGTTTTCAAGTTTTGTTTGACTGAATTAATCTTGACTAAACCATCTTCCATAATCACCTGATGTCCTGCTTATCGAATCGTCACTAAAGAGAGCAATTTTTTCTTAAAACTTGGTACATACCATACATTGGAAATCATCTTTTCTCTAATGCTAGGGAGAAAAACTTTAACTGCTCATTTTCCATAACGAGTATGTTTTGTATCATCAGTAAGAAAAATGGAATTAAGTTGGCAATCTTGAAAATTCCAAAAAAAATCACGTCAACAAGTCACGTCGGCAAGGAGGTAAAACATATTCTGAGTTATCTTCATCTTGATCATTTGCAAATTGCGCTGAATGCTGCTGAAACTTGGGAATTTTATTAAGTGAAGTTCGATGATCTTCAACATAATGGCCAACTTTGTTACATCTTCGACACACAATTTGACTTAAGTCTCTTCCTCTTCCTGAAGATTGTCCTCTAACTCCGCTTTGACTTCTATGTTGAGATTGTCCTCTACCTTCATTATTATTTCCTTGTCCTTGAAAATTACCTCTTCCTTGGTTGTTTCCTCTACCTTGAAAATTACTCCATCCTGAGCTGTTGCCTCTGTTAAAGTTGTTTCCTCTTCTTTGACTTCGACCTCGACTTTGTACATTATGTGCTGCTTGATTCTAATTGCCTCTGCCTCTGCCTCGAGAACTGTCTATTGATGATTTACTAGTGCTGGCCTCTGTGAGAAAAACATCTTCACAAACTTTCGTCTTCTTCCCAAAGGTTTTATCATGTTGTGTCAACATTTCACAGAGTTCATCAAACTTTAGTTTCTCTAATTTCCCAGTTAATTGTAGAGTCTCCAAAAAATGTGTGTAGGAAGAAGGAAGTCCAGCAATTACAATTGTTACCATAAAACTATCATCTATTGCTGGAAAACCAACATTAATGATTTCCTGATTAATATTCTTAAGTCTTGAGATATATTCAAGTACATCACCTCCTTTAGTCAATTTTTTTTTGTAACAATTTTAATTGTAGATCAACTTTCTTTTATTCAGGCTGAGTATCAAAGAGGTCTTTAAAAGTTTTCAAAGGATACCATGCATCTGTAGCATTTTATATGTGGACATACATTTCATCATTCACAGAAGATTTAATAAGAGCTAAGGCTTTGGCATTCTTAACTTCCCATTTTGCTAGAGCAGCTGCATTTGTAGGTTTATTTAGCTTAACATCTCCATCACATATACCCTGCCATAATTCATTGTAAATGAGAGTGCTTTCGATGAGACGGTGCCATGTTTTGTAAGATTTTGTGCCTTCAAGTTTGTCGGAATCAGAAAACAAATTAATCAACTTAGACATTGTAGCATTGAAGCGTCGCACCAAGAATCAGAACAGAAATAACAAGATAGACAACCCAACACAACACGTAAGAAACACGATCTATCGGGGCTTGGCCTTGACCCTCATATAGTCATTTGGAATAGGAGAAAAATGACTGAGCTTTGCACTTGGCTCTAGTCAATTTCTCAAAAATTACAGGGCAACTTTCAAAATTTGACTTTTACAATGATGCTCTTGCAAAACTTGGTAAAAAAAAGTTATCCCCCCTCAAAGTAAAATTACTTTGAGTTACACTGTTACACTTATCTCTCCAGAAACAAATTACAAATAAAATCTCCTTATTACTCCAAAAAAGTTACTGCCCTGAACATTTACAAATAACCCCTCACACCTTATTTCTCCAAAAAATATTATTTTACAAATAAGAGAAAATTCCTTATCTCTCCGAATTAGAAATTACAAAATAAAAAAAAATAAAAAATTATTTCTCCAAATTACAAACTACAAAAAAAAAGTTATGATTCACGTTATCCCTCCATCTTTTCTTTAAAAATCCCATTCTTTAAAACTCCCAAAAAAAAAATTTAAGTGAATTTTACGTGGGCTTTAAAGCATATATCATGCTTTTTTTAAAAACCACATCCTTTTTTAAAATAACCACATCCACATCATTTTGCTGACAGGCTCTTATGTTTATCCACGCAGGTAATTTTCAAAAATTCATGTTTATCCATGCAGGTAATTTTCAAAAATTCAATTTTAAGCTTCCAAATAAAATTTTTAAATGCTAAAAAGTTTTTACACTGTCCTCCACGGTGGTAATACAGAGGGTCGGCTTCGCTGGCAACGCTGGCTGGCTGGCGCTGGTTGGCTCTCACGTTGGCTTCACTGGCTGGCTTAGCTAGCTGGCTGGCAATGCTGGTTTTGAAGACTCTTGTTACTGGCTCTTGTTCCTGGAACCAAGGCAATGTCCAGGGTGTCTTATTTCTGGAATTACAGTTGACATTATTGAGGCTGCCAGGGCATCGGCTACATTTAGGCTGATAAGTTGAGGAGCTTGGTTTATAGCAGTTATCCCATTAACAAAAAGACTCCATATGCTATAAATTTTGTGATTTGTGTCCACCTCTAAACAAAAATCCAGCACAGATGGGTCAGCGCTGAACAAACTCTAAACGTGATACTGTTTACAAAAAATATATTCTCATCGACCTACAACAAACTCTACAAACTCTTTGTACGACTTGGATTTGTATTTCCATTATAAATTTTCGGACACCATCAATGTTCCGGCAGCCAGAAAATTACTTCTCTTTGGTCACCGAGCACGCGGCTACACGCGGATGCCAAGAGCATTTCATTTGGTTGCAGACAGTGGGGACTCGTGGAGTCCACCGGCTCTCATCTACAGCTGAAATTCTATTGACAACGCAATTTTCACCACATTGACAACGAGCTCTATGTAACTTCAAGACAGTTTTCAGCACAAACAATTCAATGGAATTTGGCGATTGGGAAAACATCTTCAACGCAGTTTTCAACAAAAACAATTCAATCGAATTCGGTGATTGGGAAATGATCTTCAACTTAGTTTGGATAATAATTCACAAAATTGATTTTTAGATTTAAAAATCTAAAATCAACAAAATAATAACATTTCTTCTCTTTGGAACAAAAACTTGACAACTTTCATACCAGTCATTTGCTGAACAATTCAATGGAGTTTTCCAAAAACTTGTAGAGCTGGAATCTCCTTCTCAAATCAACTGCAGCATTACTGGAGCTCTGATACCACAATAATGGCAGAAGTGTCCTCATACACGTAATTTTATTAATTAGAAAAAAGATAATTACATAATTGATTTTGCAAGAGTTTACACCAGAACAACCAAACACTCTTGCAATGAGCTATTTATAAGCTCCATGTCCTAACTACCTCTAATTATGGATCACTTATTAAATATCAAGTGTCCATTTACAATAAATGCTATTCAAACCAACTAGTTAACAAATCTCCTAAAATAAAGCCTAAGAGACGACACATTTGGAAAGTCATATCTAGTTACAACAATATGTTAATTATAAAAGTCTCCGTTAAATAATTAAACATTCTAGAATAATAATTATTAATTTAATATCTTAAATTAATAATTATTTTATTCTAATTTTATAACCTATAATAAAATTGTATTTTTAGATCATCTAACAATTATAAAAATATTTACATCTTAACTATTCTTTTAATCTCTTAATATATAATAGTTTTTAAATAAATTTAAATTATTAAACATGCCCATACCTTATATCCATATTAAAGAAGCGTTAAAAGAACGCCGACTGCTCCGATTTTGAAGCAGGGAATTATACATTAAAAATTATCGGTTTTGTCATTTACCTTAGCCAAGCTAATATTATTTCATTGTATAAGATTTCTTCTCTTCTCACTATTTCATTCATGTACCATCCATATCAAGTTCATAACAAAATACTAAAATACTAGAACACTTAAACCTGACAATGGAAACTTAAAAGTTAAATAGGTTAGGGAATTAAGATTCAGCTAGGTTCTTTAAGAAGAATAAGTTAAATAGGTTAGGGAATTAAGACTGAGCTAGGTTCCTTTAAGAAGAAAAAAGGTTTATATGTCTAAAGTGAGATTTAAATTGAGATTTTCGTATTTTTACTTTAGGTGGGTATTGACTTGCTTCGTTACTTTGTTCGTTGGTTGACTTTTGTATGGTTTTCATGACTTGGGTGCAAGGTGTAATTTTCATGACTCTAAGGGTGCAAGGGTGTAAATTTTCCTGATCCTAAGGATGCGGGGTATGATTGTCGTGATCCTATAGGTAATGAGTAAATAATCTTATGATCATTATTTTAATGTGAAGTTAGTAATAAATGGATAAATATATTTATATATTAAAAATTATTAAGGTAAATAATAAATATAATTGTTAAAAAAATATTAGTTCAATTAAAAGTGGATGAAGATTTGTTGATTTTTTTTTTTAATTGATAGTTTAGAGAGATTTTCAAAGGAATATGTTCAACATATGTTTATTTTTCATGCTTATTAAGGCTTGTAATGCGTTACAGAGTTTGTTAGGTTGCATTGATTTTTAATAATTTTAATAAATTAGATTTTTGTCAAGTGGCTCGCGGCCCACTAATTTCCTAGAAATTTGATTATTCTAATTCTAATAAGCTCCTCCATGACAAGTTTTTCATTATAATTTATAACATTCATTTATATATAAGCAAATCTTACTTAGCAATATAGTCCATTACTTTTAATAAATTTAAAAAGTTAGGTTCCTGTCAAGTGACTCACTGCCCACCAATTTCAAAGGAATTTGAGATTATTCGAATTCTAATAAATTCCTCCATCATAAATTCCTTTTATTACATTCATTTATATATAAACAAATTTTATTTAGCAAAATGTTCCATTTTACAATAAGATCTGTAATTTATTTTTTCTCAAAATTAACCCATAACTTTTTTATATAGTTAATCAAATAAATATATATATATATATTGATAAAACATTCAATTTATAAAATCTCGAGTTATATCAAACATATTAATATTTAAATTTAGTTATACTAATACATTATCACTTAAAAACATACTAAACATATATAATAATGTATATAACTCATAATGCTCCACTTTGGACGTATTTCCCACATCGAGGCATTCGGAAGGAATTAGAAAACTCATTTACTCACGACATTGAAAAGGAAACAAGCAGGTTGTTTATATTCTTCAGGTGAACAATTACATGAAAGAAAAATATAAATATTGAAATCATGAGAAGTGATTTTATTATTAGGTTAGGTATAATAATAAAAATTATATATATAGATATAAAAGTATTGCTATATTAAATTGATGAAAAGTGTTTTTTTTATTAGATTAAGGAGGATTAAGAATAAGATTAAAACTATAATTATATATAGATATAAAAACATTGTTATATTAAATTGATTAAAAGTGTTATTATTATTAAATCAAGAAAGATTAAGAATAAGAGACCATACTTATAGTTTTTCTTTTATTTTAACTTGTCTCAAGGTTGTATTAAAAAACTAAAATTAATACAGAAATTACTCTTTTAAAAAGTGCCATTTTATAAAGGTGGAAAGACATGTATTTCTTAATTTGGAAACAGAAAACAATTTTACTAATTTATTTGAACAAATAATATAAAGTGTCAAAGTTAGCAAAAAATTATTGAGAAATTCTTGGATTAGTTTATGTTCTTGTATTCATTCCGGATTTGAATTATTTAGTGTTCTTCATCATCTTAGTTTGTCTTCTCATAATAATGGTAGTTTTACTTTCCGTGTTTTACTATGTTTTTATTTAATTAAAATGTTTTACAAAATTATTTTTTAAATATTGTATTTTCACAATACCTATTTTATTGGCGTGTTTTTTCAAATATGGTATTCTCACCATACCCATTTTATTGGTGTCTTTACATCCCTAAAAAGAAATGGTAGTTTAGATTATTTATTAATGTGCATTGAACATCAATACATAATATTACAAGAAAATATATAATATTATGGGAATAAAAACACATATCTAATTTAATATCTGACTTTCATTTGTATTGATAATCACATGAGTTTACTCTAAATACTCCAAAGTTAGGAAGATCAATTTTTTATAACACTTTCTATGGACACAATCCTTAGGAAATTTATGAGGTAGAATTACATTTGAACACCCTACACATAATTGAAATCTTATGAAACCCAAGAATAGCTCAAAGCTTCATATACTTAGGTTATATTAATGGTTTCACAAAGACATTGTTAATTTAGTCATTAGCCTTGCAATAAATAAGACATACAAATTTCTCATGTACTATTTATCTTAAATAATATGCATGAAGCTCCACATACTTCATTTACAATGTGCAATAAGGCTATCAACTACTTGAGATTGCACCTTGATATTCACAATATAATATAGTTAAATCCTCAAAATGCAATCCAAAATCATTAAGTCATGATTCCACAATTCTTATGTGCAAGCATTAACCACACCTCTATATTTAGCTTCTATTGTCAATAAGGAAATAACCTATGCTACTTACAAGACTACATTATGGATCTAAACGAGAGTTTTTGTTGAAAATAGCAACAAGAAATGCTACATGTAGAAGTGATAAATTTAGTACTGTTATAAATAGCATTTCGGGATACCTTCCTATTTTAGTTAGTCCCTGAACTAAAATAGAGAAGTAAAAATTCAAATTTGATCTTAGCAATTGTTTGTAAAATAATTAATTAATTCACCATAAGTTATTAGTTGTAGAAAATCAAACATGAAGTCTATGTGGGGACATGCAATAGTTTAACAATTGATTGAGGAATTTATCCATCAGTTAAAGAGATAAGGATGAGTTGTAATATTGAGTTGTAATTAGTTGGTGTAGTTAACTGAATCAAGTCTAGTTAGATTAATTCAAGCAGTTTGTTGAATTAATTGTGAGTTTAGTTAGTTAATGAATGCATGCATGTAACTGCTGCACTTCAGATAACTGAATATTCGCTCATAAATAACTACTTGCATGTCAGTTCAGATAGAGACCCAGTTGAGATCAGATCGAGGGACAGTGTACTATCGGTTGCTAGAATATTCCATTGTGAATATCTCTTGCATGCAGAAGGAATTCTTTCCTTGAGGATTGCGTAGTTACTTCTTCATTTTTTGTGAGTGTGATGAGGCCAATTCACACATATGGCAGCACTGGACCCTAAGAAAAACTGTGCAAGGAAATAGGAGGCTTGGAGGACTTGAGGAGGACATATACTATGTCTATTCAGTCTGTGAGTTGTATTGTTTGATTGCAGAGAGAGAAGGACAGCTTGAGAGATGATTCTTTTGTAACTTGAACATGATTTCCACTTGTATGATAATACAGAGATTGGGGTTTTAGGCTGAGGCTTTCCTCGGGTTATTTCTTCTGTGTTATGTGTGATTTATTTCTCATTCTCAATTATATGTGTTCTCATTGATCTTGCTCAATTCGATTAAGCTTCCACAAAGTTTGTTGTAGAAGAAGATTTTGTATTTTGCTTTAGTCTATTACATAATCTGTCGATCTACAGTGGGAATTTATACATGGTACCAGAGACAAGGTGATCGAAGCGAAGAACAATATACAAGAAGGGAGAAGTTTGAAGTTTGAAGTTCCTGAATATAGAAATCGAGTTCTTATCACATCTCAATTTCACCAATGGCGTTCAACGGTTTAAGACTTGAGTATGCCCTTGATGGCAGCTTGAATTATATAGCCTGGAGGGATCACATGGAAGCAGTGTTAGAGGATAACGGTCTAAAGGACTTCATTGATCAAGAATTCCCCAATCTGACTGATGCTACTCAATTGGCGAAATGGAAGAACTGTGTGGCTAGAGTAAGGATAATCCTTCTGGAGGGAGTTCGAGACCACATAGTCTCGAGTCTCCATAGGAAGGAGACACTATTTTCGATGTGGAAAAAATGGAAATATCTATATTAGAACAGCAGCGATCAGAGGAAGATGGCACTGAAAGACAAGCTTTGGAAAATCAAGTGTGAAAAGGGCGACACGATCTCTACATATCTGACAAGCTCACCACCTGTAGGGATGAGCTTGGAAATGTAGGGATCATGACCATTGGTGATGTAATGGTGAGTCTTGCACTCCTCGGTATTCCTAAGAGCTGGCATAGCTACCAAGACTCAGTTAATGGAAGAGAAAAATTGCCAGATTGGGAACAACTTTGGTCGGATCTAATGCAGGAGGAAATAAGAAGAAGCACCATAGATGGATCCTCATCGAAGCAAGATGATGAGGAAAATCTAGCCTTAGCGAGTAAGGCGAGCAAAGGGAAAGGGAAGGCATCCCATCCAAAATTTGATTCTTCCCATGGTGGGAAGAAGTTTGACAAATTGAAAGTGTGATGATTTCATTGTCATGAAGTGGGCCATTATGTTATGAATTGTCCATAGAAGAAATCCAAGAAGGGTTCCTCGAAGGGATTTGATGGTGAGGCACTGGCCTCACAATTTGAGTTGGATTTCTCACTTATCGCATGCATTGTTTCATCGATGGTGGGATGTGTGTGGTACCTGGACAGTGGAGCTTCATTCCACATGTCAGGTGACAAGAATCTTTTCAGTGCCTTGGAGGAGAAGGATCTCCATATGTAGATCGAGATGGACGATGATGGAAAGTATCGTGTTTTAGGTGAAGGTACGGTTGTGTTTTAGAGGGAGCATGGAGCTCCTCTCACCTTGACTGATGTAAAGTATGTACTAGGTCTAAAGAAGAATCTTGTGTCTGTCACTATGCTAGAAGATAAAGGCTATGATGTAGTCTTTTGTAAAGGAAAGGTATTCTTGACGCATATTAGTACTGGATAGACAAAGCAAATTGGGATTCGAGTAAAGAATCTCTACAAGCTAGAGGTAGACAACTATGCTGCATTGAGTTCCAAAGCTGAGATGGTGAAGAGCCAAGATGTTGGCAAGCTATGGCATAGAGGACTAGGCCATTTGCACCATGGAGCCCTGAAGATCATGCAACAGATTTCTATCGGATTACCCAAGGGAAAACTTGAGCAGACAAATACATGCAAAGGTTGTACCTTGGGTAATTATGTGAAATCTTCCTTTTCGGATTGAGACAGTAGAGCTAGAGCAATCATGGAGTGAGTTCACTCAGATGTTTGTGGACCTTTCTCTACAGCCTCCACAGCTAAACAAAGTTACTATGTTATTTTTATTGACGATTTTCTCGTAGATGTTCGATCTACTTTATGCAAAAGAATGATCATACCTTCTTCAGGTTTTGTGAGTTTAAAGCCTTGGCAAAGAAAGAATCTGGAAATAAAATAAAAGCCTTGCGTAGCGACAATGGTGGGGAGTATGTCTCCCAATAGTTTAAAGACTTCTACACTGTGGAAGGAATTAAACGAGAACACCCCATAACCCACAGTAGAATGGGGTGGGTGAAAGGAAGAACAGATAGATTGTTGGAGCCACTCAAGCGATGTTGCATGACCAAAGCCTACAACTGCATTTGTGGGCTGAGGCATGCAATACAGTAGTATACTTGCAGAATAGAAGCCCACACCGTATACTGGGGATGAAGACACCTATGGAGGCCTTTTCCAGGAATCGACCTGAGGTAAGTCACTTCTGAGTGTTTGGATCATCAATTTACTGTCATGTGACCAAAGATGCCAGGAAGAAGCTAGACTCAACAACTGAGTTGGGAATACTTGCGGGGTACACGGATACACCCCACAACTATCGGGTGTACTTGCCTATGACTCAGAGGACAGTGGTACGTAGGGATATGAAGTTCGATGACCAGAAATCCATGCTATTATCACTTGAGAGGGAGCTCAAGTTGCATCCAGAGGAGGAACTTTTAGTTCCTAAGTAGGAGGAGCCTTAGATTGATGCAGAGTAGCCACATGCAGAGGATTCGGGAGTGGAGACATCCACTCATGCTAAGACTTCCAGAGATGAGTGGAAATGCTCAAAGGAAGCTTTGTCATGGATGCACGAGAGAATGTGGAACAACCATCTTCTCAGTGCAGATAGAGGAGGTCGCCCGAGCGGTACACTGGGTACATGGCCCTGGTTGGGGAGTGTGTAGATATCGAACCTTCTTCATTTGAGGAGGCAGTGCAGCAACCAGTCTCGATTGATGCAATGGTAGAGGAGTACAACTCTATCATTCGGAACAGTGTGTGGGATGTTGTCCCAAGACCTCAGGGCAAGTCAGTGGTGAGTTTTAGATGGCTTTACAAGGTAAAGCAAGCAACTGATGGCAGTGTTGAGAAACATAAGGTAAGCTTTGTTGCTCGGGGTTTCTCACAAGTCAAGGGGATCGAATACGATGAGACTTTTTCTCCCGTAACAAGGTACTCATCGATTAGATCGATATTGGAACTATCAGCTCAGATGGGGTGGAAGATCCACCAGATGGACATGAAGAAAACATTCCTCAATGGGAAGATTGAGGAGGAGGTGTACATTGAGCGGCCAAAGGGTTTCGAGACTTTTGATCTTTGTATGGGCTGAAGCAAGCACCCCGTGCTTGGTACACTAGGATCTACAGCTATTTGACTGGGTTGGGCTTCACCAAGAGTGAAGCAGACGTGAACCTTTACCACATCATGGTAGAAGGTAAACCATTGATCATTGTTCTTTATGTCGATGATCTAATTTTGACGGGTGATGATCATCTGATACAGTCTTGCAAGGAGGACCTTGCAAGAGAGTTCAAAATGAAAGACATGGGTCTTATGCACTACTTTCTAGGCATGGAGGTGTGGCAGAAAGATGGTGAAGTATTTGTGTTTCAAGGCAAGTATGCAAATGAGATACTCAGGAGCTTTCACATGGAGAAGTGCAAGCCCATGCAGACTCATCTAGCTAGGAACTGGAGGAAGGCGGGTGCTACTTCGGGTGAGGTAGTAGTTGCTACTGTGTATCGGCAACTAGTTGTTTCACTTATATATCTAGTGAACACATGACCCGAATTATGCTTTGCGGTGAACTAGCTGAGTCAAGCTATTGTTCAGCCTACCAAGTTGTTTTGGAAGGCAACAAAGCATGTGCTGAGATACCTCAGAGGAACATCTCAGTTCGGATTGGGGCACAGACGGATAGAGCGAGTGAAGTGTTAGGGCTTCACAAATGTGGATTGGGCAAGGAGTCCATCAAACTGGAAGAGAACTTCTAGAGGAATCTTCAACCTTGGTTCAATTGTAGTTTCCTGGTACAACAGGAAACAGAGATCAGTTGCACTTAGGTCAGCAGAGGCTGAATACATGGCTTCTAGTTAGGATGCATATGAGGCCATTTGGATGCGGAAGATTCTAGTGGGATTGTTTGGTCAAAGGATGGATCCTACAGTGATCTACTGTGATAACCAGAGTTGTATCAAACTCTTTGAGAATCCAATTTTTCATGATAAGTCCAAGAACATTGATATCCAGTATCACCATCTTCAAGACTGTGTGGTCAAGAGGATCATGTTGTTGATGTATGTTTCGACCGACGAACAGGATGTAGATATTTTGACGAAGGCATTGTCAAAATGCAAGTTCAAGTTCCACAAAGACAGGATTGGGGTCACTGATAATCCCTTTCTTGTTGAGAGGGAGTGTTGAAAATAACAACAAGAAATGCTAAATATAGAAGTGCTAAATTTAGTATTGCTATAAATAGCATTTTTTGATACCTTCCTATTTTAGTTAGTCCCTGAACTAAAATAGATAGGTAAAAATTCGAATTTGATCTTAGTAGCTGTTTGAAAAATAATTAATTAATTCACCATGAGTTAATTAGTTGTAGAAAATAAAACATGAAGTCTATGTGGGGACATGCAATAGTTTCTCCATTGATTGAGGAATTTATCCATCAGTTAAAGAGATAAGGATGATTTGTAATATTGAGTTGTAATTAGTTGGCTTAGTTAACTGAGGCAAGTCTAGTTAGATTAATTCAAATAGTTGGTTGAATTAATTGTGAGTTTAGTTAGTTAATGCATGCATGCATGTAACTACTACACTTCAGATAACTTAATATTCTCTCATAAATAACTCATGCATGTCAGTTCAGACAAAGACCTAGTTGAGATCAGATGGAGGGACAATGTATTATCAGTTGGTAGAATATTCCATTGTGAATATCTCTTGCATGCAGAAGGAATTCTTTCCTTGAGGATTGCACAGTTACTTCTCCAATTTTTGTGAGTGTGATGAGGCCAATTCACACATGTGGCATCACTGGACCCCAAGAAAAATTCCGCAAGGAAATAGGAGGCTTGGAGGGCTTGAGGAGGACATATATTATGTCTATTCAGTCTGTGAGATGTATTGTTCAATTGCAGAGAGAGCGGGATAGCTTGAAAGCTGATTCTTTTGTAACTTGAACAAGATTTCCACTTGTATGATAATACAGAGATTAGGGTTTTAGGCTGAGGCTTTCCTCGAGTTATTTCTTCTATGTTATGTGTGATTGATTTCTCATTCTCAGTTATATGTGTTCTCATTGATCTTTCTCAATTTGATTAAGCTTCCACAAATTTTGTTGTAGAAGTAGATCTTGTATTTTGCTTTAGTCTATTGCATAATCTGTTGATCTATAGTGGGAATTTATAGAGTTGTAACATAAATCCTAAAGTTGATTTTTTATCATCTTTGTCTCCAACCTAATTAAAATCAATACGATTAACCAATTTATTCATGCTTTACGTGTAATAGTTTATACCAAGTAGAGATATATCGTTGACATAGAAAACAATCCTCTTTATAGTCGACAAGTGGCTCTCTTTAGGATCCTACATTAACCTTGAGACTTCATTAATAACAAAGGAAACATTAGGTCAATTGGGAATAAAATATGTTAAACAACCAACAACTTATTTGTCATGGACCCCAAGAGAGCAACAATAAGTTATCGAAATTCAAACAACTTGGAAAACTTTACACCTAAATAATATGCAGTACCATAAGGTTTATACTGATCAATCGTGAATCTCTTCAACATATCCAAAGAATATTTTGGTGAGAGGTAAAGATATATGTCACCCATCTAAAAATATTCAACGCAAAAACAAGAAATGTGACATACAAAGGCGGGTCATTTCAAAGGTATTTATAAACTTTACATTCAAACTTAAAAATAAGTTATCCCTACTACCAATAATGACTAAATAATCAACATATCATGGAAGTATTAAAATGTCATCGTTCATGGGTAAGATATAAATATTATGATTAGATTTATAATGTTTGAAGCCAAATTAAGAAAAAACCTATCATTCTTCACATACCACACATAAGGGTCTTGTTTCAAAGAACTTTCAAGTTTTAAACTATATAAGGAATTCTTAAATTTACTCAAAAATACTACCATTCTTCTCAAATACTATAGGTTTCCCCATATAAAACTCCTTAGTGAAATCACCATGTAAAAAGAATAAAACGTTTTTGGCATCCATCTAATGCACCTCTTATCCAAAATAGGTTACAAATGAATGAATAATCCAGTAGAATTTCCTATTTTTAACTATGATGCAAGATTATCTTCCAAATATAAATATGTGTGTGTGTGTGTGTGTGTTTAATTTTCCTAAGTCTAAGAAATTATAGAATTCTAGAGTATGTAGGAAAAATATGCTGCTAATTTCAAAAAGATTCCTGTAAACTTCCTCCAAGTTTATGGGAGAGGAATTATTTGTTGGAATATCAAGATCTTATCTTCCATGAGAATAAATAGGGAGATAATGCATATGTTGGGAAAGCAATAAAGGTCCTGAAATTCATAAATAAATAAATTTTTCTTTGTGGTTTGTTTATGGGTTTGACCTGAGTTGTGTTTAAATGTTTTTATTGTTTTCATCAAAGGAAAATTCCCATTGTATTCAATATAGGTATTCCTATAAATAATGACCCTTTGCTACTTAAATATCTCAATACCACCTTCTAATATGAATTCAGGCTTGTAGAATAATGCACATTTAACCAAATTCTATCCATGTAGTCAGGAAACTAATTATGAGAATTCATTTTCATTAAGAAATTAAATTATTTAACCATATAATTCTACCGAATAAGTTAACCATATACATATGCTTATGTTTCAGGGTCAGTTTCCTCTACCACACATGTCATCAAAGCAACATTCCCACATCAACTCCTTCATGTACTCTTCCTTGAGAGATGTGTGTCACCTACATCAATGTTGGTAGCTTTTATTATCTTAGTCTCCCACTAGAGAAGCGTACTTTCACTTGGACAAGGATTTGTTGCAACAAATTATCCATGAGAGAAAATAGTCAAATAGTTATTTAACCCATTTCTTCTAATCATATCTATTGGATATATTTAAATGCAAGTTAATTTTGTTATTTAAGTTAACAAATGTAGGATATAGATTACTTAACCCATAATTCCTTATAATTTCTAGTGGATCATTGCATAAAACTCCATAAGATGAACTAAAAAACCAAAATGTTGAAGTAATTTCATGAAATAAAACATCTCTCATGAAAGTAACTAATTTTTTAATTGGATCAAATACTCAATAGGTTTCAACTCATTGAAGTATAACACCATAATTTAAGTATAACATCTTCTTTTATTTGTCATGTAGAATATGAAGTCATGATATACATCCAAACATTCTAATATATTGCGCCTAGGGTTTCCGACAACTCCATTTATGATGACCAATATTTCCATATTAGGCTAATATTAGTGGATCTTATAAATATTGAGAAATATACAACCATTTTAAAATCATAGCCTCAAAACCCTAGCAAAGATAAACAATGGGAATGATGAGACAAATTATGGAGGAAGGGAATCAAATGGTGGTGATCATGATGCAATAGTAGAAAAATCCTTGAGAAAAAAGTATCATATTTTACAAATACATTAAATGTACAAGAGAAATATGGGTGTGGTATGATATAGAATAATCACATGAAGAACTGTATATGGAAAACTTTATCATATGTGAAGAAAATTATTGTTAGCTTGATCTCTTTGATGAAAATAATCCTCCATATGAAGGATACTTCATTTAACAAAAATCATGACTATATTATAACTAATATTTTGAGTTTGAATCTCCTCTAATGGTAGCATTCCCTTTGAATCCAAAACTAATCTTTTGCAGTTATGTGGATCGTTTTCTCCTTTTGTATAGTTATTTTATTGTGGTGGAATGATATTTGGATTTATATAACCCTGGTATGAATCTCAATTATAGTCCCTAATCATTCATGGAATTTAATCTTGTAGTCCCATAGAAATTTGGCTACAATCCTTCCATGTAGTATGCGATACCATTCATAAGACTTAATTTCAATTGAGGAAATATTCTCAAGCCATATCATCCTCCCATTTAGTTAAACCATGGGCATCTCCATATGTTTCATGATCACATGCCCCTAACACATTTTCCATCAAGAAAAGTGACGCAGGCTGAGCCTGCAAACCCCAGAATCTTTAAACCCTGTCTATGCATATAACTATGCATTGCGATCACTGACATACTAAGATTCCAATCTGAGCAATTTCATACATTTCCCAATAGTAGAAGTTATCTTTCTATTTATGGTTATGAAACCATTTCACAATCTCTGTATATGAAAGTTTACTCCTTCATGGCAAATTCATAACTTTGAAATCTTCAATCAAACCCATTGAAATAAATCATTCACTATTTAATGACAATGTCCAATTTTGTTTTCCCCAATCCCAAATTAAATTCAGACTCAAATTATCATTTCCTTCCAATGGATTGAGTCATCACCACAACATATATATCTTTCATCAAAAGGTATTTGCAGCCTAATGTTTAAACTTCAAATCTTTCTACGAACAATCACCCACACACATACCTTGAATTCATGCTCAAGGAATTCATTCCTGCCATGATTCCTCAACGCAGCCAAACATTTTAGTGCTCCCACAAATAAAATCTGTAACTATGACTAGACTCAAGAATGCGCTCTTACTCAATGTGGCACACATATCGATCTTATACACCACACATCAATGGGATTTGTTTGATTTTAATGTGAGTACCAGAGTTCCATTCTATATTCAACCAGAATTCGCCCACAACACATTACTGGTTGATTACTGGATTAATAACACTCAGAATTATGGCACGACATTAACATTAATGTGTTTGCCCACAACTATCAAATAGATATACGCCTCTTTATTTTCAACATATCCATTACAAAGTAATACCATTGTGTTGGCATTATGATTCAAGTGTTGTCCTTGATGGCAACTCACTCAGAGGATGGTACAAGTGCTCAGAGGTTGGTACAAGTGATGGCATCTTAATCAGAAGACAGATCTCAGTACAGCATGCCAAGGAAGCTCATACACGCCGTTTCGTTAAGCCCAAGTCGCGTGTACACGCTAGTTCGATTCATAAAAAGCGCGTGTATGTGGAAAGGTTCCTTTGGTCCATGGTGGTTAGTCCTTGGAAGTTGTGCCTATGATTTCGGACCATTGTGTCTCGACGGGCGTGTCGATCCCTAGTTTTGAAGTTGATGGTATTGTGTTACTATGGTTTTGGCTCTTGGTATTGAGCTAGGCCTAAGACTATATAAGGAGAAGAAGATCATTAGGCAAAATCATCTTTCGACAAGGCTTGAATATCTAAGAGTGAAAGAGATCTGATTTGCAGGTGCTGGGTTGCTTGATCTAAGCCAAGGAGAGATCACATTGGTTGATGGAAGACTAGATCTAAGGATAGATCGGGATCTAATGGTTTGAAATGCACTATCATGATATGGTTGATTATGCTTATTTCTAGATCTGCATATTGTCGCAATGCTATGTTCTGGGTCTAACTAATGTCTGGTACAGCTGCAAATTGAGAAAGTTTATTTTTAGATCTGTACGCAGGTTGGCTTCGGTAAAAGAGCGTGTATACGCGGGTTTGGCTCCTTGAAGTAGCGTATATCTTTTGAAGCTTGTTTTTGGGTTTACAGTGGGGTCTGACTGTTATTGCAGAGTTCTGTAGTCTGCTCTGTGTTCTGATAACTGGTGATTGACAGGGTTCAGTGGTTCAGTGATTCAGAGTTTGGTTGTTTTATGCTTCAATGATCTGTTGTGGAAATTGAATGAATTGTGGTCTTCAGATTGTAATGTTGTGCTTCAGGAATATTCAAGTCTGAAAATGTATGAAAGGTGATACCTGAAGAAAAGAAGATTGTAGGTCAGCACCTACGTACTAGTATCTTGGCTAGTACAAGAACAAAGGGGGTTGGAGCTCCCTTCCAAGGAAGTTTGGAGAACGAGAGAAGGTTGTAGCCTTCTGCAGGTTGTAGCCTGCGTACTGGTATAAGGCTGCACCAGTACAAAAGATTGTAAACTGAAGTTTCTTAAAGAAAGATAGAGATAACTTGCAGCAGGTGGTTTTCACCCACATTGGGTTTCCACCTTATATCTTGGTGTTCATGTGTGTGACTTTTGATCCGTTCTGTTATACTGCATCTGCTTACTGTTAATGTGCTGAATAATGTCCTGATGAACTTAACTGAAGAATAAGCTAACTAAGTTATGAGTTTTCTGCTTATACGCTGTTTTATTTAGTCACAGTAGCGTGTACACGCTGTTTTACTTAACTGAAGTAGCGTATATGTTTCTGAGCATTGAAAAGGTTTGATTGATCTGATAATACTGATTCACCCCCCCTCTCAGTATTATTTCCAACAATTGGTATCAGAGCAGGTCCTTCAGAGAAGCTTGATCGCTTGAAGGTAGATCATTCATCATGAGCAACTACGAGAAAGAAGCATCAATCAGGCCACCGGTTTTTGATGGAACAAATTTCAATTATTGGAAGGTAAGAGTTACTGCATATCTTCAATCTCTTGGTACAGAAGTTTGGAACATTGTAGAAACAGGCTATGCTTTTCCTTCAGCTACTCCTACAGATCCAGCTGAGAAAAAGACATATGAAACAAATGCAAAAGCAGTCAGTACTCTATTAGGAAGTATATCCCAAACAGAATTCATGAAGGTCATGCACTTCAAATCAGCAAAAGAGATATGGGACAAAATGATCACTAGCTATGAAGGAGATGAACAGGTAAAGAAGCTAAACTTCAAACTCTCAGGATTCAATATGAGACTCTCAAGATGTATAATGATGAAAGTGTGGCTAATTATTTTCTTCGGGTAGATGAGATTGTTAATTGTATGAAAAATTTGGGTGAAGAAATAAAAGAGACTATAGTAGTTCAAAGATTCTAAGATCATTATCCCCCAAGTTTGAATCTAAAGTATCTGCAATAGAAGAAAAGGAAAATCTCAAAGTTCTCACTATGTCTCAGCTACATGGAATTCTAACTGCTTATGAAATGAGAAAGGGAGGTCCATCAGACAGAAGGGAAGCTGCTTTTAAGGCATCAGGAAAAGAAGATTACTATGAAGCAAGCCATGTTCCAGAAGAAGAGGAAGAAGAATCAAATTTTGTCAGAAATCTTCAAAGGGGTGCTGGAAGGTTCAGAGGTAAGCTACCTTTCAAATGCTTTGCTTGTGGAAGAGTAGGTCATTATGCTGCAAAATGTCCTAATAAGGATAAAGGAAAAGAACCTGCTAGATGGAATAAGAAACAAAGTGCAAATAAGAAAAGCTACTACACCCATGAAGATAGTGATGGCTTATCAAACAGTGATGAAGATGAACAAGGTAATAAATATAAGCTATTAATGGCATTTGAAGATGATGATTATGAGGATGCTGTAGATGTGGATAATCTCTATAATGAAATTACTAGACTCAAGAGATGCATAGAAGAAAAGAGTGTGATCATTGATACTTTGCAATTTCAAATTGATGAAAAGGAAAAACATCTTGAAAAACTAGAAGGTGAAATTGTTGGTCTCAGAAAAGAAATTGAGAAAACAAAAGCTATTAATCTTAAGTTTGTCAAAGGATCTGAAACTTTGGATGAGATTATCAATGTGCAGCGGTCTCCTCTAAACAAGACAGGTTTGGGCTATAATGGAGAAACCTCTCAAGCATCCACCTCAAAAAGTTATCTTGATGCAGCAAGAAGAAATGAGCAGAAGAACAATGAAGATAATCAGGTAAAGCAGGGACGAATTACAAACAGAAACTATCAGGGACAATCCTTCTTAAGGGTGAACAAAAGCTACAACCAACCACAGGTAAAATCTTCTCAGTTTGGCACAAGAATAGATGAAAATAGAAATTACAATCAGTTGGCTGGTAGATTCAATAACCGCAGAAGCTTCTTCAATGGACAATGCTTTTCTTGCCATAACTTTGGTCACAAAGCAGCTCAATGTGTTGCATATAAAACAATCATGACTAGGGAAGCTCAAAAACAAAGAAGTATGACAGGGATTACAAAGAGGACCTATAACAACTTTTCGGTTCTTGAAAATGAAGTTGAATGTTCTATTTGCAATAATTTTGGTCATAAAGAATCTGAATGCAGGAGCAGGTTTCAGGAGAAAAAGGAACAAGCCACGAGCACCAAAAAATGGAGAATAAAAGAACCTCAGACAGAAAGATGTGGGATAGCGTTTTATGCAGAAGGACAGGAAAATCTATGGTACATTGACAGTGGATGTTCGAAACATATGACAGGTGATAAAGAAAAACTTGAATCTTATTCTACTTTAGAAAAGGGAAAGAAAGTTTCTTTTGGAAATGATACTCCTGCAACTATAAAAGGAAAAGGTATTGCTCCTTTGAAAGAAAAGGTCAAGGCTGGAAATGTTTTGTATGTTGATGGATTGAAGCATAATCTTCTAAGTGTCAGCCAGATGTGTGATCAAAAAACCGAGGTTATTTTCAGATCGAATGGATGTCTTGTTCGTGATCTTGATACAGGTAAAACAGTTCTCAAAGGCAAAAGAACTCCAAATAATCTGTACATATTTGAAGAAGGACAACAACAATGCTATCTTAGCAAGGATGAAGAGCACTGGTTATGGCATCGAAGGTTGGGACATCTAAGCTTCTCACAAATAAGAAAAGCATGCAAATATCAGGCAGTTCGCGATCTTCCAGATATCAAAATTCCAGACAACACTATATGCAAATCTTGTCAGTTTGGAAAGCAAACCAGAACTAACTTTCCAGAAAGGAAGGATCAGCTAGCTTGCCTCTTGAGCTAGTCCATACAGATGTATGTGGTCCATTTAGGAAAAGGACACCTCGAGGAGAAGAATATCTGATATTATTCATTGATGATTTCTCAAGGTTTGTTTGGTTAGGGCTTATGAAGCACAAAGATGAAGCATTCGAAAAATTCAAATCCTTCAAAGCATTGGCTGAAAATGAATCAGGACACAAAATTAAGTGCCTCAGATCTGACAGAGGTGGGGAGTTCACATCAAATGAATTTTTCGATTTCTGCGATGAACATGGGATAAGAAGAGAATTCTCTACAGCTAGAACTCCTCAGCAAAATGGGGTTGTGGAAAGAATGAACAGAACTATCCAACAAATGGCTCGTGCTATGCTCGATGAATCAGGTACTCCTGCAACCTTCTGGGGTGAAGCTGCACATGCTGCTGTTATCATTCTTAACAAAACAAATGTCCGAGTAAACAGCACTCAAACACCTCATGAGCTTTGGAGTGGTAAAACTCCTTCCGTGAAGCATTTCAAAATCTTTGGGAGCAAATGTTATATTAAGAATACTGATGAGCAACTTGGCAAACTTGAACCTAGAGCAGATGAGGGCATTCTTCTTGGTTATTCTCCACATAGCAAAGCATACAAGTGCTACAATAAAAGACTTGGCAGAATTGTTGACAGTATTGATATAGTGGTTGATGAGAAGGGATATATTCCTAGGCAAGTTCATCATGAAGACATTGAAGAAGATGAAGGTTACTCTCAAAGGCGAAATGATGAAGAAGAAGAATCTCAAGAAGAACCAGAGGAGCAGACAAGAATAGAAGAGAAGACTCCATCCAGATATGTCCAAAAGAATCATCCAGAAACTCAGATTGTGGGGCAGAAAGAAGCAGGAGTACAAACAAGAAGGACACTTGCAGAAGCTTCAAGCTACTTGGCTCTACTCTCCTCCATTGAACCACAAAATGTGAAAGAAGCATGCAAAGATGAATGTTGGGTCAAAGCAATGGATGAAGAACTTGAGCAAATCGAAAGGAACAACACTTGGGAATTAGTTCCTAGACCAAAAGATAAGAATGTAATAGGAACAAAATGGGTCTTCAAGAATAAGTTAAATGAAAATGGAGAAGTAATTAGAAACAAGGCCAGACTTGTTTGTAAAGGGTATGCACAGCAAGAAGGAATAGATTTTGAAGAGACCTTTGCTCCTGTGGCAAGACTAGAGGCCATCCGAATGTTCCTTGCTCTCTCAAGCTTTCAAAACTTCAAGGTATTTCAAATGGACGTGAAATCAGCCTTCCTGAATGGAGACTTAGAAGAAGAAGTATATATTGAGCAGCCAGATGGGTTCATTCTTGGAAATGATCCAAACCTTGTATGCAGATTGAAAAAGGCACTCTATGGGCTCAAACAAGCTCCAAGGGCTTGGTACTATCGGTTGGACAAATATCTTCACCAACAAGGCTTTTCAAAAGGATCAGCAGATAGCAATCTCTATATAAAAGTTGAAAATAACAAATTGCTAATTCTTGTTGTTTATGTAGATGATATTATTTTTGGCAGCAATGAAGAGACCATGAGTCAAAACTTTGCCTTGGTTATGCAGAAAGAATTCGAAATGTCACTTCTTGGAGAATTGACATATTTTCTTGGATTGCAAATCCAACAAAATGAAGGAGGTATCTTCTTGTCTCAAACCAAATACCTCAAGCAGATCTTGAAGAAGTATGGCATGGAAGAGTCAAAACCAGTATGTACACCCATGGTTACAGGATGCAGCCTCAGTGCAAATGATGAATCAGCAGCAGTTCACCAACCCACTTATAGATCCATGATTGGGAGTTTGCTTTATTTGACAGGTACTCGACCAGATATTACACATGCAGTAGGAATGGTTGGAAGATTTCAAGCCAACCCAAAGGAAACTCATCTTCAGGCAGTCAAAAGAATCTTCAAATATCTTCAAGGGACCCAAAACTATGGCTTATGGTATCCTAGAAATACTGATCTCACTCTTCATGCTTACACAGATGCAGATTGGGCTGGAAGTGTGGATGATAGGAAAAGCACAAGTGGAGGTGCTTTCTTCATGGGTTCCAGATTAGTATCTTGGTTCAGCAAGAAACAAAGTTCGATTGCCTTATCTACAGCTGAAGCAGAATATGTGGCTGCAGCATCTTGTTGCACACAACTTCTTTGGATGATGCAGACCTTGCAGGACTTTCAAATCACTTGCACTCCACCTGTCTCTATCTTATGTGATAATACAAGTGCAATCAGCATTTCAAAGAATCCTGTCATGCACTCAAAGACCAAGCACATACCAATCAAGTACCATTTTCTTCGGGAACAAGTGCTTGAGCAGAAGGTCAAGTTGGAGTATGTTCCTTCTAAGGAGCAAGTTGCTGATATTCTCACAAAACCACTGCCCAGGGAAACTTTTGAATATCTCAGACAAAAGCTGGGAGTAGTTGATGCTTCATCCTGTTGTTGAAGATTGTTTGTTCTACAGAAAAGTTGGTATACGCAGGTTACGGAAGGGATATGAGCGTATACACGCGGATTTATGGTGGGTAAGTCGCGTGTATGCTGGACGCTTGTTGCAGAAAGAATATCCGCGTACATACGCTGTTTTATACAGGATAAAACGCGTATATGAAGTTCTGAACAGCAAGGGAAAACTCTGAAGTTCTGAAAAGCAATAGGAATGTCAGAATTCTTCAGGCACAGTTTCAGGGAGTGCAACAGGCACAGGTTCAGGGGGAGCAGCTCAAAAGTCTCATAAAGCATTGTTGGCATTCAGATGTTTTGGTTGTTGGTTTCCCCACTATGCCTGGGATGAATGCTGTAATATAATTGGTTGTTTCTGATATGTCCCCTCTTGGTAGGGAGTATGGATGTATGTATTGAGTCTTTTGGTGATAGGAAGGTCCCTTATGGTGTATAAATCTTGGTTCTTGTTGAAGAACATCTTTTTCAGATCTGGCCTACTGTCAGGGGGAGCACGAGTCAGCACAGCCAAGCAGAGGTATCAGCATGTCCTCAGGGGGAGCACAGCCCTTTGCCCTTGATGTCAAAGGGGGAGAGTGACTTGGTGTGGTGGTTGCCATCAAGTCCAAAGGGGGAGATTGTTGGCATTATGATTCAAGTGTTGTCCTTGATGGCAACTCACTCAGAGGATGGTACAAGTGCTCAGAGGTTGGTACAAGTGATGGCATCTTAATCAGAAGACAGATCTCAGTACAGCATGCCAAGGAAGCTCATACACGCCGTTTCGTTAAGCCCAAGTCGCGTGTACACGCTAGTTCGATTCATAAAAAGCGCGTGTATGTGGAAAGGTTCCTTTGGTCCATGGTGGTTAGTCCTTGGAAGTTGTGCCTATGATTTCGGACCATTGTGTCTCGACGGGCGTGTCGATCCCTAGTTTTGAAGTTGATGGTATTGTGTTACTATGGTTTTGGCTCTTGGTATTGAGCTAGGCCTAAGACTATATAAGGAGAAGAAGATCATTAGGCAAAATCATCTTTCGACAAGGCTTGAATATCTAAGAGTGAAAGAGATCTGATTTGCAGGTGCTGGGTTGCTTGATCTAAGCCAAGGAGAGATCACATTGGTTGATGGAAGACTAGATCTAAGGATAGATCGGGATCTAATGGTTTGAAATGCACTATCATGATATGGTTGATTATGCTTATTTCTAGATCTGCATATTGTCGCAATGCTATGTTCTGGGTCTAACTAATGTCTGGTACAGCTGCAAATTGAGAAAGTTTATTTTTAGATCTGTACGCAGGTTGGCTTCGGTAAAAGAGCGTGTATACGCGGGTTTGGCTCCTTGAAGTAGCGTATATCTTTTGAAGCTTGTTTTTGGGTTTACAGTGGGGTCTGACTGTTATTGCAGAGTTCTGTAGTCTGCTCTGTGTTCTGATAACTGGTGATTGACAGGGTTCAGTGGTTCAGTGATTCAGAGTTTGGTTGTTTTATGCTTCAATGATCTGTTGTGGAAATTGAATGAATTGTGGTCTTCAGATTGTAATGTTGTGCTTCAGGAATATTCAAGTCTGAAAATGTATGAAAGGTGATACCTGAAGAAAAGAAGATTGTAGGTCAGCACCTACGTACTAGTATCTTGGCTAGTACAAGAACAAAGGGGGTTGGAGCTCCCTTCCAAGGAAGTTTGGAGAACGAGAGAAGGTTGTAGCCTTCTGCAGGTTGTAGCCTGCGTACTGGTATAAGGCTGCACCAGTACAAAAGATTGTAAACTGAAGTTTCTTAAAGAAAGATAGAGATAACTTGCAGCAGGTGGTTTTCACCCACATTGGGTTTCCACCTTATATCTTGGTGTTCATGTGTGTGACTTTTGATCCGTTCTGTTATACTGCATCTGCTTACTGTTAATGTGCTGAATAATGTCCTGATGAACTTAACTGAAGAATAAGCTAACTAAGTTATGAGTTTTCTGCTTATACGCTGTTTTATTTAGTCACAGTAGCGTGTACACGCTGTTTTACTTAACTGAAGTAGCGTATATGTTTCTGAGCATTGAAAAGGTTTGATTGATCTGATAATACTGATTCACCCCCCCTCTCAGTATTATTTCCAACACATTGCATCACACACAATTCGAATTTGATTATTTCTGTTATACTACCATTAATTCAACATTCCAGCGCTCTAATTCGAAACTCAACGCATCAATACAATTGTTAATTGAATACTGTGCCTACCTGCGTTAATTTTCCCATGTCTGGCGCTTCAACATTTGCAATGATTGCTAATTGGTTTGTTTCAATGCCGTGGTTCTGGTTTGTAGCCATCGATCCGCTTTTAACTTTCAATTGCTAGACCGTGCCTATGGCATATCATTTCACTGTTTTATTCACAATCATAACATGAATTCAAATAATCAATGTACAAATAAATTATGTGCCCTCTTGCTAGATGTTCTGCGCCTGAGATTTATCACAAAACTATTCAGATTAACATAAGAATTCAACCCAGATTTGTTTATGCTGAATTGAACTCAAACCTGTGCTGTCAATATATGTTAAATCACCATCTCTTTTGAATGCTAGAAATGGAATAGCAATTTTACCTGCACTGTGTGAAATAGATGATCGATTCACTGAAATATCATAAAATCGACTTCAGTCAACTATAATACCACATAGTCTGCAAGTAATCGACCCAAACAGAAACTTCAAGGCCCAGATTCGATTTCAACGCACTAAACAAATAGCAATTTTTGCTATTGAACGCACTTAGACTGATAGAATTTTACCATAGAGATTCACACAATCAACAGATTCAAAATACTCCTTTTATGCTGAGCGTTAACGCCTTTCATGCATAACGATTTTCCAAATTACTGGTACTCTTCCCTTTACAATTCAATCAAACTACAGGTCGATATTCATAGATATGGATTTAACATTGCCATATTAAATTTAACTCTTCCAACTTACATTTACAAATTCTTTCATGTTGGCACTATATTCAATCGACCGATACATTCATCCATACATATACTTCCATCACTAATTTATATACAAATCTGAAACATCGTTTTCATATAAACAAAAGGAGACTACTTACAAACTTATCTTTGGCTTGATATTCGACACTGATGGCCCTTTACAAACTGCTCGAGGGCATCCAATCAAAAAACCCTTTCACTCTCTACTCACACTAAGTCACAATCTCCATCTGGTTTTCTCTCAAAACCCCCTCCTATTTATACAATTTTAAAAGTAATCTAATTTAATGCTTATCCCTTCAATTCCTCAACAAATCCCTAAATCTCTCAACATCCCTAAAAGATAGATTCTCATCCCTAAAACTTAGAAACTAATTCCAACTTAGGCTCCCTCATTAATTCTAAATAATCTAGAAACTAATTTCTCTCACATTTACAATTTCTCACAAATAATTAATTAATCACTCAAAATAATATTAATATTTACATGAAATTTTAATATTTCTTCAAAACATGAAACCCCCTAGCTTAGGTAAAATACAAGGTGTTTTTCGAAGATGATGCTCCTGCATCAGACTCCCCATGTAAGAAAATTCATTACCACCTGGTCATAAGTCTGGATATTTCCTCCTGGATTCCAAATTTTATTTTGTAATTTTTCTTTGCTTGTCAATTGCTTTACTACTGTTGTTAACTGTTGTTGTCCTCCAGTCTTCCATATTTTGTGCTTTAGTGCTCCACTTGCTCTGGTCTTGCAATCTTTCGCTGTCTTTCTCTTGTTGCCTTTCCTTTTCTTTTTTTCTGCTGCTGGTCTCTTCCAGGATTCTTTTGTCATCAGTCTTCTGATACTTTCAATCTCTCGGTCCAAATAATCTCCTGGCTGTTGATTTCTTGCTGCCTGCTGAGCTAAGATAGCTTGCTCAGTTTTTACTTTCTCTATCTGTATTGTCACTTGCTGACTTCATGCTTCTATGCTTGTTTCTATTCTGACTGCCACCTGATCATCCATGCCCTCTTGTCTTCTAGAACAGACAACTTCTTCTTCCTTCATTTGACTGCTCAACTGAGTCAAATGTTCTGCAACAATACCTGCATTCACAAAACACTTGTTAGAATAAAAATCAGAAGGCATCAGTGCCTTGTCCTCCTTTGCCAGTACTTCAGTATGCTGTTCTGAATTCTCCTCCACTATCAGCACATCAGTATGCTGATTCTCTTTGCCCAAAGAATCCTCTGAAGAATTCTCAATATTGTCAACCAGTCTTTCTCTCACATCATCTGCTTCCATGATATCTTTCTACACTCGTTCATTGTACTGAACTCTTTCTTCTGCCATCTCCCTGTCATACTCCGAATTTTTCAACAAATATTCTAGCAATGCAATTTCTCTGTGACATGCTGAAGCATAACATCACCATCACTTACAGTCCCTGCATTCATACACAACTTGTCAATTTGAAAACTACAAGTCTCAACAACTTTAATCGTCGGTTCATATACTAGCTCTTCCAGCTGATCATCTTCTTCATTCACATGAACTTCCTCTTGTACTGTAACAGTAAAAGCATCATTGCTTTCTTCTTTAAAGTACTTATCTCCCGAGAGATTCTTTTCCATGCTTATGACAGTTTCACAAGATTGCGCATCCTCTTCAACAAAACCTGTAATCACATCACAACTGTCAGCTATAAAAACACAAAAGTTCACATTATCCAGCTGATCTGGATCTGCCCAGTAATTCAAGAAATCATCAATGATCTCCTCCTCTATTTGATCAATGGAAACCTCCTCTTCCAGCTCAGTTGCTCTGAGTTGCATACACTTCAACTGTACATCCATCTTCTGCTCGAGCTTATTCAGCTCTTCCATTAACTGCATGTTTATCTGTCGATCTCTTTTCTGTTGTATCTTCTGCCACTTCACTTTCTTTCCCTTCAATGGAAAGTTCCATCCTCTATTTTGGTTTTTCTGCTCTTGCAGCCATTCTTCTAGTACCTGCAATTGTACCTTTATTACTGCAATCTCTCTTTCTCAAACTTCTGTAGTCATCTCATCTCTATGGAATTCCTCTGATCCTCCATGATGATCTTCTCCATGAGTTTCTCACTCACCATGAGTTGTACTAGCCTTTACGATAGCAATCTCTTCTGTTGTCACTTACCTCACCAAGCTCTCCTCACTCAGTCTTTTGGTAAGTACTTGGTTCACTGCCTCTGGAACCTTTTGAGCACTTTCCTCTGCTCTCTCTCTGGGCTATCTCTTCAACTCACCTTCTTCTTCAGGACACTGCAATTGTCCTCCTTATTCAACCTTTAGCTGAATGCCAGGTTCAATGCCATCATCTTCTCTGCAACCATAAACCTCAATCATAAATTTCAAATCAGAAAATCATCTCACCTGCCTGATCTCGTCCTTCATTCGCCTCTGCAATTTCCTTCACTGTAATCCTGTTCACTTGCAATTATGTATGCTGCATATCAGATTTAAAATCTGATCTTCATCATTCATCACACATTCAAAATACATTTCAGTTCAGCAAACCTTCTTGTCCTCATTTAGAAAATAAACATTCAACAGAGCCAAGCTCTGATACCAAAATTGACGCAGGCTGAGCCTGCAAACCCCAGAATCTTTAAACCCTGTCTATGCATATAACCATGCATTGCAATCACTGCCATACTAAGATTCCAATCTGAGCAATTTCATACATTTCCCAATAGCAGAAGTTATCTTTCTATTTATGGTTATGAAACCATTTCACAATCTCTGTATATGAAAGTTTACTCCTTCATGGCAAATTCATAACTTTGAAATCTTCAATCAAACCCAATGAAATAAATCATTCACTATTTAATGACAATGTCCAATTTTGTTTTCCCCAATCCCAAATTAAATTCAGACTCACATTATCATTTCTTTCCAATGGCTTGAGTCATCACCACAACATATATATCTTTCATCAAAAGGTATTTGTAGCCTAATGTTTAAACTTCAAATCTATCTACGAACAATCACCCACACACATACCTTGAATTCATGCTCAAGGAATTCATTCCTGCCATGATTCCTCAACGCAGCCAAACATTTCAGTGCTCCCACAAATAAAATCTGTAGCTATGACTAGACTCAAGAATGCGCTCTTACTCAATGTGGCACACATATCGATCTTATACACCACACATCAATGGGATTTGTTTGATTTTAAGGCGAGAATACCAGAGTTCCATTCTATATTCAACTAGAATTCGCCCACAGCACATTACTGGTTGATTACTGGATTAATAACACTCAGAAATATGGCACGACATTAACATTAATGTGTTTTCCCACAACTATCAAATAGATATATGCCTCCTTATTTTCAACATATCCATTACAAAGTAATACCATTACATCACACACAATTTGAATTTGATTATTTCTGTTATACTACCATTTATTCAACATTCTAGCGCTCTAATTCGAAATTCAACGCATCAATACAATTGTTAATTGAAGACTGTGCCTACCTGCGTTAATTTGCCCATGTCTGGTGCTTCAACATTTGCAATGATTGCCAATTGGTTTGTTTCAATGCCGTGCTTTTGGTTTGTAACCATCGTTCCGCCTTCAACTTTAAATTGTTGGACCGTGCCTATGGCATATCATTTCATTGTTTTATTCACAATCATAACATGAATGCAAATAAACAATGTATCAAATAAATTCTGCGCCCTCTTGCTAGATCTTCTGCGCCTGAGATTTATCACAAAACTATTCAGATTAACATAAGAATTCAACCCAGATTTGTTTCTGCTGAATTGAACTCAAACCTGTGTTGTCAATATATGTTAAATCACCATCTCTTTTGAATGCTAGCAATGGAACAACAATTTTACTTGCACTGTGTGAAATAGATGATCGATTCACCGAAATATCATAAACTCGATTTCAGTCGACTATAATACCACATAGTCTGCAAGTAATCGACCCAAACAGAAACTTCAAGGCCCAGATTCGATTTCAACGCATTAAACAAATATCAATTTCTGTTATTGAACGCGCTTAGACTGACAGAATTTTACCATAGAGATTCACACAATCGGCAGATTCAAAATACTCCTTTTATGCTGAGTGTTAACGCCTTTCATGCATAACGATTTTCCAAATTACTGGTGCTCTTCTCTTTACAATTCAATCAAACTACAGGTCGATATTCATAGATATGGATTTAACATTGCCATATTAAATTTAACTCTTCCAACTTACATTTACAAATTCTTTCATGTTGGCACTATATTCAATCGATCGATACATTCATCCATACATATACTTCCATCAATAATCTATATACAAATCTGAAACATTGTTTTCATATAAACAAAAGGAGACTACTTACCAACTTATCTTTGGCCTGATATTCGACACTGATGGCCCTTTACAAATTGCCCGAGGGCATCCAATCAGAAAACCCTCTCACTCTCTACTCACACTAACTCACAATCTCCATCTGGTTTTCTCTCAAAAACCCCTCCTATTTATACAATTTTAAAAGTAATCTAATTTAATGCTTATCCCTTCAATTCCTCAACAAATCCCTAAATCTCTCAACATCCCTAAAAGATAGATTCTCATCCCTAAAACTTAGAAACTAATTCCAACTTAGGCTCCCTCATTAATTCTAAATAATATAGAAACTAATTTCTCTCACATTTACAATTTCTCACAAATAATTAATTAATCACTCAAAATAATATTAATATTTACATGAAATTTTAATATTTCTTCAAAACATGAAACCCCCTAGCTTAGGTAAAATACAAGGTGTTTTTCGGAGATGATGCTCCTGCATCAAAACGTTTATGTTGGCATTATGATTCAGGTGTTGTCCTTGATGGCAAACCCATTCAGGTGATAAATCAAGAAGGACGCAGGAAATATGTTCAGCAAGTGCGTCCCCGCAGATATACCATACAGAACCCGCGTCCAGGGACGCTGGCCAGCCGTTCAGGAGGTGCGTCCGCCCAATGCACACATTTCAAGGCAGAGAAAAGCACGTGGGGGTTTCTTGTGTGGTATCTAGCCGACGGTTTTGTGTTTCTATGGTGTCGGCTCGTGGTTTTGTTCCATGTTTTGGGGAGAAGCTTGCCTATATAAAGCAAAGGAGTTCATTTGGATTATGCATTATCTTGGTTGAGCATCTCTTGGTGTGATCTAGTCCATATCTTTAAGGGTAAATCTTCTAATGGACTACGATCTATATGGCGCATGATCAGATCTGTGGATCTGAGTGTTTGGGTTGGTTCTGAAGTCCTCTTATCTTCTATATCTAAAGGGACGCAGATTCAGTGAAGGGAAAGTGCGCCGGGACGCAGTACAGTAAAGGATCAGGTGCGTCTCTGAAGCGAAGGACGCGGCGCGACTGTGGTATTGGGTGCGTCTCTGAAGCGAAAGACGCGGCGCGATAGTGTTGATGTGCGCGTCGGTCGCAGACAAGCAAAAGGAACAGTGCGTCTGCACGCAGAACAGCATAAGGTATACTGCGTCCAGTCGCAGGCCACAGAAAGAAAATATGCGTCCCTGTCTCAAGATGATCTGTTAACTGTATATTTCTGTTCATAAGGTGTTCTGGGTTGTTTCTGTAATTACTGATCTGATATCTGTAGTAGACTGTATCTGTTGTATACTTGTTGATCATTTTGAAAAGAAGTAGGGGGTTGTAGCTCCCTTCCAGGAGAAGTCTGGAAAACGAGAAAGAGTTGTAGCTCTTTGCAGGTTGCAGCCTGCGTGCTGGTAAAGGACTGCACCAGTACAAAATCATTGTAAAAAGAATTTCTTGAAAGAAGATAGAGACATTATTGCAGCAGGTGGTTTTTCTCCCGCATTGGGTTTCCACCTTACATCTTGTGTTCTTTGGTGTGACTGTCTATTTTCTTTATTCATGCTCATTGTTTTATGGTACTGATATGCAAGAATATTTCAAAAGATCAAATAAGGAAGATTTGGTAAATTGCTAGATAATACTGATTCCCCCCCCCCTCAGTATTATTTCCAACAATTGGTATCAGAGCAAGGTCCTTCAGAACAGCTTGATCGCTTGAAGGTAGATCGTTCATCATGAGCAACTACGAGAGAGAAGCATCAATCAGGCCACCCGTCTTCGATGGAACAAACTTCAATTATTGGAAGGTAAGAGTTACTGCATATCTTCAATCTCTTGGTACAGAAGTTTGGAACATTGTAGAATCAGGCTATGCCTTTCCTTCAGTTACTCCTACAGATCCAGCTGAGAAAAAGCAGTATGAAACAAATGCAAAAGCAGTCAGCACTCTATTAGGAAGTATATCTCAAACAGAGTTCATGAAGGTCATGCACTTCAAATCAGCAAAAGAGATATGGGACAAAATGATCACTAGCTATGAAGGAGATGAACAGGTAAAAGAAGCTAAACTTCAAACTCTCAGGATTCAGTATGAGACTCTCAAGATGTATAATGATGAAAGTGTGGCTAATTATTTTCTTCGAGTAGATGAGATTGTTAATTGTATGAAAAATTTGGGTGAAGAAATAAAAGAGACTATAGTAGTTCAAAAGATTCTAAGATCTTTATCTCCCAAGTTTGAATCTAAAGTATCTGCAGTAGAAGAAAAGGAAAATCTCCGTGTTCTCACTATGTCTCAGCTGCATGGAATTCTAACTGCTTATGAAATGAGAAAGGGAGGTCCATCAGATAGAAGGGAAGCTGCTTTTAAAGCATCAGGCAAAGAAGATCACTATGAAGCATGTCATGTTCCAGAAGAAGAAGAAGAAGAATCAAACTTTGTCAGAAATCTTCAAAGGGGTTCTGGAAGGTTCAGAGGTAAGCTACCTTTCAAATGTTTTGCTTGTGGAAGAGTAGGTCATTATGCTGCAAAATGCTCTTATAAGGATAAAGGAAAGGAACCAGTTAGATGGAACAAGAAACAGGGTACAAATAAGAAAAGCTACTACACCCATGAAGATAGCGATGGCTTATCAAACAGTGATGAAGATGAACAAGGTAACAAATATAGATTGTTAATGGCATTTGAAGATGACAATTATGAGGATGCTATAGATGTGGATAACCTTTATGATGAAATTACTAGACTCAAGAGATGTATAGAAGAAAAGAACATGATTATTGATACTCTACAATTTCAGATTGATGAAAAGGAAAAACATCTTGAAAAATTAGAAGGTGAAATTGTTGGTCTTAGAAAAGAAATTGAGAAAACAAAAACTATTAATCTCAAGTTTGTCAAAGGATCTGAAACGTTGAATGAGATTATCAGTGTGCAGCGATCTCCTCTAAATAAGACAGGTCTGGGCTACAATGGAGAAACTTCTCAAGCTTCCACTTCAAAAAGTTATCTTGATGCCGCAAGAAGAAATGAGCAAAAACACAAGGAAGATCATCAGGTAAAGCAGGGACAAACTTCAAACTATCAGGGGCAATCCAGCTTAAGGGTGAACAAAAGCCACAACCAGCCACAGGTAAAACCTTCTCAATTTGGTTCAAGAATAGATGAAAATAGAAATTACAATCAGTCGGCTGGTAGATTCAATAATCGCAGAAACTTCTTCAATGGACAATGCTTTTCTTGCCATAACTTTGGTCACAAAGCAGCCCAATGTGTTGCGTATAAAACAATCATGACTAGGGAAGCTCAAAAACAAAGAAGCATGACAGGGAATACAAAAAGGACCTATAACAATTTTTCAGCTCTTGAAAATGAAGTTGAATGCTCTATTTGCAATAATTTTGGACATGAAGATGTTGAATGCAGAAGCAGGTTTCCAGAAAGAAAGGTACAAGAACAAAAAAGGGAACAAACCTCAGGCACCAAAACATGGAAAATAAAGGAACCTCAAACAGAAAGATGTGGGATAGCATTCTATGCAGAAGGACAAGAAAATCTATGGTACATTGACAGTGGATGTTCAAAGCACATGACAGGTGATAAAGAAAAACTTGAATCTTATTCTAATTTAGAAAAGGGAAAGAAAGTCTCTTTTGGAAATGATACTCCTGCAACTATAAAAGGAAAAGGTATTGCTCCTTTAAAAGAAGATGTTAAGGCTGGAAATGTTTTGTTTGTTGATGGACTAAAGCATAATCTTCTAAGTGTAAGCCAGATGTGTGATCAAAGAACCGAGGTTATATTCAGATCAAATGGATGTCTTGTTCGTGATCTTGATACAGGTAAAACAGTTCTCAAAGGAAAAAGAACTTCAAATAATCTATACATTTTTGATGAAGAACAACAACAATGCTATTTAAGCAAGGATGAAGAGCACTGGTTATGGCATCGAAGATTGGGACATCTAAGTTTCTCACAAATAAGGAAAGCTTGCAAATATCAGGCAGTTCGCGATCTTCCAGATATCAAAATTCCTGACAACACCATGTGCAGATCATGTCAGTTTGGAAAACAGACTAGAACTAACTTTCCAGAGAAAGAAGGATCAGCCAGTATGCCTCTGGAGCTAGTACATACAGATGTATGTGGACCATTCAGAAAAAGAACACCTAGAGGAGAGGAATACTTGATATTATTTATTGACGATTTCTCCAGGTTTGTTTGGTTGGGACTTATGAAGCACAAAGATGAAGCTTTCGAAAAATTCAAATCCTTCAAAGCCTTGGCTGAAAATGAATCAGGTCACAAGATTAAGTGCCTCAGATCCGACAGAGGTGGAGAATTTACTTCAAATGAATTTTTCGATTTCTGTGATGAACATGGAATAAAGAGAGAATTTTCTACAGCTAGAACTCCTCAGCAAAATGGAGTAGTGGAAAGAATGAACAGAACAGTCCAGCAAATGGCTCGTGCTATGCTTGATGAATCAGGAACTCCTGCAACCTTCTGGGGTGAAGCTGCACATGCGGCAGTTATTATTCTCAACAAGACAAATGTTCGAGTGAACAGCACTCAAACTCCTCATGAGCTCTGGAGTGGTAAAACTCCTTCAGTAAAGCACTTCAAAATCTTTGGGAGCAAATGCTATATCAAAAATACTGAGGAGCAGCTTGGCAAACTTGATCCTAGAGCAGATGAAGGAATTCTTCTTGGCTACTCTCCACATAGCAAAGCATACAAATGCTACAATAAAAGACTTGGCAGAATTGTTGAAAGCATTGATGTAGTGGTTGATGAGAAAGGATACATTCCTAGGCAAATACATCGTGAAGACACTGAAGAAGATGAAAGCTACCCTCAAAGACAAAATGATGAAGAAGAAGAACCGCAAGAACAATTTCAAGACGGACCTCACGAAGAAGCAGAAGAAAGAACAAGAATAGAAGAAAAGACTCCATCCAGATATGTTCAAAAGAACCATCCAGAATCTCAGATCATGGGACAAAAGGAAGCAGGTATACAAACTAGAAGAACAGTTGCAGAAGCTTCAAGTTATTTGGCATTACTCTCCTCTACTGAACCACAAAATGTGAAAGAAGCATGCAAAGATGAATGTTGGGTGAAAGCAATGGATGAAGAACTTGAGCAAATCGAAAAGAACAATACTTGGGAGCTGTTTCCTAGACCAAAGGATAAGAATGTTATCGGAACAAAATGGGTGTTCAAAAATAAATTGAATGAAAATGGAGAAGTAATTAGAAACAAAGCCAGACTTGTTTGTAAAGGGTATGCACAGCAAGAAGGAATAGACTTTGAAGAAACTTTTGCTCCTGTTGCAAGACTTGAGGCCATCCGAATGTTTCTTGCTCTCTCAAGTTGTCAGAACTTCAAAGTATTTCAAATGGATGTGAAATCAGCTTTTCTGAATGGAGACTTGGATGATGAAGTGTACATTGAACAGCCAGATGGTTTCATTCTTGGAAACGATCCAAATCTTGTATGCCGATTAAAAAAGGCTCTCTATGGTCTCAAACAAGCTCCAAGGGCTTGGTACTACCGGTTGGACAAATATCTTCATCAACAAGGTTTCTCAAAAGGTTCAGCAGATAGCAATCTTTATATAAAAGTTGAAAATGACAAATTACTAATACTTGTTGTGTATGTAGATGACATTATTTTTGGCAGTAATGAAGAAGCTATGAGTCAAAGCTTTGCCTCATTCATGCAGAAAGAATTTGAGATGTCCTTGCTAGGAGAACTGACATACTTTCTTGGTTTGCAAATCCAACAAAAGAAAGGAGGAATCCTTTTATCTCAAACCAAGTATCTCAAGCAGATTTTGAAGAAATATGGCATGGAAGATGCAAAACCAGTATGTACACCCATGGTCACAGGATGTAGTCTCAGTGCAAATGACGAATCTGCAGCAGTTCATCAACCAACCTACAGATCTATGATTGGAAGTCTACTATATTTGACAGGTACCCGACCAGACATCATGCATGCAGTTGGAATAGTTGGAAGGTTTCAGGCAAATCCAAAGGAGACTCATCTTCAAGCAGTAAAGAGAATCTTCAAATATCTTCAAGGGACTCAAAATTATGGCCTATGGTATCCTAGAGATCCAGATCTCACTCTTCATGCTTATACAGATGCAGATTGGGCCGGAAGCGTGGATGACAGGAAAAGCACAAGTGGTGGTGCATTCTTTATGGGTTCTAGACTGGTATCTTGGTTCAGCAAGAAACAGAGTTCAATTGCCTTGTCTACAGCTGAAGCAGAATATGTTGCAGCTGCATCTTGTTGCACCCAACTTCTTTGGATGATGCAGACTTTGCAGGATTATCAAATCACTTGTACACCTCCTATTCCTATCTTATGTGACAACACAAGTGCAATCAGCATCTCAAAGAATCCGGTTATGCATTCAAAAACCAAGCACATACCAATCAAGTACCATTTTCTCCGGGAACAAGTACTTGAACAGAAGGTCAAGTTGGAGTATGTTCCTTCTAAGGAACAAGTTGCTGATATTTTCACCAAACCGTTGCCCAGGGACACTTTTGAATACCTCAGGCAAAAGCTGGGGGTTGTTGATGCATCATCTTACTGTTGATCATCTTCCTATTGGTGGTATAGGCTCAGGGGGAGCACATAATGCATTGTTGGCATTATGGAGAAGGAGATCTTGGAAATAGCTGCAATATGTCTCTATCTCCTTCATGATGGATTTCTGGTTACAGATCTGGAGATGCATGAGCATAGGGGGAGCATACCCTTTGCCCTTGATGTCAAAGGGGGAGAGTGAAGCTGAAGATTAAGATTATGTGGTTGCCATCAAGTCCAAAGGGGGAGATTGTTGGCATTATGATTCAGGTGTTGTCCTTGATGGCAAACCCATTCAGGTGATAAATCAAGAAGGACGCAGGAAATATGTTCAGCAAGTGCGTCCCCGCAGATATACCATACAGAACCCGCGTCCAGGGACGCTGGCCAGCCGTTCAGGAGGTGCGTCCGCCCAGTGCACACATTTCAAGGCAGAGAAAAGCACGTGGGGGTTTCTTGTGTGGTATCTAGCCGACGGTTTTGTGTTTCTATGGTGTCGGCTCGTGGTTTTGTTCCATGTTTTGGGGAGAAGCTTGCCTATATAAAGCAAAGGAGTTCATTTGGATTATGCATTATCTTGGTTGAGCATCTCTTGGTGTGATCTAGTCCATATCTTTAAGGGTAAATCTTCTAATGGACTACGATCTATATGGCGCATGATCAGATCTGTGGATCTGAGTGTTTGGGTTGGTTCTGAAGTCCTCTTATCTTCTATATCTAAAGGGACGCAGATTCAGTGAAGGGAAAGTGCGCCGGGACGCAGTACAGTAAAGGATCAGGTGCGTCTCTGAAGCGAAGGACGCGGCGCGACTGTGGTATTGGGTGCGTCTCTGAAGCGAAAGACGCGGCGCGATAGTGTTGATGTGCGCGTCGGTCGCAGACAAGCAAAAGGAACAGTGCGTCTGCACGCAGAACAGCATAAGGTATACTGCGTCCAGTCGCAGGCCACAGAAAGAAAATATGCGTCCCTGTCTCAAGATGATCTGTTAACTGTATATTTCTGTTCATAAGGTGTTCTGGGTTGTTTCTGTAATTACTGATCTGATATCTGTAGTAGACTGTATCTGTTGTATACTTGTTGATCATTTTGAAAAGAAGTAGGGGGTTGTAGCTCCCTTCCAGGAGAAGTCTGGAAAACGAGAAAGAGTTGTAGCTCTTTGCAGGTTGCAGCCTGCGTGCTGGTAAAGGACTGCACCAGTACAAAATCATTGTAAAAAGAATTTCTTGAAAGAAGATAGAGACATTATTGCAGCAGGTGGTTTTTCTCCCGCATTGGGTTTCCACCTTACATCTTGTGTTCTTTGGTGTGACTGTCTATTTTCTTTATTCATGCTCATTGTTTTATGGTACTGATATGCAAGAATATTTCAAAAGATCAAATAAGGAAGATTTGGTAAATTGCTAGATAATACTGATTCCCCCCCCCCTCAGTATTATTTCCAACAGTTTACCACATTGTTTCTTTCACATAGTCTTACTTGAGTCATATGTGTTATCTACATCAATGTTAGAAGCTTCAATGTCTCACTCACCAACAAGAGAAGAATGATTTCTCTTAAATAAGGGTTTATTTAAAAAAAAACAACATTATAGACCATAGTTGAATAGTTTATAAATCCATTTCTTATAATCAGCTTTGTTGAAGGGGTTCAACCACATCTTAGGTTTGTTATTTGAGTCAATTGTCTAGTCAATATGTCAATCATTGCACTATATTGATTATTTTAGCAATCATTTCTCACAAATTTAAATAGATCATTGCATAAAATGTTAGAAGATAAGGTAAAAGAAATAATAGTAAATTCTTCACATCAAATACAACATCTATTATGAAACTAGCTTATTATTTAACTATATCAAATAGCCTAGAACTTTTCAGCTTATCAAAGTAGATGTTATGAAACCAGCTCACAAATAGATAGAAAAGATAGATCAATGACTTAGAAATCAGCCTCTTCAAGCAGGAAACCTCCTTTACATTACACAAATGAACAATTCCTCTATGATACAAATGACAAGAACTCCTTTCTATATATAGGAGTCTAACGGGTCATAATATAATTAGATCCAACATAAGAATAATAATTTAAGGGCACAATAATAACAATAGTGGAATTCTATGGGGTACAATAATAACAATATGGGGACTACATGGGCACAACAATATAATAAGGGGGTTATACTAATAACAATAGGCGTTACACTAGTATAATAGGGACCTAACATGCCCCTCTCCTTCAAAAAGTGTTGTCCTCAACGCTTGAGTAGTTCTTGATGCTTCTATATAAAATTCTTGTCCTCCCATATGGAATATTCTGCAGGTAAGTTCTTCCACATGATGAGATACTCTGAAATTGATCGATTTCATAGTTGTCAAGTTCTTGTTTCTATGACTGCTCCAGGTTCCAAAATGATTTTTCCATCCTCATCAATTTCTGGCAATATTGTTTGAACTGGGATCTTCTGCAACTTTTGAATGAGTGGCCACACTTCTTCGTCCTTCTTCCATTCATCCCTTGATTCCTTTATCCAATCTGATTGGATAATAGAAATAACACAAAACAATGCTGCCACATCCTCATCCTTTCTTGAGAGTGCATCTACAACAACATTTTGCTTCCCTTTCTTGTAGAATATTTCAAAGTCATAACCCAACATATTTGTGACCCATTTTTTCTGTTCTTCAAAAGATAAGCTTTGTTCTAAGAAGTATTTAAGACTATCATGATCCATTTTTACCTTGAAGTGTCTTCCCATTAGGTAAGGTCACCATTTCTTAAGTGCATGTATTGTTTCCAACATTTCCTTCTCATAAATAACTTGCTTGAGATGTAGCCATAAAAATACCCAATCGCCTACATCAAAACTTCTTTTACTGCAATTTTCATATGCCTATTGTTTCATTCGATTATGTACCAAAGTGGCATTATCCTTTAAAAATTTGAGAACTCGTTCTTGATGGTCAATGTGATCTTTCACTGCTTGAATCTTTTTCTTTTTGATATGTCCTTCTATCTTGAGAGTTTGAGGATTGGTAATTTCTTTGAATGCATTACAAGATATCGTCGGATTCATTTCTTGATGCTCGATGTGATCTTTCACTTCTTGAACATTTTTCTTGTTAATATGTCCTTTTATCTTGATATTTTGAGGAGTGGTAATTCCAGGCAATGCATTACAAGATATGGTCAGATTCATTTCTTCTTTCTCAATGTCATCTTTCACTTCTTGAACCTTTTTCTTCTTGATATCTCCTTGTATCTTGAGAGTTTGAGGACTAGTAATTATTGTCAATGCTTTACAAGATATGGTGGGATTCATTTCTTCTTTCTCTAAGGTTGGTTCTTGGTGTATATCCTCTTCCTTTGATGTTGCTTGATCCTTTTCTTCCTCCTCTCCAAAATCAATGTAAAATAATTTCTTCTCAACACACTTATGACCTTTAATGTATTTGTTATCACAATTGTAATAAATCCATTTTGCTCTTTTTTCTTCCAATTGTTTTGGTGTCAACCTTGTATGTTGTGGAAGGCTAGGAGAAAGAACACTTCCATGTTTATAGTCATGAGGGGTAGGCTTCCTTGTTGCCATCATTTTGCTTTCCACTTTTCTTGCCAACCTGAATGCCTTCTCCAATGAATCGAGTTCCCAAAGATGAACCTCATGTTGAATGTTATCCTTTAAAGTCCCTATGGAGACATCAACCATCTGCTTCTCTAGAATATCATTTTCCCTTATATTCAATTTTTGAAAGTCCTCAATAGCGTCTTCCATTCAACACTTTTATTTGAGATTTATCAATTGGCTAAAGAAGGTGTTTCTCTTTCTATCCTCATAATACGTTATCATTTCCTCCATGAAAATTGACCAAGTAACAAGTGGTTTACGACAACAAATCCCTTTAGACAATAAAAATTGATCTGATTCTAAATATGAAGATACAATACGTAGCATTTGTAACATTTTCACCTCATGTAGATCAAAATATTGCTCCATCTTTAGTATCCAACATACCGGACCCTTGCCATCACACTTCCTCGTATCGCCTTTTCTTGATTTTAGGAGCTCGATCTTGAAATGATTGTAACTCTGTAATTTCAGATCTCCAAGTTCTGAAATTGCATCCTATAGTAGCCCTTTGATTCCTCTTTCTAACCTCACAAGTCTGATCAAGATTAGATTCGGCAAGGAAGCGTTATGTCAAATCTCCCATGATGACCTGATTATAGACTGGTTTAGTAGATCTAACTTGTATGAAGTTCCACGTGTCATTGTTTCATGACCTGAAACCAATAAACATAAAACTACAATCCTTCCTCTTTCTAAAAATTCTTACGGAATTTCAATTTGATGCTCAGAGAGAAAGTTATGACGATTTTCCAAAGGTCGCTTGTTTAGGATGTAATTCGGGAGCCTACAGAAACCCTAAATCTCTTGGACTGTATCTCCGAAAGTATAGAAAACCAAGATCTAAAATTTGGGCTTGAGCTTTACCCAAATTGCGACACAAATGGGTTTTAATTTCAAAGTCTGAAACTTCACAGAAAAACAAGTATAGCAAAAATTCCACGATGATCTCTTTGAGATGGCATTCTGGATTTTTTAAAAACCCTAACTTCCTCATATCATATCTCCGAAAATATAGCGAGAGAAGATCTGAAATTTTGAGTCAAAGTTTCGAATGATTTCGGTTCAAACGGGTTTTTGTTTTATATTCTAAAACTTTGTAGTGAAAAATTTATAGTGAACATTCCATGATGAACTATTTGGAGCAACGAAACCCTAGAATCCAAAGCTCTAAAACCAAATGTTCTGACACTAGCTCACAAATAGATAGAAACGATAGATCAATGACTTAGAAATCAACCTCTTTGAGGGGAAAATATCCTTTACATCACACAAATGAAAAATTCTTCGATGATACAAATGACAAGACCTCCTTTCTATATATAGGAGTCTAAGGGGTCATAATCTATTCAGAGCTGACATAACAATAATAATGAAAGGGCACAATAATAACAATAGTGGGTTTCTATGGGGTACAATAATAACAATATGGGGACTACATGGGCACAACAATATAATAAGGGGGTTGTACTAATAACAATAAGGGGTTACACTAGTAGTATAGGGACCTAACAGTAGAGGACCATGATATAATCATGACACTTCACACCCATCTTTTTTTATTTATCATCTAGAATATAAGCCCATATTGTACATCCAAACTTTCTCAGATGATTAAGTCATTTTCTTAAGAGTATTCATATTCCACATATATTTGTTCAAAACTATATCAGACGATATTTGTAGAGCAGATAGCCTTTTCCCCCAAAAAATTTAGCATGTGTTTGGTTTAAACCCTATGTCAACCAAATTTCTATGCTTTATTTTAGTAACATCATTCTACTAAGGTGTGTTAAAGACATATGTTTACCAAAAGATATTATTTTGACATAAGTGGCTTTCAAATGAGACATGTTGACCTACTTACTCCATTTTTGAATCTTATATATTTCACAACTTGACAACATTTGTTTTCATCTATTGTCAAAAATTATTTGAAATTTTAAAAAACATGTCCTTATTATTCAAGAAATATATCCCAGTATACCAATGAATATAAACATACATATTACAGTAAGTAATGATAGTTGGTTCACTGTATAAATTTCAATATAATTAGTCCTACATGAGACTCTTCTCTTCAGGACTTTCCTATCTCAAATTAATCCTAGTGATGCTTTCCAAGCATATACCATTCACATACACAATTAGGATAAATTATATTTAATATTTCATTATCGATATTAAAATTGATCGTCAATTTCATACCTCAAAAAATTAGAAGTCCTAATCACTCAAGCCAATTTTTTCTTTAGTCATTAGTTCGGTCCTAATTATACAATAGTAGATCTTAGATCCTTCTTTAAAAAATCATGAAATTTGTAAAGTCTTTATTTATATTTTTTATTAATATTCTTCACAAAAAACCAATTTTTCCAAAATTGAACCTTCTTTCCAATCTGCATTATCTCAATTATAGACAATAAATTAACACACAAGCTTGGTACATGATACAAATTAGTAATCATGCCATTTTGAAATTCAATCCTACCATAACCATGAATGGTAAGTGAATAATCATATAAAAATAACATATCTATTCTTTTATACCATTATTTAATGAGTAAACGAGGTAGACATCATAGTCCTATGATAGGTATGACCAAATTGACTATCCAATCACTTTTAGAAGTGTGAGAATGCAATTCCTAAGAAGTACTAAAATAAGGTTTAGTTATCTTCCTTACCTTCTAAAACTAAATTTTGTATATCAACCAATCAATTATTGAACACCTCATCTTCATGCCCTTTTACCTTTCTCTCATTTGTTTTTCCCATACCTAGTATCAACATGTTTTCTTCTCGTTACTGTAATTAGATGATGGATATTCTTCATGTTTCTTCATTATGTTATACTTTACATAATCTATATCATGATAATATCCATGGTATTTCTATAATTGTACTCATTCCCTCTTTCTTTACAGTTCTATAATAATTTTCCCTTAAGGAAATAGGCTTGTTGTTTATTCTCATGTTTATCTTCATAAACCAACTTTTCATATGCATTAATAATAAAACATAGAAGGAATCCAATTTAAAACCTTTACTACCATATTTTCTAGAGGTCTAAGTGGCATGGAAATTTGGACTAAAAGGATAATATTTTCTCTTCAAATTGATCCTTATGAATTATGTAATCTAACCATACTTCCTCGGAAATTATTTCAAAATTCACTCAATTACAATTGTAGCTCCTTCGAAAAGCTAAATAATTTTCAAACTTATCAAAGTAGAGAGGATTAAGCGAGACTAAATCGTTCTCAATTAAATAACCTTACTTCTTTCAATCTTATCAAATAGATTCTTCAACCTCATCTACACTTGCTTTGGTAAATCAATCCCACTTCTGTAAAAGTGAATATCATTGGAGATGCGGGTCATCAAAACTCATATAGCTTCATCATTCTTCCCATTAACAATGAACTTCATGTGTTAATTCTTAGGGTCTATATACATATTCAATTGAAAACTACCAAAGGTATTTCCTCTTTAATGGTATATCAATATCATATGCCCCATTTCATATTTGTGGTCATCTAAAACCAATCACTCTTGTTTGAAACTCATAATTACACTATAAATCCTAATTGAATTTATAATTCTAAGCCTAGATCAGTTTATTGCAAAGATCTAACTCAAAGTGAACTAAATATCAAACATTATCTGTAATACCATGTTAGAAAAGTAGGGAAATGTATAAGTGGCTAACTATTAATTTGTGGTGTTCAAACACTCCATTTCATCCGTAAAGTACAAGTGAGCCTATATATTAACATACTTAATGAATAACAAACCTATGTAAAATACCAATCTAGAATATCATTGATATATACTTACAAGTTTAAGTAACCCTTAGAATGAGGAATAATTAGTCTATATTGATCACCTAATGCAAGTTCAAGATTGAAATGTTATCCCTTAAATTGTACACCAAACAACTTTTTTATGGAAACTTTGATTGAGTCCAATGAACCAATTAACTGATCAATTTACCTTTTAATATATCTATAATTTTGTTGAATAACTCCAAAATTTCGAAAGGTGGGAAGATATTTTTTTTATAACAAATAATATTATCCAAAAAAATATATATCCAATGCAAACAAATTGTCGAAGAACAAAAAGACTCATGAAGAAGAAACCACCAGATAAGGTGAAGATACATGGATAACATTTAGGACCAAAAAAATGTTCATAATGGGATTGAAACCAATTTTATCCCTTGAAGTGTATTGCCTCACTCATCTACCATTCAGCCTTATATTTTCCTCATGGGGTCTCTATTTGCATATCTCATGAGAAGGTTGAGTGTCAGAAGTAAGAAAAGCTACTGTAAGCCACTATAAGGGATTATTTATGGAAATTCATTAGTATTAGTCACAAATCTTCTAAAATAAAGTGCTAGGAACCTTTGTTTCTTAAAATTGATCAAATTATATAAGTGAGTCATATAATCTCTTTAATAGATAGAATAATTAGCCTCTAATATCATATAGGGCATGCATCTAAATACAAAACGATATTTGGTATTAGAATCGAAATAATAAATCCAATAAGTGTAGTTCTATAGAGGAATATGGTGGTTCATCTCAATGTAAATTTGATGTGAACAAACTAAGAAGCTTCCTAGAGAGACTCTCATACTAGAAAGCAAGTAGAGTCTAGCATACCCAAGAAGTTCAAAAAGACCATCATTAAAGTGAATATATAAATTGAAGTTGTGTTGTAGCTTTGGATAGAGAGGTATTATATGCTCTAAAAATATTGAACAAATATAGGAATTTTAAATACTAACTTAAATAACTATCTTTACTTTATGAAATTTCTTGAGCTTATAGTAGGATTCGCCTAGTGATGTAAGTGGGGCCTGAAATTCCATTCCATGATTATTGTAGTGGTACCTAGTGGTCAGGGTTAGGTTTTTATAGGTAAATATTAATAAGAATGTATTATTTATGGGATATTTCGCGTATTTTTATTGTATCGGATAATATCTCATTCAAAGGATAACCTCTTGGAAAGGCAATGGAATATGACTCCATCATTCAATACAAGGGATTATTCTATTGTGTTACCCAACCTTAAGGGTTAATGATTTAATGAAAGGACATTGATATCATTTAATGCTTATATGTTTATTGAATCATATACAAATCTATTAAGTATTATTACAAGTAGAATCAAAGTGATTTATTGGCCTAAGATGAATAATTTTCTTTTTGGCATATATTTTAATGGAAAATTTGTTTTTGGGTTTATTCACTAGCTCACATTTTCATCGATGCCATGTGAAGTAGAATAATTGTTCCATTTCCATACTAGGTTCATTCCATTATGGTGCTCATGCTCATATTCAGATGGAAAGTGTTATATTATGCATCAACACTAAATATGCATGACAAGTATAGGAATGATATGAATTATAAGAATCATATGAAGAATGGTATATGTAACAACCCCATTTTGAACCCTCGAAGTACTATAACTAATTATGTCATCATTTCTTATAGTGATATTTAAAGGTCATTTTGGTGATGACTGTAGAAATTTTGAATAATTTAACACATATTCAACAGAGATTATCCTGATCATGTACTGTTGCGAAATACATACACAATACATAAGCTCCTCTACGTTGATAATAAATATAGCAGCATCAATAACAATAAAACATCAAGAGCATTCACACATTAACACAGTATGTAACCCGGGGAAAGCATCTCGCTAAAAACCCCAACTATCTGTATATTAATGATTGAGACCATGTAACATTACAAAGTACAATGCTTATCACAAGTAATCCAGTACCGGTTCCACCTGTTACACATAATACAACTAAGATCTGATCTCCAAATCTATTCCACTGCTTGCCTGCCTCCACTGCTCAATACCTGCTCCAGAATGAACGAGAATGGTTTACCAAACTCATATTTCACCTCCAAAGAATCATTCACACTGTGTAAGACATGAGCAGAGGCTATATTACTAGGCAAATACATGAGCAAACTCATTGGCATACTCAATCCCTTGATTGTGCAAATCCTCATGCACAACTATAGTCACAACTGATAGCAATCTGATCCTCTAACACCTGTCTCTGTTGAACTGAACATGCACTGACATGCAACTGAGTTAACTTATGTATTATATAGTTGCATTATGAGTTAATAATTAGTTTAACAACTCATCATTAGTCTATTTGTAGTTATACTAATTACAACTAGTTTAACCAAGTCGAACTGAACACAACTCCATCAACTCCACAATCAACTCCACCAAACTCAACTGATTGAGTTCTAACTGAAGTCATGCATGAAACAACTCAACTGACTCATAAGAAAAGCGTACTTCCTTCTGACAGCTGCATGGGCCACATCTGTAGCTCAAACTGAAGTGCTCCAAGAGAATAAGATCAAGTTTATAGTCCAAATATTATTATGAGAAAATAATATTTGACTTTTCTATTTTGGACAGCCAATCTAAAAATAGACTTTGATCACTCCTGCTGTGATCACTCCTGTTGTGGTCACTCCTACTGTGATTACTCCTACTGTGGTCACTCCTACTGTGATCACTCCTGCTGTGGTCACTCCTACTGTGATCACTCCTGTTGTGGTCACTCCTGCTGTGATCATCCCTATTGTGATCCAAAAATAGAACTTGTGCCATAATTTGCCTACGGGCCCACTTAGTGAAGGCGACTCTTTTCACTAAGCTCCATCATCTTGTTGCAATCTCAACACTCCCTCTCAACAAGATATGGATTATTAGCAACCCCTATCTTGCCTCGGTGGTATTCGAATTTTCTCCTAGTGAGAGCCTTCGTCAGAATATCAGCATCCTGATCCTCCGTTGGAATGTATGAAAACAACATGATCCTCCGCTACACACAATCTCTAATATAATGGTACCTAATGTCAATATGCTTATATCTATCATGAAATACAGGATTAGCCGAGAGTTTAATGCAACTCTGGTTATCACAGTAAATCACAGTAGAATCCAAATGAGAACCGAACAAACCAACCAGGATCTTCCTCATCCATATAGCCTCGCACGTAGCCAAACTTGCTGCCATATACTCAGCCTCCACTGAACTGAGTGCCACGGATCTCTACTTCCTGTTGTATCAAGCAACTGTTGTCGATCCAATATTGAAGACCCCTCCTGATGTGCTATTTCTGTCCGTTGGGCTCCCTGCCCAATCTGCATCCGTGAAGCCACATAGCTTCACCTCATCCTCCTGTCTGTACCACAAACCATATCCCGATGTGCCTCTCAAATAACGCAATACATGCTTGCCCGCCTTCCAGAAGAGCTTGGTAGGCTTAATCATAGCTTGTGAAAGCTGGTTAACTGCATAGCATATATCAGGTCGTGTATTGACCAAATACATCAGCAACCCCACCAACTGTTGATAAACAGTGGCATCCACTTCTTCTCCTGAAGTGGCATCCTCCTTCCTCCAACCTCCAGGAAGAGGAGTATCAACAGGCTTGCAACCATGCATGTTGAACTTCTCCAGTATCTCCCGAGCATACTTTCCCTTAGAAACAAACAGTCCACCACTGCGCTGCCATATTTCCAATCCTAGGAAATAGTGAAGGAGGCCCAAGTCCTTCATCTTAAACTTTGTAGCAAGATCCTTCTTGCATGACAGTATCAACAGCTCATCACCTGTTAGAATCAGATCATCAACATATAGCACAATGATAAGAAACTTACCCTCCACCACAATCTGGTATAGGTTAGGATCTGCCTCGCTCTTGGAGAATCCAAGTTCTGTGAAATAGCTGTCTATCCGTGTGTACCAAGCACATGGTGCTTGCTTCAACCCATACAACTCTCTCTTGAGCCTGCACACATGCAACTCGCTGCTGAAGACCTCAAAGCCTTCGGGCTGCTCAATGTACACCTCCTCCTCAATGACTCCATTGAGGAACACAGACTTCACATCCATCTGATGAATGTGCCATCCCATTTGCCTGAGAGAGCAAGAATCGTCCGTATGGAAGAATACCTTGCGACAGGTGAAAAGGTCTCCTCATAATCGATCCCCTCTATCTGTGAAAAGCCTCGGGCAACAAATCTTGCCTTGTACTTCTCTACACTCCCATCAACTGCTTGCTTAACTTTGTAGATCCACCTCGAACCCACCACTGATTTCCCTTCTGGTCTAGGAAAAATCTCCCATGCACATTTCTGACAATAGAATCATACTCTTCCATCATGGCGTCTACCCATGCGGGATCCTCCATAGCTTCCTCAAAAGAGGATGGCTCAGTCACAACACACTTTCTCATAAGATCCATGTATCTAGTGTACCGATCAAGTGACTGTCTCTGCCTATGTTGGGCTGTAGGTGGTCCTACAACTTTCTCTGCAGCTTGAGCCAGTTGCTCAGCTTCTGTCAAGTGCTTTCACCCTCTGATGGTTGGCGCTTTATGAGTGGTCTCTTCCACTCCATCAACCTCGTCCTGTGGCTGATCCACGTCCTGAAGATCATCCTTAGGAACTAATAGCTCCACATCTACATGTAAGTGTAGCTCCCTCTCAAGTGAACACTTCATGGCTTTCTCCTCCTGAAATTTTATATCCCGTCGCATAACAGTTTTACCACTATCTGGAAAATACACACGATAGTTGTGGGGCGTATCAGTGTACCCCACAAATATCCCAACCTCTTCAGTCGGCTCCAACTTCGTCCTGACATCTCTCATCACATACATGTAAACATTAGCACCAAAAATCCTCAAATGAGAAAGATCAAGCTTCTTACCAGAATAAGCCTCCTCGGGTGTACTCATGCCAAGTATCCTATGAGGACAACGATTCTGCACATAAACTGCTGGCTTGCATGCTTCCACCCACAAGTGAAGGGGTAGGCCCTGATCATGCAACATTGCCTGTGCAGCACCCATAATTGTTCTGTTCTTCTGCTTAGCTACCCCATTCTGTTGTGGGTTATGGGGAGCTATGAGCTCTCTTCGTATCCCTTCTGCCTTGCAGAAATCCTTGAACTCGTCCGAGATGTATTCACCACCATTATCGCTCCTAAGAGCCTTCACCTTCTTCCCCGACTCCTTCTCAACCAGTGCTTTGAATTCACAGAACTTTGAATATGTCTTGCTCTTCTTCTTCATGAAGAAGATCCAGCACTTACGAGAGAAATCATCAACAAAAATCACATAATACCTGTGTTTTGCTGTCGAAGCAACTGAGAAAGGTCCACACATGTCTGTGTGAATTCTCTCAAGGATCGTCATGGTGCGACTATCCTTCTCGTGAAAGGTGGCTTTCACAAACTTCCCCAAAGTACACCCCTTGCACTGATCTGACTGTGTTATGCTCTTAACCTGCAAAATGATACCCAAATACAGAATATGCGAAGAAAAGATACCCAGAACACAGAATAGCAATGATTTTATTATTCAGAGAGTAATGTTCACTTGCCTCTTTGAGGGGGCAACCTCCAATAGAGCAGAGCTCGACTACAAAATAAGACACAATGCTCCTCGCAGGGAGTCTCTATCCTTTATATATGACTCATACATGTAATACCACGGGCCAATACCGTGGGCTTTATTAATACCATCTATCTAATACTACGGCCCATTTGCAACTAACTGTGGTCCCGTCATTAAACGCGGGTTAACCACTTACAAATATTAATATGGGCTTTATTGACACTTGACTATGACGTGTGATGAGCCCCAAATTTGGTAACATTTTGGGCTCATTTGGCCTAACTACCTTTGCTCAATCCTTCATTTTTCATAACTTATGCATCATTTTTTAGTATGTTTATGTCATTTGTACGAATAAGGGCAGTCACTATTCCTAGGTGGCTAACACGCGCTCATTTCAGGTTTTTTGACACATGATTGGAACAAAACTGAGCAGATAAGGACCAGGAGATAGCCAAGATGGGGTTGAGGATTCGTAGGAGGGTTGTCCACAGCATTAAATGGCCTTCCTCAGGATCTTCACCCCCAACTCCGAGCTCCAGTAGCCACCACAACCGGATTAAAAGATAGCCAAATGGATTTTGAGGAAGCAGCAGTTCACTCCTAGTTTGGTCAGCCAAGTCCCACTGATTTAGGAGGCCAGCTTGGGGCCTCATGATGTATAAATGATAAGGCTTTAGCCTTCGAAAAGGACTTTTGGAACATTGTTGCACATCCTGCACTACGAGCTGCTAGCTTAGTTTTGCTCTTTTGTAGCCATTATTGGAATGCTCTTTGACTTATGATTATTATTTTTTAATGGAAAGCAGTCAGATTTAATCTCAGTTCTGAGCTTTTAAAGGAGCCATAGCTCTCGGGGTTGGGCCCAACCTGAGAGCCTAAGGCCTCCTTCCTCTGTATTGTTATCTTTTCTTTCAGCATTATGGTTTTTATTTACATGCATTTGAAACATAGTTTGTTGAGTTAGTTTTCTTGGTGTGGTTAAGTAGGTCATTGTTAGAAGATAGAGTTGCTTCAGCTATTTAGAATAAAGTGAAGAGATTGGAGTTTATAAAAGTTCCAGAAAAGGGTTGCTTGCACACTCATTTTCACCTCTTTCTAGGGGCTGGAATTGCAGATAGTGCTACCCACCAAAAACATTGGTTTACGAATTCATGCAATCTGTGGTACAATATTTTCGTTTGTAGAAGTTTCCCATGCATTCAGACCTCTTGGAATGTGTCTTTGCTTCAGTACCATGCATGGTTTTCCTTAGAAATAACATTGTTGTTCATTGGTTCCATTAAACAGTTAAGAATGTTTTGATTATGTGCAGGACGTGGATGATTTGGTTCAGTTTACACTGTGCAGTGCTACTCCATCACCTTCTCATCCTTCTAAGCCTTGCCCAGGCCAACTACTCATCTCCCAATTAGACCCCTGGTCTCTCAGCTACTCTACTGCCCACGTTATCCTCCCTTTTCAACCTTCCATTCCCTCTACCCTCCTTTAGACAAGCTAGCTTAGCACACCCCCTCATCATCTCATCTCTCTGTCACTAAGTCATTACAAACCCCTCTCCTACCTCCCTATCCACAAATGCAGCCTATTCCACTCACCCATCACCCAAAAATCCGATTGTAGAACATCCTGTAGGAATTACCGAACATCCTGTAGAAGTTCTGAAACATCCTGTAGAACCCCTGCAGACTTCTTGTAGAAGCTCATAAACACGGTCTCTTGGTAGCCAAACTTTATGAAACTCTCTGGAAGGGTGTTAGGAATCCCTTAGACCCTCTCTGAACTTTCCCAATCTTTTTCAAGCCTTCCTCCTCCTTGATCCACCTCTGCACAGTAAAAAGCTAGTTAAAAAGCACATGCATGATAATTCTAATAATTGAAACAAAAATACAAAAAGATGTTTTCTTCAGATAGAGGTAGTCTAGACACATGCATTTCACCTTCATAGAAGTAATGGCATCTATTTCAGTAGTTTGCATCCCCATCGCTGCATCAGTAGGACTAGCTGGTAGAATTAGGGTTTGCTAGGGTTTGCGTTTCTTGTTGGCTTTCAGTTCCTTTCTGCAAATAGATTAGCTTCTTTTGAGATTAGCTTTCATCCATCAGTTAAAAAGATTCTTCTAAGAGCTCATAGAAGTTGGCTTGAGCCCCTAGCAGACTTGTGCCAGCTGACCAAGTGACAGCTGCGGCAAGAGCTAGTACTTGTGCATACAGCACCGTCGCTTCCAAGTTTGTTACGAACTACCGGGTTGATAAAACTAAAGAAGGAAGCTCCAGGAGTTGTAGCATTATTGCTACAATACTGGAGCCCACCATCTTTTTGGCGCCATTGCTGGGGAAGCGTCAGAGTATTGGTGATTGTTGCTTTTCTTCTACTTTCCTACTCTCGTCTTTTGCTAAGTAGTATTTCATTTCCATTCTGCAATTTCCTTTCTGCAAAAGTAGCATAGACATTTCCTGCTTTCATAGATTAACATTTCAATTCCGCAATTTCATTTCTGCAAGCATAGAATAGCATTTCAATTCTGCAAGCATAGCTTAGCATTTCATTCCTGCAATTTCATTTGAGCAAAATAGATTAGTTCTTTCATGCTTTCATTTCAATTCCGCATTTCCATTTCAGCGAGATAGTTAGTTGCAGTTCAATCTGTTTTAGTTTTGCAGATACCAGAAAAAAACAAAAGCAATCAGAAGTCTTTTCATTTCATGCCTCGTAGAAATCGAGATAAAACAGGCAAATTCTTACCCAACACCCCCACCACATCACTGAGTCACCCTTCTTTGTTCTTTGGTGACAGTGATCGAGAAGAACCTATAGACGAACCTCCTGAGATATACGAAGATCCTATAGCAGAAGAAGAGTTAGAGAACACTCCATCTGAAGCTATGGCTGACAATAGGGGAGAAGATGAGAGAATTGAAGGTGCCTTCCCCATCTGAGAGACCAATGGAGACATGAAAATGAAGAACATCAGCCCCTCCGCTCTACCTCACTTCCATGGACTGACTACTGAAGACCCTGATACCTTCCTGTTTGAGTTTGCCGTCCTTTGTCGAACTTATGATTATACCGAAGATGAGCAAAAACTGAAACTCTTCCCCTCTACCCTTAAGGATGCAGCATTATGCTGGTTCATGGGGTTACCTGGGAACAGTATCACCACTTGGGCCCAGATGCAGCAAGCCTTCAATACCAAATACCGGGACTACTGTAGGTCCAAGGAAACCAAGGGAGAAATCTTTCGGATGACCATGGGGAATGATGAGTCTTTAGAAGATTACGAGGAAAGGTTCCAACTCAGCTATAAACGGGCCAGGTGTACACTTGACCCTGAATCCCTCAAGTTGGTCCTGCTCCGAGGAGTCCCTGAAGACCTCTTAGATACCCTTCACATGCTAGCTGGAGGAGATATTTACCAACTGCCTTACGAGGACATAAAGACTGTGTTTAGAAACCACTCTAGGGCAGCCTGGAAAAGAGGTAGAGGAAACCTCCTCTCAGCTGGTATTCCTTTCTCCAAATATGAGTTTGCAAATAATTAGAGGACCTCAAGAGTGAGGTGAGACAGACCATCGCCATGCAACTTGATACATTCTGAATCCAGCAGAAGAAAGAGGAAGCTGAGAGGGCTTTGGCTATCTTCTGCCCTAGGTGTACAAGGAAACACCCTAAGAACGAGTGCCCATTACATTCGGTTGAGGTATGTTTTGTCTGTGAGGAGGACCACCCCACAAACCAATGTCCAACCTTACCTGGGCTTAAAGCCATGTATCGAGGGACAGAAGCGCCCACTGAACCTCTCTATTTCCTCAACCAAAGAGGCCACATGGACCTAGACCTTACCAACAGGGGATGCAAGGGACACCCCAAGCTTATTATAGCCCCAACCAATTCGCTCCTATGCCTTCCTGGGGACCCCCTGTTCATCCTTCCTGGTCTATACCTCCTCCATGGTCTTACCCGCCTCAGTACCATACTCAGCCCACTACTCCTTCGTTTCACTCACATGCCCAGCCACAGCCTCAGTGGAATCCACCTCAATCGGGGTGGAGGCCCAGGTACAAAACTCCTCCCGCCATTTTGCCTCCACCACCAGCTCAACCACAACCAATACCTCCTGCTCCTCCAAGGCAACCCCAAATGCCTGCTCAACCGAACCCGAACCCCAACAACCGACAGGCCCAGCAGGTATATATTGGGGAAACATCATGCCCTACCTATGCTGTGGAGATCCAGGAGATCAATCTGCGATCTGGAAATACTCTTCCGGATCGCCAACCTCCTCCCCCAGAGGACGAGGAAGATAAACAGGAAAGTGAACCAAAGGCCATTCCACCCTTTCCTAAGAGACTAACGGTTGCCACACAACCCAACCCAGAGGAGGATGAGCTTCTGGGAGAACTCAAAAAGTTGTGTGTGAGAATACCACTTCTCCAAGCCATTAAAGATGTACCGAAATACAACAAACAGGTTAAGGAAAAGTGTTTAAAACACCCAGGCAGGCGAAAAAGAGATGCTTCAACCATCAATGTCATAGGACAACTGTCTGATCTTATGTTTGGGTAGGTCATTTGCCCAAAGTATCTGGATCCTGGGAGTCCTGTACTGGATGTCCACATCAACGACACCATCATACCTCACACATTGATTGATCTGGGGGCTGCCATTAATGTGATGACCAGAGATACCATGCTCAAACTCAACCTTCAGGGTTCCCTGAGAAAGACCTCGACAGTCCTACAACTAGCAGATCGCTCCACCGTGACTCCTGAGGGGATTGTAGAGGATGTCTTGGTCTCTGTTGACTCTTGGGAGTACCCTGCAGACTTTTTGGTTCTGCAACCAAAGGAAAAGCTTACTGGATACCCTCTTATTTTGGGAAGGCCTTGGTTAGCCACTGCATATGTTTACATAAGCTGTCGTGCAGGAAACATGACCATCAAAAATGGTCCTATGTCCAAGCAGCTAGTCCTGTACCCTCCTGCCCAAGCCTTATTAGAGCATGACTTACCACTGTGGTTGGAGGAAGGAGAAGAGGATGAGGTGTACTCAGCACCTTTGTGCACCCTAGACACCACTAGGGGAGGCCTCCCAACAGAGGATGATTTGATTGAGACCTTGATCCAGACTCCACCTCCCAGTGCATTGTCCTTAGAGGAATTGGTGGAGGATGCCCAAGCCAGCACCTTAGTGGACCTTTGTGTGACCGACCCTGTCACTCCCAGAGTCAAAAATGTGGAGTTCGGTCCTGAGAGAACGTTAAAGATCAGCTCCTCCCTATCTCCTTCCCAGCAAAAGGAGTTGTGTAGTCTGTTGGCCAGTCATCTAGATGCTTTTGCTTGGAGCTATAAGGAGATGAAAGGAGTCCATCCTTTGGTCTGTACCCATCACATCTACATCAAAGAAGACTGTAAACCGGTCAGGCAACCCCAAAGGAGAATGAATCCAGCCCTTAAGGACATTGTCAAGGAGGAAATACAAAAACTGTTGGATGTCGGATTCATTTACCCCATCTCGGATAGCGAATGGGTGTCCCCTTTGGTGTTGGTTCCCAAGAAAAACGAGAAGTGGAGAATCTGTGTGGACTACCGAGAACTGAACAAGGCCACCAAGAAAGACCATTTTCCTCTACCTTTCATAGATAAAGTGTTGGATGGACTGACAGGAAAGAAGTTTTTCTCTTTCCTTGATGGGTTTAGCGGGTATAACCAGATCCAGATCAGCCTAGAAGACCATGATAAGACAACCTTCACTTGTCCTTGGGGTACCTTTGCTTACCGAGTTCTTCCCTTTGGACTATGCAATGCTCCTGCCACCTTCCAGAGAGCTGTCTTGAGCATCTTTTCTGAGCTGGTCCATGATTCGGTGGAAATCTATATGGATGACTTCACTCCTTATGGGTCCAACTTCCAGGAAGCATTGTCCAACCTGGGAAAAGTCCTAACCAAGTGCATTGAGATGAACCTGTCCCTTAGTCCTGAAAAGCGTGAATTCTTGATGACTGAAGGGACCGTGCTAGGCCATACCATTTCTTGCCAAGGGTTACAGGTGGATCCTAACAAAATTGCTCTCATCAAGAATGTTCCACCTCCTCAGAAGGTAAGAGATGTTCGAAGTTTCTTAGCATTAGCGGGGTATTATAGGAGATTCATTAAAGACTTCAGCAAGCTAGCCTCACCATTGTTTAGTCTCTTGGCAAAAGATGTTGAGTTTAAGTGGACTGACGATTGTCAGAAGGCTCTGGATGAATTAAAGGACAAGTTGGTGTCTGCCCCAATCTTGAGAGGTCCAAACTGGGCCCTACCTTTCCACATCCACACTGATGCCTCAAACAAAGCCATAGGGGCAGCCTTAGGACAAGTTGAACAAAAACTTCCATATGCCATCTACTTTGTCAGCAAAAACTTATCCAAGGCAGAACTGAATTACACTATAACTGAGAAAGAATTCTTGGCCATGGTCCATGCACTGAACAAATTCTGACATTATATCACTGGATATCAAACATTTGTACATACTGATCATGCTACAATTAGATATTTAATGAATAAACCAGATGTGAATGCTCGTATTATTAGATGGTTACTTTTGTTGCAGCAGTTTGATTTGACTATCGTTGACAAACCAGGTAAAGAAAATGTTGTTGCTGACTTTTTGTCTAGATTGGATTTACCTACAGGAGAGGATGGAACAGTCGATGACCAGATGCCAGATGAACATCTGTTTGCTATCTCAATACTCTCTCCATGGTTTGCTGATATAGCAAACTACCTTGTCTCAGCACAGTTTCCTCCGCACTTATCCTCAAGAGAGAAGAGCAGGATCATACGGAAGAGTGCCTCATTCACTTGGATCGGGGGCAACCTTTTCAAGCTTGGCCCTGATCATATCTTAAGGCATTGTGTAAGGGAGGAGGAAGTCCTTGATATCCTCCTAACCTGTCATGACGGGCCTTGTGGAGGACATTTTGCAACCAAAAGGACTGCCTTCAAAATCCTGCAGGCAGGCTACTATTGGCCCATGCTTCATCAAGATGTCAGAAGGTATATCAGCCAATGTGACCGATGCCAAAGGATGGGGAAACGACTCCAAGGGACGAAATGCCTCTCCAACCTCAAGTGACTCTTGAGCCATTTGAGAAGTGGGGTATGGATTTTGTGGGTCCAATCAATCCTCCTTCAAGGCAAAGGTCTTACATCATTGTGTGCACAGACTCCCTGACAAAGTGGGCAGAAACCAAGGCAATCAAAGTAGCGACAGAAGAAAAGGTGGCCAAGTTCTTAAGAGAAAACATCTTCTACAAATTTGGCTACCCAAGAGAGCTAGTCACCGATCAAGGAAGCCAGTTCACCTCCAACTTAATTGAAGACCTACTCGCTCATCACAAAATCAAGCATAGGACTTCCACCCCCTATCATCCTCAAGCAAATGGGCAAGTGGAAGTCACCAATAGAGCATTGGAAGGGATCTTGACTAAGGTGGTGAGCAGCAGCAGGAAAGATTGGGCAGATCATCTGGTTGAGGCCACATGGGCTTACAACACCACTTGGAAGACCACAACTGGCTTCACACCTTATGAGCTGGTCTATGGGAAGAGAGCTTTACTATCAATTGAGTTCGAATACAACACCTTGAGGATGGCAGCTCAGCTGGACCTGGATCTCAGCCATGCCCAACAAGAGAGGTTATTGTAGCTGAATGGATTGGACGAGCACCGAATGCAGGCCCTTCTCCACTCAGAAGTGGTTCAACTTCAGAGGAAGGTGTGGCATGACCAACACCTCAATGACAAGCAATTTCAGCCGGGAGATTGGGCGCTGTTGTATGATTCCAGGCATAAGGATTTCAAGGGGAAGCTGAGAACCAGATGGCTGGGACCATATGCAGTGGAAAAATATAATGACAATGGATCTGTTCTTATTCAGACCATTGATGAGGAGGCCATCCCTATGCTTGTCAATGGGCATCGCCTAAAGATCTACATAAAACCTCTGTCAAGGCAAGAATTCATCAAAACTGTGGAAAAATCAGTGTTGGTCATAGAAAAGGGTTCTGCCTCTGTTTTGGGCATACCCTGAAGATCTTAAAAAAAAAAAAAAAAAAAAAAAAAAAAATTCCAAATAAAAATAATCCTTGGGTGAAAACCTTTCTGAGGCTCCCAAGGCATATGGTAGGGGTGAAAACCTCATTGAGGCGTCCCTACTGTCTTTCTGAAAATGTTTGAAAAAGACCCTTGAGTGAAAACCTCTTTGAGGTGCTCAAGGCAGATGGTAAGGGTGAAAACCTCATGGAGGCGCCCCTGCTGTCTTTCAAAAAAAAAAAAAAAAAAACAAACAAACAAAAAAACAGGGAAAGCAAGTTCACAATGCGGCAATGCATGCAGGTTGCAGGTATTCCATGCAGGAAAAGAGGCCCCTCAACTCAAAGACAAGGGTCCCTACTATGCTACCAGGTGACCTCACCAGCACTCCCTCCGGAAACACTCATCTCTTCCAAGGTCTGGGCATGATTTGATCACAGTTTAGCCTTCTACAGGAAGCTACAGGACTTTCTACAGGAAGTTCTGTATTTCTACAGGAAACTTCCTGTAGAAGCTTTGGACGGCCCAGAACTGACTGTGTGGGGAGATCTAACGCCCGAGGTCCGACATGGAGGCATGCAAGCTAATGTTTTCTCCATCACGCACTGTTGTCGCCTCCTTCTACCACCCCAGTTGCCATGCAATGGAAATACCTGCACAGTCAAAACAGAACATTGAATTATCAGAGGAAGCGATTCTCAAATGGAAAAAAGGTTGCAGAGACACCATGCACTACTTATCAAAGCCATCCGAGGGTCCTGCGATCGTAACCATGATGCCACCGTCTCCACTATCTCAGCATGCACCCGAGGAGGAAAAACTGCTACAGGATATCCTACAGGAATCCCGTAGCAGTTCATCCAGCTAGAGTGTACACCATCAAGGCACCTGCAACACATAGAGCGGGCACATGCACCACCCGCAGCCAAGTAACAAGCTTCATAATCAACAGCAGTCTGCAAGGAGGGACCCCCATGCCTGTGTATGAAGCAGCAACCAGCAAATCCAATCACCCTCGTCCCGAAACCTGAAAATAAGGTCACGGCCGCACAAGTAAGTGCCTCACCCTTTTTTCATCAAATTACATGAATAATACTCTAAAATGTTTGCAAGTGTGGAAATGAACGAGTTGAGTAGTCAGGTAGCCATTCAACTAGCCACCACGACCAGTCAGATGGTCTAGTCAGATTTGGAAAGTGGTGGTCATGGCAAGCAAAACGGGTAATGGACACGTGAGAAGCGTCCAGTCGGGGAGAAGCGGTGATTTAACGGAAATGGCGGTGGTAGATCTGCAGGGAATGATGCAGTAGTCAGGGAGACTTGTAGTGAAATGAGTAGGTGACGTCGTCCAATGGTCCGGCAGAGATAGCTCACCCCTGCGCCACGAGTTCGGCCGGGATTCAAATCCACCGGCTAGATCGTCACTCCACTCATTTATCACCAGCCGTTTTGTAGTCGAGTAGCGTCCGAATTTCTCTGAAGCTTGTTACTCCAAGTCCTCGGCTTGTTCAGACGTCTGGTGGTGGCACCGAAGGAGTAGAACCACTGACGTGCTCTCTGGAACCTGTGCACGACTTCTACAGGAAGCTCGCCACTACGAAGGAAAGTTGATTTATTCACGTCAAAGGTGGCGAATTAGAAAAGGTAAGCTTCAACCTGTTCCTCCCATGCAATTGGTTTGAAGGGTGGCGAAGTCGACGTCCTCAAAAATGTAAAACTATAGTCTGAGCGTAAAATTGCAAGCGTCGTCTTCCTTTTGCATGAAAGTTGTCGTCGAAGTATATGCGGGGTTTTCTACAGGATGTGGTTAGTAATTGAGCCCCTGTCAAGGCTCATCTGTAGATAGTCAAGCATTCACGAATTGTGTGCGTAACAGAGGCGTAGTCCTACGCTCTGTCCCAAAGAAATCCGAAAGGCCATCTTTTGATACGCACCTGCCACCTCCGGCTAACATAGCAGGCTTTCACCATGCTGGGCGGATTCATCAGAAAGGAACCGACAGACTCAAAGAAACTACGGGAGAACCCGAAGGTGGTAGAATTGTTCACTCATGCGCAATGGATGTTGTTCTGCGACAAGCTTTAAGGCTATGATGATGAGGTGGCAGAGGAGTTCCTGCGAGCTTTGAAGCCAAAATCAAAAACGCTGGCCATTGTTAATTTCAGGGGTTTGAATCTCAGACTCACCCCACAGTTCATCAGTAGAGTCACTGACCTCCCAATGGGGGTACCGTGGGACAAGGAGGAGAGGAAATCAGGCCAAAAGGCTAAAAAGGAGTTCTTCCCACAGCAGGAGCAATTCTCAGAGGATAAGAACGGTGTTCGCAGAGCTAGCCTACAGCCACTTTGGAGTGAGGTCAGCCTCCAAATTATGAAATACATCACGTGCGAAGGATGATTCAACATTGTATATGGGTACCATTTCTGGCTACTCACAGAATTGAGGCACCAAATGGACCTACCTTCAGAAAAAAAGCTAAGTATTCCTTACTTCCTCCTGCAGTCTATGATTGAATGTGCCACCAAGTTAAAAGAGGGCACACCAGACCAGGTAGCCCATCATGGGCTCATTAAGCTCCTTGTGGAGGATGCACTCCACACCTACACAGTCCGTCTCTCGTGGGAAGCCTTCCGAAATCTGACTAAGGATGGCGATATCAAGATGTTGACCGAGGAGCTCACCTCCTCCAGCAGCGAGGAGAAGGAGCCAGTACACACATAGAAGAAAGGGAAAGGCCAAGAACCCGCGGCCAAAGCACCGAAGAAAGAACAAAAGGGGAGGCAAGAGAAACCCCAGGTTGCCGAAAAGGAGGGTGACAAATCCACATTGACACCCAGAGAGAAAAGGCTACAAAGTAGGATGGAAAGAACTGAACCAGTCAACGTCAGTAAAGGCACCTCGAACGAAGCCTCAACCAAGTCAAAAGGCAAAGCACCCTCAGTCAAACAGGCTAAAACGGTGCCACTGTTTCTACAGGAAAACCAAAAACGGCTTCTATAGGAAGCCAGAAATCAGCTGATACAGGGCCTTCTACAGGAAGCCCTGAGAAAGGAAAACCAAAGGAGAAGAAAGTCGAAATTCTTGCAAGGGAGGCAGTAGCCATGCTGGCCGCCCTTAGTACACCTCATAAGCCGAAGGAAAAATGAAAGAGGGATATCCCTCTGTATCTCAAAGCCAGGAGAAGTGTGAGAATCAAAACAGGCAGGCCACAACCTCCATCCAGCAGCCCAATTACTATAGAAGATACCCCTACCTCGCCAAGGGAGAGGTCCCCCTCAAAAATATCAGTCACTTATGAGCGGGGGAGCCCAAAGACAACTACTTGGAAGGAGAGAATGGATAGGTTGGCTTCAAAAGCCCGGCTACAAGATGCTGAGGCCGCTCTACAGGAAACCTTGGCCCGGCTGAAGGAGACAAAGAGGATGGAGGGAGAGGCACCCTCATCACCACTTAGGGAAGACGAAGTAGAGCCACCGAGGGAAGAAGAGACAAAGCATATTCCAGAACCTAGTCCCCAACCAAGCTTGAGCTCTTACTATAACTTTTTGGAGGCTGGGAAAATTATTCCACAAAAATTCACAGTGCCACTTTTCTTTGCATTGGAGGAAGAAAGGGTGAGAACCCACACGTGGATGAAAACAGCTAAATCAAAAGGAGTGGCAGATATAGGCCCCTTGGAGGACCAACTCAAGGAGGCAAGAAAAGAATTAGCTATGGCTAAACACGTGGCAAACTGCCAGCAGGTATTCCTACAGGAAGAGAACAAGAAACTTAAACTACAGCTAGATTAACTGAAGAAGGAAAAGGGCACATCCTCAGGGGACACTACAGCAGAACATCAAGGCAGAGAAGGACTGCAAGTTGGTCTTGGGGAGCCAACCTCGCATCTACAGGAAAGGGAACTGCAAGCACAAATCGAGATACAAGCTCTCAAACAAAAGTTGCAGCAAAAATAGGCACAACTGGCTTGCATGGCCAGTTGGGCCATGGATGCTCTATAATGCAGACAGCTGGCCAAATCCTATGGCCTGTACCTACGAGACCAGTGGCTGCAATATCAGATTAATACATTGGCACAGAGGGGTATCTCCCAACTCCAAGACCCCCAACAGTTCACAGCGTTATGCAATAGCAGTTCATCAGAGGATAAGGCCAAACTCTCGGAGTTCTATCTCCATAATTTGGCCCTTCCTAACGTGACTACATGGGATCCCAACACAGTTGTAGGGGATATGCAGTTGATGGCATTTGCCTCATGGTTGAACCATGAAGAAAAGAAGGCAGCAGAAGTCAAAGAGGTCATGGACCAAGAATTACATGAGCCACTGCTGATTAGAGCAGAGCCAAGGGATCCCACTGCATTGATATCGTCCCACCAACACTTAGCCACCAACCCTCAAACTTTATTGAAATACATGGATCAGCAGGCACAGGCCATAGCACATTTCGAGGATATGGAGCGACTATTAGGGGACAACTATGTTCATGCTTGCACCCGCCGATGGAACACATTGTCCCATAGCCTTAAAATCAGAGAATATCATACTCCAACTCGAAAGAGGGAAGCTCTAGCACTGGTGCCCCTCTACAAGAAATCCATACAGAACCTCCAAGCCAACTGGATTGGCCTCAAGCTAAGCCCACCTCTGCAGTTAGGATTGATGGAAGGCAGCACATAAAAAGAAGATCATAAGCAGTGGGCAGAGATGGAAAGGAAGGCTGGGTTCCATGCCAGTGAGGAGGAGACCACTTCAGAAGCCTGGGATGTGAGGGTGGTGGTGAAAGCAATGAAGGACGAGGAGTTGGATTAGTTGCTCAGGGATGAGAAATCATTTTAGCTGGGGGGTGATGATGAGCCCCAAATTTGGTAACATTTTGGGCTCATTTGGCCTAACTACCTTTGCTCAATCCTTCATTTTTCATAACTTATGCATCATTTTTTAGTATGTTTATGTCATTTGTACGAATAAGGGCAGTCACTATTCCTAGGTGGCTAACACGTGCTCATTTCAGGTTTTTTGACACACGATTGGAACAAAACTGAGCGGATAAGGACCAGGAGACAGTCAAGATGGGGTTGAGGATTCGTAGGAGGGTTTTCCACAGCATTAAGTGGCCTTCCTCGGGATCTTCACCCCGAACACCGAGCTCCAGCAGCCACCACAACCAGATTAAAAGACAGCCAAACGGATTTTGAGGAAGCAGCAGTTCACTCCTAGTTTGGTCAGCCAAGTCCCACTGATTTAGGAGGCTAGCTTGGGGCCTCGTGATGTATAAATGATAAGGCTTTAACCTTTGAAAAGAACATTTGGAACATTGTTGCACATCCTGCACTACGAGCTGCTAGCTTAGTTTTGCTCTTTTGTAGCCATTATTGGCATGCTCTTTGACTTATGATTATTATTTTTTAATGGAAAGCAGTCGGATTTGATCTCAATTCTGAGCTTTTAAAGGAGCCATAGCTCTTGGGGTTGGGCCCAACCTGAGAGCCTAAGGCCTCCTTCTTTTGTATTGTTACCTTTTCTTTCAGCGTTATGGTTTTTATTTACATGCATTTGAAACACAGTTTGTTGAGTTAGATTTCTTGGTGTGGTTAAGTAGGTCATTGTTAGAAGATAGAGTTTCTTTAGCTATTTAGAATAAAGTGAAGAGATTGGAGTTGATAAAAGTTCCAGAAAAGGGTTGCTTGCACACTCATTTTCACCTCTTTCTAGGGGCTGGAATTGCAGACAGTGCTACCCACCAAAAACATTGCTTTACGAATTCATGCAATCTGTGGTGCAATAGTTTCGTTTTTAGAAGTTGCCCATGCATTCAGACCTCTTGGAATGTGTCTTTGCTTCAGTACCATACATGGTTTTCCTCAGAAATAACGTTGTTGTTCATTGGTTCCATTAAACAGTGAAGAATGTTTTGATTATGTGCAGGACATGGATGATTTGGTTCAGTTTACACTGTGCAGTGCTACTCCCTCACCTTCTCATCCTTCTAAGCCTTGCCCAGGCCAACTACTCATCTCCCAATTAGACCCCTGGTCTCTCAGCTACTCTACTGCCCACGTTATCCTCCCTTTTCGGCCTTCCATTCCCTCTACCCTCCTTTAGACAAGCTAGCTTAGCACACCCCCTCATCATCTCATCTCTCTGTCACTAAGTCATTACAAACCCCTCTCCTACCTCCCTATCCACCCATGCAGCCTCTTCCACTCACCCATCACCCAAAAATCTGATTGTAGAACATCCTGTAGGAATTACCGAACATCCTGTAGAAGTTCTGAAACATCCAGTAGAACCCCTGCAGACTTCCTATAGAAGCTCATAAACACGGTCTCTTGGTAGCCAAACTTTGTGAAACTCTCTGGAAGGGTGTTAGTGACCCCTTAGACCCTCTCTGAACTTTCCCAACCTTTTTCAAGCCTTCCTCCTCCTTGATCCACCTCTGCACAGTAAAAAGCTAGTTAAAAAGCACATGCATGATAATTCTAATAATTGAAACAAAAATACAAAACGATGTTTTCTTCAGATAGAGGTAGTCTAGACACATGCATTTCTCCTTCATAGAAGTAATGGCATCTCTTTCAGTAGTTTGCATCCCCATCGCTGCATCAGTAGGACTAGTTGGCAGAATTAGGGTTTGCTAGGGTTTGCGTTTCTTGTTGGCTTTCAGTTCCTTTCTGCAAATAGATTAGCTTCTTTTGAGATTAGCTTTCGTCCATCAGTTAAAAAGCTTCTTCTAAGAGCTCATAGAAGTTGGCTTGAGCCCCTAGCGGACTTGTGCCAGCTGACCAAGTGACAGCTGTGGCAAGAGCTAGTACTTGTGCATACAGCACCATCGCTTCCAAGTTTGTTACGAACTACTGGGTTGATAAAACTAAAAAAGGAAGCTCCAGGAGTTGTTGCATTATTGCTACAATACTGGAGCCCACCAACGTGATCCCATGACATAAATATGGGGGTTAGGGTGGGACCCTAACATGCCCTCCCCCTTCAGACTAGCCTTGTCCTCAAGGCTGAAGCTGCGGAAATTGCTGAAGGATAGTGGCTGGTTCCCAAGTTGCATCTTCCGAAGAGGTGTCTTTCCATTTGACGAGGACTTCCTTAATCACGCGGCCGCGCAGGTGCTTTTCTCGTGTGTCTAGAACCTGTTCGGGTTGAAGCCAGATTGACCCTTCATCGTCCAATTCAGGTAGACTGGTTTGAACACGGCAATTGTTCCCAATCACTTTCTTGAGGCATGATACATGGAAAACTGGATTGATTTTTGCCGTAGGTGGCAAAGCCAACTTGTAAGCCACTTCTCCAATACGTTGAAGTACTTGGTATGGTCCGTAGAATTTTGGAGAGAGCTTTTGACAACCCTTGTCTTTGAGTGATGTTTGCTTATATGGTTGCAGCCTCAAAAAGACCTGATCCCCTTCTTGAAATTGGCGCTCTAAGCGATGCGGGTCGGCCTGTTGCTTCATGTGGTTCTGAGCTTGATGAAGATTCTCTCTAAGATGGGCGAGCATGGTTGCGCGGTGTTGTAGGAGTTGATCCACTGCTTGTACTTTGGAGCACCCCTTGAGATAAGAAGTAGGGGAAGGCAGAAGTTGACCATATACTGCTTCATAGGGAGTCATTTTGGTGGTGGCATGATAGTTGGTGTTATACCACCATTCAACCAGAGGTAACCACTGTACCCAAAGGTGTTGCTTTTCTGAAGTGAAACACCTAAGGTAGGTTTCTAGACATTTGTTGACGGCTTCGGTTTGACCATCTGTTTGCGGATGATATGAAGTACTGAGTTTGAGTTGAGTGCCTTGTAGTCTGAAGAGTTCCTGCCAAAAATTACTGGTGAAGATCGGGTCGCGGTCGGACACAATAGAAGTGGGCATGCCATGCAATTTGAAGATCTGATCCATGAAAGATTGAGCAACCAAAGTTGGTGTAAACGGGTGGGGTAGGGCGCAGAAATGAGCATACTTCGACAGTCGGTCCACAACCACCATGATGACTGACTTGTTCCCTGACTTTGGAAGACCTGTAATGAAATCCATAGAAACCTCCGTCCAAATTGATGCTGGAATGGGCAATGGTTGTAATGTGCCTAGTGTGTTGACGGTTTCCCCTTTGTGACGTTGACAGACATCACATTCTGCTACGAATGTAAGGATTTCCTTTTTCATGCTTGTCCAAAAAAATGGTCTTCTGGTGCGAGCATACGTCTTCTGAAAGCGTGAATGTCCTGCAATGGGAGATGAGTGCAATTCTGCCAAAATGCGACTTTTGAGGGTGGATGTTGGTGATATTACGACTCTGTCCTTGTAGCGAAGAATATCATTCTGCCACGAGTAGCCCTTGCTGGAATTAGGATCTATCTGCAATTGATAAATGAGTTGGGAGAGCCCGGGGTGTGAAAACCATTCCCTGCGAGCCTCTTCAATCCAGTCTGGAATGGGGAGGGAAATTGTGAGCAGAGTACTTTCCTCCTCAAATTGGCGAGATAATGCATCTGCTACACTATTATCTTTCCCTTTCTTGTAAATTATCTCATAATCATATCCCAACATTTTGGCTAACCATTTATTTTGTTGTGGGGAGGATAGGCGTTGCTCCAAAAAATATTTAAGACTGTGATGATCTGTGCGGATTTGGAAATGTCGCCCTAATAAGTAAGGTCGCCAGGTCTCTACTGCATGTAAGATGGCCATCATTTCCTTCTCGTAGGTAGATTGGCCCAGATTCCTCCCACTGAGTTTTTGGCTTGTGAAGGCCAATAGTCGCCCTTCCTGCATTAAGACCGACCCAATACCTGTACCCGAAGCATCACATTCAATGACAAAGGATTTGGTGAAGTCAGGTAGTGCTAAGACTGGAGTGGAACACATGGCGTTTTTGAGAGTGGTAAATGCCTGTTGTTCTTCCTCGTTCCAGAAGAAGGAATTTTTCTTTAGGAGTTGAGTGAGGGCTTCGCTATGTGGCCATAGTTGCGGACAAATTTACGATAATAGCCTGTGAGACCCAAAAATCCTCTCAAGCTCTTCAAGGTCTTAGGTTGAGGCCATTCTTGCATTGCCTAGATCTTTTTGGGGTCCACCTTGACACCTTCACGCCCCACAATGTGGCCCAAATACTCAACTTCTTCCATGCCAAATGAACACTTGGACATCTTGACAAATAATTTATGCTTGCGGAGTAGTTGCAAGAGTAGATCTACATGCTGAAGATGTGCAGCCCAAGTGCCACTATAGATGAGGATGTCATCGAAGAAGACAAGGACAAATTTTCGGAGATATGGTTTGAGAATGTGATTCATAAGGCTCTGAAAAGTAGAGGGGGCATTACAGAGGCCAAATGGCATGACCAGGAACTCATAATGGCCTTCATGAGTTCTGAAAGTTGTCTTGGGAATGTCGACTTCCTTCATGCGAATTTGGTGGTAGCCTGAGCGAAGATCCAACTTAGTGAAGAATTGAGCCCCATTGAGTTCGTCCAGCAAATCGTCAACCACCGGGATGGGAAATTTATCTTTGACTGTCAACTTATTGAGGGCCCTGAAGTTGGGACACATCCGCCAGTCCCCATCTTTCTTGAGCACCATGACCACTGGGGATGAATAAGGACTAATGCTGGGACGAATGACACCTGCTTCCAACAGTTGATGATTTTTTCTCTTTCATTCTTTTGGGTGAACGGATATCTGTATGGCCGCACATTTGGGGGTTGGGCCCCTGGAACCAAGGTGATGCTATTATCATGTTCCCCTAGTGAGGGTGGAAGCTCATGAGGCTTGTCAAAGACTGTCCGATGGAAGCTCATGAGGCTTGTCAAAGACCGTCCGATGGTTATTTAAAATCTGTTGCATCTCAGGATGAATTGGCAGAGACATGGTTTCGACTACCTGGATGGCATTAAACTGAGCTACCACTCCATGATGGCCATTTTCTAACAAATTTTCCATCCTATGCGAGCTGATGATAGAGGGGGCTCCCACTTGGAGTCCACGGAGAGTATGTGTGGAGTTTTTCTGCTTGAAACTCATATATAACTCCTGGAAATCCATTTTGATTGGCCCAAGAGTACGAAGCCATTCAGCGCCGAGGACAATGTCGCAACCCCCCATGTGTATGGAAAACATGTGGGTTTTCAACTGATAATCCCCCATTTGAAGTTTGACATTTTCGCAGCGGCCTTCACATTTCATTGTGCCCCCATCCGCAATTTGGACTTGGAAGTTAGAAACTGCTCGTACAAAACAATGCGCTGCTTCTGCGATTTTTTGATGGATGAAATTATGGGTACTTCCACTATCAATCAAGACTACTACTGGGCGATGTTTAAGAAAACCCCGGATTTTGAGAGTTTGAGGGGAAGAAATCCCTGCCAACGCATGCAGCGGAATAACTCGTTCATCAGAGACATTCTCCTTTGCGTTGTCTTCTTCTAGCGCCTCATGTTCCTCAAGTGGTGGATCTTCCTATGTTGAGCTGTAGTCAGTGGCATCTATTTGAAAAAAATTGGGCTCCTTGCATTTATGACCTGGGGAGTATTTTTCATCACAGTAGTAACATAGTCCTTGCTTCCTTCTTTCGGCCATTTCCACAGGTGACACCTTTTGGACCTTAAGTGTTTGAGTCGTGTTGTGAGCCTATGGGGGACGACCTTTAGCGGGGAAATTTGGGCGACTGTATTGGGCTGCTAATGCACGTTCCACCTTATGAGCTACCTGGCAAGCCTCCGTCCACGTGGGAGGGTGGTGAAGTAGAACTTGAGCTTTGATGGCTTCTTTAAGACCACTGATAAAACATTTCGTGTAGAACTCATCTGTGAGACCCCTAGTGCGGAAGGCTAAGGCTTCAAAAGTGGTAATATATTCATCCATTGTACCAGTCTGTCGGAGCTTAGTGAGACGACCCAAAAAAGAGTCTTCCTGTTCAAAGCGATCTCGAAGAGCTTTGGTAAATTGGGTCCAAGTCTTAAAAGGTCCATTGCAACGCTGATGCCATTCCCACCATTGCCAACGTTCATTGTCCAAGTACATGCTCCCCAACATAAGCTTAGTCGCATCCTCTGGGATATGATTCAATTTGAAATACTGCTCCATTTGTGCTAGCCATGTGGACGGGTGAGAACCGTCAAATTTATGCATATCCAACTTGGGAGGTCGCTGACTGGGTGGTGGATGGGTGTGCCAGATGTGAGGAGAGTGGCTAGACTCACCCTCATTGTATTCATTTCTATTATATTCCTCCTCGTGGGCTTGCTCCTTGTCCTTCGGAAGAAATTGCTGTATCTGGAGACTTAGTCCTCGAAACTCCTTTTGGAGGGATTGCACGGATTCTTCCAGTTTGTCCATCCTTTCATTTGCCATCGCTTGAGCTCTAGTCTCTACCATACACCAACCTGATGAAAAATTGGGACCGCCGAAAAAATTTGACTAATAAATTGAATGGTACCACCTTGCTCAGCTCGTCGTCCTGATTCTGATGGGCTAGATCACCAATAAGCGCCCCGGGAGATCTCAGACATTTTTTTTTTAAACTCCTAACGGAGTTTTACTCCTTCTTGATCAATACTACATTCGCCAAATCCTCAAAATGTCAATGCTGCCAAAAGTCCTGCGAAAAGCATACCCCGGTATAGGAACCCTTCACAAAAACTCCGATCTGGTGGGTCTGAGAGATCTGAATGGCAGAACAACTGCTGCAGCGGATCTGATGGATCTGATGTCTGCTGCTGCTACACTTGTTTGCACCCGTGGATCGGGAATAGATGATGTTTGATCCCCCGACAGAAAAGGAAACTATGGTCGTGAGGAGTGTCAAGTGCTACAGATCGTAATATACATAAGGGTCTGGTAGTAGTACTCGGCCCAATGTTTTAGGGCTCTAACTAAGAAGGATCGACCGTACCCTTAATCGTACAACCCGACTTCCCTATCGTATGGGCGAGTAATCTCTCCAAGTGTTTTTCTCGGTGTACTGTAGCCACAAGACGGCCGACGGTTTATCTATGGCGAGGTTTCAAGGGAGCCTAGGGGGCTTCCGATATACCCAGAGGGTACGTGGAAGACAGTCCATGCGCGGTTCTGTCTAATGCGCTACTACTCGAAGGGGTACCCACAGGGGTTACAAGGGAGTCCAACAGATGTGACCACCTCTTGTATTTCCTCTGTGCATGCCTCCCCAAATCCGCAGGTTTATGCGCTTAATGACAGATCCCGTGGTTTAAAGACGCCGAAACACGTCTCTAGCCGAATTTTTTTTTGCTAAGAATTGGTGATCGCACCGGCCCTAGAAAGTGCTCTGATACCACTTGTTATGCTCTTAACCTGCAAAAATGATACCCAAATACAGAATATGTGAAGAAAAGATACCCAGAACACAGAATGACAATGATTTTATTATTCAGAGAGTAATGTTCAATTGCCTCTTCGAGGGGGCAACCTCCAATAGAGCAGAGGTCAACTACAAAATAAGACACAATGCTCCTCGCAGGGAGTCTCTATCCTTTATATATGACTCATACATGTAATACCATGGGGCAATACCGTGGGTTTTATTAATACCATCTATCGAATACTACGACCCATTTGCAACTAACTGTGGTCTCGTCATTAAACACGGGTTAACCACTTACAAATATTAATATGGGCTTTATTGACTCTTGACTATGACGTGATCCCATGACATAAATAAGGGGGTTAGGGTGGGACCCTAACAGACTGCGCAAGTGTACCTTTAGGAAGCCCTATAGTGATCTGCTGCAGTATCTTCAAGGCTCCATGGTGAAGGTGACCAATCTCCTGTGCCACAACTCGCCATCATCCCGGCTCACCAATCCTTCTGCCTTGCCTGCCATTGCTACGCATCCATCTACATGTAACTGATAAAGGTCCCTCACTCGAACCCCTATCTTCCGCATCTCACCAGTTGTCTTTCTGCATAGGAAAGCCTTTCCCTCGCTTAAAACAACATCATACCCCTTGTCTTCTAACATCGCCACTAAGATAAGATTCTTCTTCAATCTTGGAACATGCATGACTTCCTTCAATACAAAGGGTTTACCAAACTCCCTCTCAAAGGAAATGGTACTGATACCGGTCGCACTGTATCTACCATCATCGCCCATCTCGATGTGCACTCCAAGATCTTTGTCCTCCAGGTCAGAGAACAAATCTCTATCTCCCGTCATGTGAAAAGACGCACCACTATCCAAGAACCACACCGATCCCATCACACTTGAAACCAAGCATGCGATCAATGAAAAATCAAGCTCAAACTCCGAGGCTAGAGCCTCTCCTACTGTCGATCCAGCAGCCTGCTTGTTCTTCTTCTTCTACGGACAATTAGTGGCATAGTGTCCATGCTGGTGACAATGAAAACACTTCACCTTGAACATATCCTGCTTCTTGTCTTTTGCACCAGACTGAGAAGCTTTCTTTCTCTTCCCTTTCTTTTCTTTGGCATCCAAAGTGCAATTCTCTTCATCAGCTCCCTTTGACGATTCTGTCCCTGGTACTCCGCCTGATCTCCTCCTGCGCAAGATCTGACCATAGTCTTTCCCATCCTGGCAATTTCTCTCGACCATTGACAGAGTCCTGATAGGAATGCCAACTCTTTAGAAGACCAAGGAGAGCCAAGCTCACCAAGTCCTCATCATCGACAGTAACCGCCACGCTTCCCAGCTCATCTCGACACTGAGTGAACTTCGTGAGATACTTGGGCATACTGTCACCCTTCTCGCATTTGATGTTTCTAAGTTTATCTTTGAGTGCCAGCTTCCTCTAATCGCTCTTTCTTTCAAATAGATCTGTTAAAGCCTTCCACATCAGATATGGAGAAGTCTTTCCATGTAGGCTAGACACAATGTGATCCTTCACGCCCTCCAACAGAATCCTTTGACATTTTGCGGTCTTCTTTTGCCAAACTTCCGCTTCAGCAGCATTAGTGGGCTTTGGGACATCCGTCTCTATGAACTCCCTCAGCCTGTTATCATCCAATACTACCTCCATCATGTCCTTCCATACAATGTAGTTTGAGCTGCCCTCAAGAGAATACTCCAATCGCAATCCATTGAAAGACATTGCTGCGTTGCCACCAATAAAACACTACTGCAAATTCGAATTTCCACCAACTCCAACTCAATCGCCTCGGATCTAAGATTCGTGAGAACACAATATTTCTCGTACAGAGATTGACTGTATGGGCATTCACCAGATATCTCACCTTCCAAAGGAAGGATGAATCCAGAGGCTACCTGGCATGATTACAGACTCTGCTTGAAGAAATAGAATGTAAACACTTCTTGAACAGTAGATCTGATGATCAACAACTCTGATACCATGTAGAAATTTTGAATAATTTAACACATATTCAACAGAGATTATCCTGATCATGTACTATTGCGGAATACATACACAATACATAAGCTCCTCTATGTTGATCATCAATATAGCAGCATCAATAACAATAAAACATCAAGAGCATTCACACATTAACACAGTATGTAACCCGGGGAAAGCATCTCGCTAAAAACCCCAACTATCTGTATATTAATGATTGAGACCATGTAACATTACAAAGTACAATGCTTATCACAAGCAATCCAGTACCAGCTCCACTTGTTACACACAATACAGCTAAGATCTGGTCTCCAAATCTATTCCACTGCTTGCCTGCCTCCACTGCTCAATACTTGCTCAAGAATGAATGAGAATGGTTTACCAAACTCGTATTTCACCTCCAAAGAATCACTCACACTATGTAAGACGTAAGCAGAGGCTATATTACTGGGAAAATACATGAGCAAACTCATTGGCATACTCAATCCCTTGATTGTGCAAATCCTCATGCACAACTACAGTCACAACTGATAACAATCTGATCCTCTAACACCTGTCCCTGTTGAACTGAACATGCACTGACATGAAATTGAGTTAACTAATGTATTCTATAGTTGCATTATGAGTTAATAATTAGTTTAACAACTCATCATTAGTCTATTTGCAGTTAGACTAACTACAACTAGTTTAACCAAGTCAAACTGAACACAAATCCATCAACTCCACAATCAACTCCACCAAACTGAACTGATTGAGTTCTAACTGAAGTCATGCATGCAACAACTCAACTGACTCATAAGAAAAGTGTACTTCCTTCTGACAGCTACATGGGCCACATCTGTAGCTCAAACTGAAGTGCTCCAAGAGAATAAGATCAAGTTTATAGTCCAAATATTATTATGAGACAATAATATTTGACTTTTCTATTTTGGACAGCCAGTCTAAAAATAGACTTTGATCACTCCTACTGTGATCACTCCTGCTGTGGTCACTCCTGCTGTGATCACTCCTGTTGTGGTCACTCCTACTATGATCACTCCTGCTGTGGTCACTCCTACTTTGATCACTTCTGCTGTGGTCACTCCTACTGTCATCACTCCTGCTGTGGTCACTCCTGCTGTGATCCAAAAATAGAACTTGCACCATAATTTGGCTGCGGGCCCACTTAGTGAAGGCGACTCTTTTCACTAAGCTCCATCATCTTGTTGCATTTTCAATAATGACATAACTAAAACTATTGAGCAAGTGATTGGGAATGTGAGCATTGATATAGACTATGATACCACAAGTACGAACTGGTGAGCGTGTTATAGGAAATTAACCATGTCTATTGTCATCAGAAAGAACCTCATCTAGTGACATGTACTAAAATTTGAATTTGATTTTTTTATCTTATTTTCCCACCAGCCAATAATTCATTGAATGAAGTAATTGGTTGTTGAAGCAACCACTTTCCATATTTATGGAAGTCGAGTGGTTCTTGTAAATTACTATAAAAATTCATTAGAATGGACATGTACCCATCTTGAATTGGGAATTGAATTATGGATTTATATAGGAATATGGGGAAAAACATGGTTATCAGACATCAACAAATTCATATAGACAATATCCAGAAAGATTACAAACACATAGGTACATGGAGTGGTCATTTTAGTGAGTGGAGAGTTACCATTTTTTAGTGTAAATCTTGATGGATTATTCTAAGTGTTTATATAGAGTTTTGGGTGCTCAAGTACACTTAAAAAAGTTTCAATCATGGATTGAAATATTTATGGTGTATTTTGGGCGCTCTAAAAATGAATTTTACATGCTAATTACTCACAAGAGAGATTTGGAACATAGTTTAGCAGTGGGGGTTGTGAATTCATACATGTTGGGCTAGTATGATAAGCAATGGGAAAGGAAATCACTAAGGGATTGTAGAGTAATGAAGGGATTTATATATTCATATGTTGGCTAGTTGAGAGGCTTATGCGATTTATGGATATGCGAAGCTTGGTAGGAAGAGAAGCTCCATGATATTTATTTTAAACAAGAAGAGCATATTTCACCCATTCTAATTTTCTTTGATTTGATAGTATCCCCTTATGGTATTATAGCTTGGCTAGGGGTGGCCAACTATAGATAGAATTGGTGTATCTGAGCCTGCAGTTAGGTGTAAAAGGATCCTTCCCAACTTGAAATTATAAATAAGTGATTCCTTTAACTGCTATTATTATTGTTCATTTTATCTCTCAATTGTGTTGGTAAAATAAGAGATGAAAAATGTATGTATTTTCTTGTATTGAATTTTGAATGTGGTACACATAGTAAACCCTCATACAAAACTAGTATGGCGATTTGAAGATGTTCACATCTCTCACGAGGTTCCTTCTTTTGATTCCACAATTATATGGTTAGGAATTGGGTCTGGTACAATATTAACCTTTGATATCTTATGAGGAATAAACTTTTGTTGCTACAAATTTCAGTAAAATATATTGAAGCATAAATGCATATCTAAAGTAAATACATATTAATGCATGGAAGAAATATCTATTATATACCAAGGGATAGTATGATGAATGGAGGATGGAAAATTTGGTCGAAAACTTTGTTATTGCCAAGGGAGAGTAAAAATTGCAGTCTCATAGTGAAAATGTATTCATATGATTATGAAATTTATATAAATATATGTATTCATGTAGAGATTTAAATTTATTCTCGGTTTAATCTACATTAATATGATCTTACAAGAGCTTTGGTAACTTTTAAATTTTAATTCATAATGCATAAATGCACATCTAATTCATAGCTATTTTGGTGCAAGTAATTTCTTAATTTATGGTGGGTTGTAACTCTTAGTAATTATGTTCAATTACCTAAGGATGAGGAATGTTTGAAGGTTCTTGATTCCTAGGAATTCAAATTGAAGCTTCAATTATATAAGTTCATGTGAGTTTTAGGCAATGTATTTATAAATTTTAGGTTTAGTATATGTTGGCAAGACATCTAGTTTAACTATGTGAATTTCATAAATTCTCAGAATAAGCCATTCTACGTGAGAAATTGTCTCAATGGATCAAATATTTGAAAATATCTATATGCATGTAATCACTTAAATTAAAAAATTTCTCATATATGAAGGAGAAGGTAATGCTAATAGAAACAATTTTTTGCATCTATGATCACTAGACCTAGATGTAGGGAATGTTGCTAGTAAATTGGAAATTTTCTTCAATGGAGAAAATCATGTTTAATTTCTAATTCAAATTCTCTTATATTGTTTGTGAGCATGCAAAAATATGCTCCATAGGTGTTTAAGGGAACTTGTCAGGAATTCACAAAGGAAAACTGTTATATCTTTCCAATGGTCTATAAGACCGTTAAGGGTTTGTCATGGTTTGCATGGTCTTAAAGGTAACACATTAAATGTTTGGGAGATTTTGCTAGGTGATAAATATAACAAATTAAATACAGCTGATGAGTCAATATGAAGGTTTGATGAGGCAATGTGTTGAACCTTATAGAAAAAATCAATATTGGTTACATTAGTAAAGTTTGGATTTCACTGATGGCTAATCAAATATTTGATGCCTTTGAATTCTGGATGTTGGTAACTTATCAATTTAATTATGGTGTTATTTAAATGTATCATAATTATTTTCATTAGTAAATTAGTATAATTATATGAATAGAAATATATTAATTCATCAAATAAAAATGATCGTAATTAAAGGAAAGGTGATTAATTCTTGGTGTTGAGGGTAATAATTTTCAAATGATCATATCCCAATAATTCAAACTCCTTTTTCAATATAATTTATATCTTTGGAAATTCTCTTCTCAAAATAGAGTTTTTAGTTCAATTCGAAATGTGAAAATTTGATACCCCTTACCCTAACTATGGTGCAAATGGGGTTGGATATGTTATAGGTGGTATCGCATTAGAGTTACAATGCTAGTATGTTATCGGATAAAATTACAATTAAAGGACAAAATATGTTATTGATTTTATTATAATGATGACCTATAACTAAAAATTGAATTGTTTTCCTTATATCACTAAAGAGAAGATATAACCAAGTTTCAAAAGTGTAGGAAAAGCTATAATTTCAAGATGGAAAGTTTACCTCTTAAACAAGATTCAATTGTTAGATAGAAGTAATTTAAAGAAATGAGGAATGTGGAATACCCTCTTGATATGGAAGAAAAAATGAGAAGCCTGAATGCAAGGCTCCACAGTGTTGAAGCCACGAAAATCAGGTCTACAACAAGGGGGATACCCGCCCGGTCCGGACCTTGGTTGGCAACTCCTTATCCTTTTGGCATAGCGGGTCCGACTGGGGATATGGGACCAGTTTCCCAATCTATGAGTGTGTGTGTATAGAATTGGATGTTCCTGATCTAACAGTTCCTAATTGAAATATTCTAATTCTAACTTTAATCTAATGCTATGATATTGTAATCTAATAAGCAGCAACATCTAAGTTTATACTAACTCGGGATGTAATTCTTCTATTATGCAATATAAAAAGATTTCAAATAACAACTGGTAATACAAATCATTAAGCTATTATGAGAAAATAAATCAATAAGGATGAACCACTTCGCGTAAAAAGTTATATGAAACAGTTGTGAAAAACATATCGCATAATGAGCTATTCATACATTAAGCATAAATAAATAGCTATCATCGTACAAAAGTGCCAAATGATAACTCAGGCATTCATGCATTAATACATAAACAACTAAAAACAGTATATCACTTTAACACATATGCAGAAATGGTTAAGAGATAAAAGTACCATTTATAACTAGTCCTACTCATGAGCTTCAAGCGACAATGATTTATCTCTCTTTGCTCTAACATCCACTAAGAGTACAGAAGTGCAACATCAGTAGCAAATATCAAATGCAAACATTAACAAATTGTGTTCCATTCATTCATCAAAACCTCCTCGGAGGGTGCAAAAGTGCATGTTCTGAGGACAAGTTTTTGATAAATTTCTGGACCCTTCTCTAAATGCATGAGAGGGGTTTAAATACTACTAACTAAATAACTTAATTACAAAGATTCATGATTTGGTTTGAATGACCGCCCTTTTTCTAAGAAAAAATAAATCAAACTATTTCTAAAAATTAAATCTAATATCTAACTATTTCTGCATTTGCTCCTTAACGTTGCAAGCATTCAGTATTTTCTTGAGTACAGTCGGCTGACTGTCTTCCGCTTTTGGTTGAGCTAAGCAAACATAATTGGCAAGAGCTAGCACTATCTTCTCAGCAAAATCGATGATATACTAAAGAGTCATCCACTGACTATGTGGCTTTACCGTGTATGCCCAGTAATAATCCCAGTTCAACTTGGTTAACCTTTTGGATTATGTCTACCTCTTCTTTAGCTTTATGTTTCCAGTTTGTTTTTTATCATTGCTTTCTTGCAATTTTCGGGCTTACAGGTGACAGAGCAGTTAGAGGCTTTCCTTCTCGAGCAATTTTCTCAACGATGCGTGATTTAGGCACTAATCACGCATCCGAAACTGCCTCCGTTCTTTGATCCGGGCTTCTCTGATGCGTTTTTCGCCTTTTGCGCCTCTTCCTCTTCCTCGAGTATAAAGCTCAAAAATTTGTAAAAATAATGATCTTTTGAGCTTTTGACCCTGAGAATTAAACTGTCTGTCTCTGATATCAGCATCGCTTAGTATCCATCTAACCATGGTTGTATATGAAAGATCTGTAATGGATGGCTCAGCAGCATTTTGTGAATCTACGGCTCTATTGCATGTGGTATCTGTTTATAAGGGCACCTTTTCTCTGTCTTTGAACATTGGAGCTCTACCCTTTTTCCCCATAGCTTCCTGCACATTACTTTGTGTAACTTTTATTCTTCGTTTCTGCAGTTCACAAGTGAGGAGAGAGTAATGATAATAAATAATGACAAGAAAGCTTTAAATTCCATGGATATGCAAAAACATGCCATCTGACGTAAACTGGCTCTTCGAAAAATACAAAACTATATTTTATTAACAACTGGTGTGTAATTCATTAATTATCGTTAAAGCGTGTAACCAGTTCTTAGTTCATGGAAAAACTTTTTCTTGAATGAGCCAGGAAAATCTGCGATGGAATGTTTTTGTGATTTGCCTCACAGTATCGCATTTCGCTATATCGCATTACCGCAATTTCATCGTGCTATTCTATCACAAGGTTGTTTGACCGCAACATCGCAAAGATCGCAGATCGCAATATCGCAAGATCGCGGATCGCTTAATCGTTTAATTGTTACGTGCATTTTATGCGATTTTGCAACATGCGATATGTGATATCGCATATCGACGATTTTAAGGTTTTCCAACATGAGTGTTTATTAATGCATGCGATGCGATGGAGTTCGTGTCGCAATATCGCATTTTATCATTTTGACTCATAAGAAAATGCCCTATCATTCTTGGCGCAATGCGATATTTCTTAAGGAGTGACATATAAGCACTAATTGATTTTTTAAATTTTTTTGACTAAGGGTCCCCACTTACATAGTGTTATTGCTAATACTAAATAAGGAGGGGGGTTGTTGGTGGCCACAACAATTGGCGATTTAGTTGGAAGAACCAGTTATCTCTGTTTTTTCTATTGAACTTTCTAAACTTCCAAAACATCAAAATTTTTAGAAAGTTAAACTTTATTATGGAAAGATAAAGTACATTATGCTCTAACCTATCAATGACATTTTGTTTCAACTATTTTTAACTTTGATTATTTGCTTCCTCAAGCTAGCCCTTGTATTTACATCAGTCATTACTTGGTCTTGTAAAGATAAAACAAAGTCTTCTCTGTAAACTAGTTTTAAATATTCTCATTTGTCATAGGTAGAGCCTCTGCTGCCAGCAGGCGTTTATAACCTCGACAGGGTTACCTGTTACCCAACAATGATCATATATCCTACTTAAAGCAACCTACAACTCTCAAATAAGAATACACATCCACATTTATTGCTTTGATTTTCCTTTTTCTCTTAAAGAACAATGTCTTGGTTTGATAGCCAATTTATGACACAGTCATTCACTTGATTTATAACTTTGCTGAACAAGCTGGCTCGTGATGAGACCCCTTGTCTTTTGATTGCAACAATCTTGAGTCATTGCCCTGTTGTGGTGTATAGTATTTGGCAAAGTCAGCAAGTTATAATATCTGTGATTATGATAAGCCGTCTCGTGATGAGACCTCTTATTCTTCAAGATGAAGTGTATCCTTGGGTTGTTCCTCTGAAAGTTGTGATCTCTTTAGCAGGGAGGAAGTCATTGTTTCCTTAAGATAGCTCTGGACGACAATAGTAGAGTTTTTGGAAACAACTGTTCTACAGAGAATATTTATTTTGTTATTGATACCTTTCATTGTACTGAGATAAAACAATTTCTTCACTAAAGGTTGTTTTCATCAAACTTTATGAAGTTGAAATTAGTATCATATCTAGGCTAGAGTCTTTAACTATATCTATCAATAATAAAGATCAATTTTCCAAAATATTTGCTATTTATACAAGTGAAAAATCAAAATCTGAAAGAGAATTGGTGTCTTATTCGTAAGTTCCTAATGCAACCACTCACAACTGGTTTTATTATGAAAAGAAAAACAACTACTCTACAAAAATAGAAGAATAATCTTCTATGGAAAATATTTCTTGAGAATTTGTCCTTTAACAGGAAAAGAGTCTCTCTTACCTGCAAAATCCTGTAACACAAACGTTGATGGACCTATGACTTCTACAATTTGAAAAGGACCAAGCCACATTTTTTGAAATTTTGTATGTTTGCATTTCTCTTCATGAGCCTTGTCCCATTTTAAAACTAAGTCTCCCATCTGAAAATCTTTTCTGGTCATTATGTTTGAATCAAAAGAGGATTTTACTAGTGCTTGATGATGATCATGAGTTTTCTCATCCTGTTCTCGTTGTTCTTCTAATTTGATTATTTCCATTTGTCTTAGCTGTAAGGAGGAAGTGGGTACTTCATCAATGTATTGAACTAGAGACAAAGAGGGAATTTCCAAATGAGTCGTAAGAACCACTTCTTTCCCGTAAACTAAATTAAAGGGAGAAGTGCCGATAGAAGCTTTTTCCATTATTCGGTCTGCCCATAAAGCATATATCAAAGCCTTATGCCAATTTTTATGATTTTGGTCAACTGTTCTTTTGATAATCCTGATTAGGTTTTTATTTGTAGACTCAGCTAACCCATTGCCTTGCGGGTAATAATTGGCTGAATATTTAAGTTTGAATCCTCTTTTAAGTGCAAATTCAGTCATTGCATTTCCAGAAAAGTATGATGCATTATCCAAAATTAAAGCGGAAGGCAATCCAAACCTGGTGATTATAAATTGATCTATGAACTCAATGATATTTTCAGCATTAGCCATCTTGAGTGGAACTGCTTCTACCCACTTACTAAAATAATTTGTTGCTGTAAGGATATATCTATGCTGCTTAGAAGAGTGAGGAACGATCTCACCTATTATGTCCAATCCCCACTGACTGAAAGGTTGCTCAATGCTAACTGGCTGTAGTGGAAAGGATGGCTTCTTTTGTCTTCCAGCAGTAGTTTGGCAGACTTGACATTTCCTCACGTAACTGTGCGAGTCTTTAAATAATGTGGGCTAGTAATACCCTGCGCACGAGATTTTATGTGCAGTAGCATCTCCAGCATAGTGTCCGCCTGCTGGCCCATCGTGGAGTTCCTACAAAACTTTTTCAGCTTTAGAATTCTCAAGACATCTAAGAAGAACAGAATCATAATTTATTCTAAAAAGAATATCATTTATGAGCTGATATTGTTTGGCTTTCAACCATAGAGCTCTTTTCTTAGTATGATTGATGTGTGAAGGAGCATACCCGTTCTTAAGATAATAAATGATATCAGCATATAATGACTCTGCATCGTTTAGGCTTACCTCGCACATTTGTACCTCTGCATATGGAATTTTAGAAACTTGCGATGCTTCAGCCAGCATTTTGCAAAAGCCTTGGCCTCTTAAAATGTTTGCTGGTTTAATCTCAATGTCATATTCCTGTAAGGGAGTAACCCAATTGGCCCTTTTCTCACCCACATCCTTCTGTACTAGGAGATTCCTTACTGTTGGAAACGGTACTATAATTTTAGTATGGGTTTTGAGCAAAAAAGGTCTAAAGTATTTGACCGCTTTGAAAACAGCATAACCCTGTTTCTCCACGTCTGAATATTTAATTCAGTGCCCTGTAAATTTTAATTGAAAAAAACAATTGGGGCTTCCACTTTTTCTTGATTTGCTTGAGTGAGTATCGCAGCATATGACCTATCTGACTCAAATGTATATAAAATAAAAGGCTCTGAAAAAATCGGGGTTGCTAAAGATGGAGCATTAATAATAGCTTGTTTGATCAGGTTGAATGCTTCGTGTTCATCTTGGCCCCATTTAAAATTTGAGTTCTTTTTAATCATGGCTTGCGAAGGAGACACAATTCGTGAAAAATCTAGAACGAATCTCTTTACAAAGTTGATCAGACCAAGGAAAGATTGCATGGATTTTTTGTTGTGAGGTAAGGATATTTCAGAAATCTCTTTGATTTTGTCGGAATCGATCTGAATTCTGGATTTTGACACTATGAATCCTAGAAGTTTTCCTTCACTTAATGCGAAAAAAGGTTTCTTTGGGTTAAGTGAAATTCCATACCTTAAACACTGTTGGAAGATTTGTTTTAAATCTTTAAGATGGTCGCTTCATTTCTTGGAATACACGGTTATATTATCCAAATAAATTACTACAGATTTATTGACTATACCTTTGAATGTGATGTCCATGGCTCTCTGGAATGTGGCATCAGCGTTAATCAAACCAAATGGCATCTTTTGATATGCGTATGTGCCCCATTTAGTTCTGAATGTGGTTTTCAATTGATCATCAGGATTTACCAACACTTGATTGTATCCTAAAAATCCATCCAAGAAAGACATTAATTCTGAGCCCACCACTGCCTGCAATATCTCTTCCATAGGTGGTAAAGGAAAATTATCTTTTTGGTAGGCCTTGTTAAGGTTTTGAAAGTCAATGCAAATCCTAATATCTCCATTTTTCTTTCTAATAGGTACCATATTGGAGACCCATTTAGAATGTCTGACGGGAAAGATTATTCTGGCTTTCAATAACTTATTGAGTTCAGTTTTTATCTGATTTTCTAAATTGGGATGGATCTTTCTCAGCTTTTGTTGGACAGGTTTTTCATTATCGATCATGGGAATAGTATGTTGGATGATGGAAGTGTCGTATGTTTTGAGTCCATCATAATTCTAGCCAAAAATATTTTTGTATTGTATCAAAAGACGAATATACGCTAATTTTTCTTCAGGGGCTAGGCCGAGACCTAGATTAATGTTTTGTGGTTTGGCATCGGTTCCTAGGTTTACTAATTTGTAGTTCAAATTTGAACTTTGGAGTTTTGAATTGGTAGACCTTTTAAACTAATCTTTCAAATCGTACAAGTCTTCTAACTTGACTACCGACTTAGGTATAGCATTGTTTGTGCTATCTTGTTGCAATTGTCGATCATGTTGGTTTTCGTCAATTATTTGATTGGAGTAGGATCCTTCAGATGTGAGGAAATTTATGATATTAGGATCGTCGTTAAATACTCTCCAATTTGTGATGTTATCAGGAATAGATGGTCTAAAGATTAATTCTATTGAGAATCTATCTAGACTAAAATCTTTTGAAGGAATAAGCTTAGAAGCTACGTTAGCCAAAAGGTCCGTACTTGCATTTTGGAGTCTGGGAATTGAAGAGATATTAAATGCTATAAGATGCTCAGTCAGATCTTGAACTAAGGATTGATAATGTTTTAAATGACCTGATAAGCAATGTATAGTATTACGTACCTGTCTGACCACAATCTTAGAGTCTCCGAAAACTTGAAGGTACTTGACGTCTAACCCGATTGCTTTGTACAACCCTTGGACCAAAGCCTCATATTCTGCTGTATTGTTGGTGCAATCAAATTCGAGTCTGCATGTTAGCATAATTTTATCTCCTTCTAGACTAATTAGAACGCATCCTACTCCTGCTCCTTCATTAGATTTAGAACCATCAAAAAATAATTTCCAAAACAAAGATTTATTTACAGGACTATCTAAAAAATTGATACATTTTGAACTATTAGTTCGAGAAATTTTTTTGACTTGGGAAAAAATAGAGTGTTCTAAATAGGGTGACGTATGCGCATTGAAATTGCTGAGGAAAGAATCTACCAAGTAATTACCAATAATGCTACTGTTATATGCTACTGGTTCATTTTCCCCCTCTAGTTCCGTTACTATGTATTTCTGATGTAGTTCTCGTTCAACTTTTATTTGATTTGGTTTACCATTGTAGGGCAGCCACATGCGCGACCAGTCAGTTGCGAAGTATCCATGAAGTTTTTCTAACCAATCCCTACTAAGAATTAAGCCATAAAATTTTGGGATATCAACAACTAAAATGTCAATAACTTGACATACCTTTGGGTTTGATGACAGCCTTATGGTTACTTGATTTAGTTCGCCAATCACTTCAACTTGAGATCGATCTAGCTGAACTATGCGCACAACGGATTTCTGTGGTTGAACGTTTAACTTGGCACATATGGACTTTGGTAAAATATTCGATGAAGCACTAGAATCCACCAAGCAATTGTGCACATTTTTATTGAAAATTTCATAAGTAAGGAGAAACGGGGGAGTATGAGATCTCGATCTTCCTCCAATTAGAGCGATGTCATTTGGATCAATCTTATTGATCGCATTAGTTGGAGGTCTTCCCATGTTATGAGAAGCTTGAGAAAGTACAGCGGCAGGCAAAGGTGCAACTGGCACAGCATGTAATTCTTTCAACATTATCTTCTATTGATGCTTTAACTTGCTCAATTCGTAAAGAGTGATGTTGGCCCTAGTCTTTTTCATATCTTCTATAATATTGTACTCCATTTCATCTGACATGATCAGTGTTTTAGATGGAGTTGATGCATCTGTCTGGACTGGGCTGGTTTGAGTCGCTTTAGATGTCGTTTTCGTTGTTGCAACTTTATCCTTTATTGCAAAGCTTGTGATCTTTGGCTTAGGGATAGTTTGGGGAGAATCAAGCTGATTTTTACTTCGTGTGCCAACTGGGAATACTTCTTGATCTTCTTCTTGTGGGAGGATGAAATCCCACATTCCTTGTAATTCTACAACTTCTTCTTCATCAGTTTTACCTTCAGTGGAAATTTTTCTCTTCCTCTTCTTCGGATTCAGCATTTGAAATAGCATTGGGTGGTTTTCAATCCGTTGAAGGGCCTCTTTTAAAAGCTCTATAGGGATTTTTTGAAGAAGTTTTTGCTACTTGCTTTTTGATGTCAACCATTTTATTGGGCATGGTCTTTAGAACTTTCTGCAATCCTTCCAAATCAAATGGATTTTTTTTTTGTTTCTTCTTAGAGTCTTCCTTGAAGGTGACTTTCTTGGATTTCCATTCCTCTATCGCAGATTTCTTTTCCAGGGCTATTATACATTTCTCTACTGTTATTGCTTCTTTCATGTTTTTGGCTAATGTTGTTTTATTAGCCCTGTCCATGAAGATTTCTATGTTTGATGGTAGAGTAGTGATATACCATTCACTTCGTACTTCTTCGCTGGGCTGGGAAGCAGTAGGAATTTTGTTTAGGATTTTATTGAAACGTAAATTGAAATCTTTGATAGGCTCTCTAGATTCAGCCCTAAGGTTGGATAGGTCATTGATTAGCATTGTTGTAGACCTGTCATCACCAAACTTGGTCAGGAATTGCTCTTGGAAGATGTCCCAACTAGTGATAGATCCGGAGGGTAATGAGAAATACCATGATCCGGCTGTTCCTTGCAGAGTATAAGGAAAAAGTCGAACAACAACATCTTCATTAGTAACCCCATTGAGATTAATGGATAGCATAAAGTTGTTTATGTGCTCTTCTGCTAGCATGCCTGCTTCGAGATTAAACTTAGGTAGCCATTTCTCAGGATGGGCCGGTATTTGACTCAAGGGTGGAGGCATTAAGACTGCCCCAGGGTTATTCCATGGAGACTGGGCCATTGCTGAACTACTAACAGAGGAAAGTGCAGAAGATGATCCCTGTGGTTGGGAAGATGAGGATACTACGATTGCAGATGATTGAGGAAGAGTTGTGGGGGTTCTAGTGGACGGATGGACAATGATCTGAAGTGGCGGAGTGGATGGTTGACTTCGCTATGAAGAATTTGAGACGGATGATGATGATGAAAGAGTCTCGCTATCAGACTCCTTAGGTGATTTCCTTGCTATTTTCCTTGTGGGAAGAGGTAATTCGGTGGGTTGAACACCAAAATTTTCACTCTTTAATCTGGTCAGGGGATGAGCAGGGTTATATTGCGAAGTCATGCTGCCTTGAGATTTATCAAACCTTTGAGGAGAAATAGAAAATCACTAAAGTTTGTGAATTAGAGATTCGACTTTAGGAGGTTCAATGGTAGATTGTTCTGAAATGTCAGGGTTTGTAGCAGCGGTTGATACTCCAGTGACTTATAACTCTGGATTTAAGTGTAATGGAGAATTTGGGGGAGATGGTGAGGGCGATTTACTCTCAGAATGGTATTCAGATTTAGATTTACTTGCCATTCATAGTTCAAGCCCTCCTTCTAGTGCCAAATATGTTGAAGCCCCGAAAATCGGGTCTACAACAAGGGGGATACCCGCCCAGTCCAGACCTTGGTTGGAAGCTCCTTATCTGTTTGGTATAGCGGGTCTGACTGGGGATATGGGACTAGTTTTCCAATCTATGAGTGTGTGTGTGTAGAATTGGATGTTCCTAATCTAACAGTTCCTAATTGAAATATTCTAATTCTAACCTTAATCTAATGCTATGCTATTATAATCTAATAAGCAGCAACATCTAAGTCTATACTAACCCGGGATGTAATTATTCTATTATGCGATCTAAAAAGATTTCAAATAACAACTGGTAATAAAGATCATTCAACTATTATCAGAAAAGAAATCAATAAGGATGAACCACTTTGCATAAAAAGTTAGACGAAACAGTTGTGAAAAACATATCGCATAATGAGCTATTCATACATTAAGCATAAATAAATAGCTATCACCATACAAAAGTGCCAAATGATAACTCAGGCATTCATACATTAATACATAAACAACTAAAAACTGTATATCACTGTAACACATAAGCATAAATGGTTAAGAGATAAAAGTACCATTTATAACTAGTCCTACTCATGAGCTTCAAGCGACAATGATTTATCTCTCTTTGCTCTAACATCCACTAAGAGTGCAGAAGTGCAACATCAGTAGCAGATATCAAATGAAAACATCAACAAATCCTGTTCCATTCATTCATCAAAACCTCCTCGGAGAGTGCAAAAGTGCATGTTCTGAGGACAAGTTTTTGATAAATTTCTAGACCCTTCTCTAAATGCATGAGAAGGGTTTAAATACTACTAACTAAATAACTTAATTACAAAGATTTAGGATGTGGTTTAAATGACCACCCTTTTTCTAAGCAAAAATAAATCAAACTATTTCTAAAAATTAAATCTAATATCTAACTATTTCTGCATTTTCTCCTTAACGTTGCAAGCATTCAGCATTTGCTTGAGTAGAGTCGGCTGACTGTCTTCCGCATTTGGTTGAGCTAAGCAAACATAATTGGCAAGAGCTGGCACCATCTTCTCAGTAAAATCGATGATATAATCGAGATTCATCCACTAACTATGTGGCTTTACCGTGTATGCCCAGTAATAATCCCAGTTCAACTTGGTTAACCCTTTGGATTGCTTCTGCCTTTTCTTTAGCTTTCTGTTTCTAGTTTGTTTTTTATCATTGCTTTCTTGCAATTTCTGGGCTTACAGGTGACTGAGCAGTTAGAGGCTTTCCTTCTCGAGTAATTTTCTCAGCGATGCGTTATTAGCGCTAGGCGCTAATCACGCATCGGAAACTGCCTTCGTTCTTTGATCCAGGCTTCTCTGATGCGTTTTTCGCCTTTTGCGCCTCTTCCTCTTCCTCAGGTATAAAGCTCAAAAATTTGTAAAAATAAAGATCTCGTGAGCTTTTGACCCTGAGCATTAAACTGTTTTTCTCTGATATCAGCATCACTCAGTACCCATTTAACCATGGATGTATATGAAAGATCTGTAATGGATGGCTCAGCAGCATTTTGTGAATCTGCGGCTTTGTTGCATGTGGCATATGTTTATGAGGGCGCCTTTTCTCTGTCTTTGAACATTGGAGCTCTACCCTTTTTCCCCATAGCTTCCTACACATTACTTTCTGTAACTTTTGTTCTTCGTTTCTGTAGTTCACAAGTGAGCAGAGAGTAATGATAATAAATAATGACAGGAAAGCTTTAAATGCCACGGATATGCAAAAACATGCCATCTGATGTGAACTGGCTCTTCGAAAAACACAAAACTCTATTTATTAATAACTGGCGTGTAATTCATTAATTATCATTAAAGTGCATAACCAGTTCTTGGTTCATGGAAAAAAAATTTCTTGAATATTGAGCCAGGAAAATCTGCGATGGAATGTTTCTGTGGTTTACCTCGTAGTATCACATTTCGCTGTATTGCAAGGTTGTTTGATCGCAAAATCGCAAAGATTGTAGATTGCAATATCGCAAGATCGTGGATCGCTTAATCGTTTAATTGTTACGTGCATTTTATACGATTTTGCAACATGTGATATGCGATATCGCATATCGGCGATTTGAAGGTTTTCCAACGTGAGTGTTTATTAATGCATGCGATGCGATGGAGTTCGCGTCGCAATATCGCATTTTATCATTTTGACTCTTAAGAAAATGCCCTATCATTCTTGGCGCGATGCGATATTTCTTAAGGAGTGACATATAAGCACTAATTGATTTTTTTTAAATTTTTGAGTAAGGGTCCCCACTTACATAGTGTTATTGCTAATACTAAATAAGGAGGGGGGTTGTTGGTGGCCACAGCACATAGTTTCATGGAAAATAATCAGGAAAGAAAAGAAAAACTTCATGTTATATTGTTGCAAGGTTTCTCTAGAATACAATATCAATTGCAGTATGAACTAACTAGCAAAAAACTAGAGAGAAATCCATCCAAAAAAGTGAAAATTCTATTAGACATAGAAGCATGGGATAGTTACTAGAAATATAGAGGGAACAACTTCTAGAGGAAGGCTAGAAACAAAATGTTAGGTAGGTCCAATGATAGATCATCCATGGATTCTTCTAGGGAAGGGAAAACTATCTGGAATGAATTTTCAAATACTAATTCAAATAATTCACCACACAAGAATACGAAGAAGAAGAGAAAACATTCAAAGAAAATGATGCATGAAGATCTCAATAAGGAAAGGTCACCTTCCTTCAGTAGAAAATCCAATAAAATTGAAGAGGCAAAGGCAAGGATATAGGGTGGTTGTATTTAACATGAGTGAAAGGGCTTTGATATGGTGGGAAAACCTTAAGAATATAATAAGAAATTGAAAATCATTTCAAGAGGAAGCACTCTCCCAAAAGATTATATGATGGATAGATTAGTGAATCCCATTGCTTGAATATGGGACACCTGACAATGGATGATTATGCCAACATAGTTCTGGATTGATTGTTCTACTTTCCATATATTAAGGCTAATAAATTAAAAAATTAAGACTTTCTCATGGGGTTACATCCACCCAACCATCGTTGGATAGATTTTATGATACTAAGACTCTTAAATATAAAGGAAAAGTATTGTTAGGAAAAATTAAGGAAATGACCAAAGCTGTAGAAGCCTTGAAGAATAAAGAAAAAATTGGTATGAAGCTAAAGGGGTTCAAATCACAATAATCGAAGACTTTTGAAAAGGGTGTGAAGATAATTTACGCAATGAAAAGAAAATTCCAATAGAACTATCCCATGAAAAGTGGAAATATGCCGATGGTAACCATGGAAGAAAAGACAAGGGATTAGAAAAAGGGACCCTTCAAGTGTTGGGGTTGTGTAGAAGAGCATATATTTAGATACTGTGCCCACACTCAAGATGACAATAAGATGATTTATCAAGTATGAGAAGCTAGAAATATTAGTTGTGTAGAATGAGTGATGCCTTGAATTCATGAAGCCATGGAAATGACTTGTAGAGCACCATGAATCAGTCGTTGAAGTAAGAGGTATAATTTCTCAATGATTGGTTTCTATTTTGATTGTTCATAGAGCTAACCTTAGTTATGCTTCACTCTAAGTTGTTGATTCTTGTGTCCTTTAGAAAAAAATTCGCAAGAAATTGTTGTTGGTTTAGCTAGCTACAACAATCAAAAGAAATGTGACTAAGTTAGTGAAAGCCTGCCCAATTGAAATGAATGGGTTACACATGTAGGAAACATTGAATATATGTCCCTTAGGCTCATATGAGGTCTTTACTGGTATGGATTGGTAAGAAGCACACTAATTCAGGCAAGCTTTCTACAACAATACGTTTTAATGTGTTGATGATAATCCTATGAGCCTCAAAGGCATATCACAACTTATGGTTGAAAGACAAGTATTGGTGATGCGACTAGAAAAATTCCACAAGAAGGATTCCAAATATATTATATTCATGTACCAGAATCCACAAACAACAAAGAGGTGAAGCTCAAAATACTGTCCCATATTGTAGGAGTTCTAATATGTATTTCCAAAACATATTTCATGATAGCCATGTAAGCGTGATATGGACTTCTCGAAGGAACTCATTCCATGAGTAGTAGAAACATATTGATTACCTTATAGGATGAGCACATTCAAATTGGTGGAGATAATTCTAAAATTATAATGGATGTTGGACAAGGGATATATTAGGCTAAGTATGTCCCCCTAGAGAGCATCAACCATATTTCTGAAGAATAAAGATGGTACTCCCAGGCTATGTGTTGACTATTGGAAATTTAACAATTTAAATATGAAGAACAAGTGTGATTTCCAATATGTTGATTATTTTTAAAATCAATTTAGAGGATCCACCATGTTTTCCAAGCTAGACATAATATTAGGATACCCCCAAGACATGAAATGGTATGTAGATATTCATAGAGACAAAATATTGGACCCAATACAAACACTAGGACTTCATGTTCATGCCATTTGGGTTTACCAATCCCCTGACTAAATTCATGTTCTTTATGGATAGAATCCTCAGTAAGGACTTGGAAAAAATTGTATTGGTATTCATCAAAAACATACTGAAGTATTAAAATAATAAAGAAGAGAACGAGCAACACATTAACACTATTCTACAAGTATTGAGTGATCATCAACAATATGCCAAATTTAGCAAGTGTAATTCTACCAAACGTAAATTCACCATCTTGGTCACATGATTTTGAGCAATGGATTTTAATTGATCTTGACAAGATAGAGAAAATCATGGATTCGCTTGCCTCAAGAAATGTTACTAAAGTGAAATCATTCATGGGATTCATAGGATATTATTAGAGATTCATCCTAGGATTCTCCAAGATTGTCCATCCAACCAATTCACTATATAAAAAGGAAACATTTGTTCCCTATTCAAGTGAATGTGAAGAAATTTTTCAGCAGTAAAGCATTTTCTTACCAATGCACTGAAATTGAAGATGAAAAATCCAAACAAAGAATTCCTAATGTGCAATGATGCATGAAAGGAAGGGATATAAGGAGTCACTATGAAAGATGGATATGTAATTATATATGAATCCAAGAAGCTCAATGAGCATGAGAAGAAATATGTCACACATGACTTCTAACTCACAACTATTATTGATGCCCTTAAGATGTGGTAACATTAATTTCTTGGTCACACATGTGTATTGATTACTAATCATAGTGGGTTTAAGTGTTTATTTGAACAACCTTCTTTGAATGCGAGGAAAGTTAGATGGTCAACACTCATTAGTGAGTATGACTTTGAGATTCCATAGGTTGAAGAATAATAAAATTGTGTGTTATATGCATTAAGTTATAGCATAGAATTAATATACATGGTATAAACTAAAACCTATAAGAATGATTTGAGAACTAAGATAAAAGACGTTATGCATAATGATGCATGCTTTAAAGGTGTTGAGGAATGCTTGAAACAAAGTATTAATGAAACTAAGTATGTAGCATATAAACTGATTGAGTATGGATTATTGATGTACCAATATAGGTTGTGCATATTGGACATCAATGAATTATAAAATATTATCATGGATGAACTACATAAAAATCCTTATTCTAGACACCCTAGTTATTAAAATATGATTTCAATAATAAGGATGTTATATTATTTGGCTGGGATAAATAAGGAAGTCGTGGAATACATTTCTTGACTTTTGGAATTCCATGATGTCAAGGATGGCAATAAACATCTAATAGGTTTTTTGTAACCCATTTCTACTATGGAATGGAAGTGAGAACCCATAACTATGGATTTGTTCGCAGAAATATTGAAAACTATAAGACATCGCAATGTCATAATATTAGTGATTGACAATCTGAGTAAAATTCGGTCATTTCATCCTAATAAAATCAACTCACAAGATTATTGATATTCCTAAAATTCTCATTAAATAATTTTTTATACTCCATTATATACCAAGGTAAAAGTGTCTAATCAAGATGTTAGTTTCACCTCGATATTTTTTAAATAATTGTTTGAAAGAATTCAAATGCAGTTATCATTCACTACAACCTACCCTCCTTAAATAGATGGGAAAATAGAGAGGACAAATTATATCCTAGAAGATAAGCTTCGCATGTATGTGATGGGTAAATCAATTAAATGGGAGGATTATCTACTATTAGTAGAGTTTCCATACAATAATGACTATCAAGAGTCATTGAAAAAGAGTATGTTTGAGTCCATTTATGGAAAGAAGTGTAATAATATAATTAGTTGGGACCATCCAATGGATCATATTACAATTGGGCACGACATGCTAAAGGAAATAGAATAGGAAGTATTAAAAAAATAAAAAAAGGCTGAACCCATTCCAACATTTTTAGAAGAGCTACACTGATAAAAATATAATTCATAAGGAATTTAAGGTGTTATATCATGTATATATCCAAGTCAAGCCCATTTTTGTTTCTAGAGAATGGGAACCTATGCCCAATTGGCACTCCACTACTATGGACCGTTTGAGATTCTAGAGAGAGTTTGACTAGTGGCATATAGGCTTGCATTACCTCTTAATGTTAAAGAACGTGATGTATTATGTGTGTATTTACTTAACATATATGTTTATGATTATAATCACATCGATTATTGGGCTATGATCAAGGTGGAATAAAATGGTAAATTCCAGCTGAAGCCTCAATGTATACCAGATAAGAAGGAGGCATTTCCCCATAACTAAACAATCACACAAGTCAAGCTGCAGTACAATCGCCGTGGAGTGGACGAAGGCACATGGGAACTGGAGGATTCCATGAGAGTGGCATACCCATTTTTATTTTCATAAGACATTATTGTACATATAAAAAATCCAAGAATGGTGTCCCTTTAAGGGGTTGGGGATTCTAACAACCCCATTTTCAACCCTAATATTATTGTAACTAATTATCTCACTATCACTTACAATGACAATGTGACATTTAGATGACATCATGGAAATGTACTACACTGGAAAATTTAAAATTATTCATATGTAAATATTACTTTCATAATTAAAAATATTGAACAATCGAATGAGAATGTGAGCATTAATACAAACAATGATACCATGATTAGAGATTATTGAGGGGGTTGCCAAAAATTAACCACTCGTTCTATTGCAAGAAAAATATCATCCAATGATCTATGACAAAATTTGAATTGAAAATTTTATTACCTTGTTTTCTTTTCATCACATAACTCATTGATTGAAGCAGTGGGTCATTGAAGTAACCACCTACCACATTTATAAAAGATGAGTGGTGATTGTGAAGTGCTCTTACAATTTTATGGGAACAATTTGCAAAAGACCATATCAAAATTGAAGGGTTAGCACATGAATTATGTGGGAAAATAGGAAAAAAATATGGATCAAACATCATGAATCCATTTAGATAATATTTAGAGAGATTAGAGACATGTTGGTATTCAGAGTTGTGATTTTCATGAGGAAAGAGCTATTATTTTCCAGTGGAAATCTTGCTTGGCTACTCTGAGTGTTTATATAGAGTTTTCGATGCCTGAATACTGTTAGTGCCTAGATTTACCTCAAGTAGGATCCAGGACCAACATCAAACCATGCTTAACCTGGTAGCTAGCCCTACCAGGTCGTGAGAGGGCTCTCTCCTGGTCAATCTCAGCCAATTATGATTGATGAGGGCTTGAGATGACTGATATAAATACTGATCTTAGGCTAGGTTTGTTTGTACATAATTTTGATTGAATAAAATGATGTTTTTGTTGGCTCTAATGGAAAGGCAGATTTTGGGTGCGGGGAATGAGGCTCAGTGTTGCAGAGATCTCAATGAGACAAGGTAGGCAATTTATTTTGGCACTTCAAATCAAATGAGATGGAGGGATTGGAAAGATGAGGAGTTGAAGAGGGAAATAGAAACCATGGATCCTCTCCAAACAGCTGAAAACATCAAGAAACTAAAGCAAACATCAAGTAGAGCACTGCAATTTCAATGGATTCTACTTACACTCTTGTTTGATTTAGTTAGGAAGAAACAAGATAAATAATGCCATACATAACACATATGTAAATTCACAATTACAAAGAAAAGCATTGTACCAAAACAAAATTCCAGAGGGATCACAAAGAGTGGTGCAAATCATGTTGTCAAATTCCTTAGCCAAAATGCTGATATGAGTGTACAATGAAGCTCAAGGCTTTCTCAAAAGTCCAACGATGCTAATGACTGAAAAAACATAAGATATAGGCAAAAAAAAACTCATCCTAGCCTCTAGAGGTCGAGCTCATGATTTTAGGAGCTGTTCCAACTAATTCTAAACTGAGAACTACAAATTAGGTAGTGGAACAGCTTGCCTCTATAAACTAGGGAACTTATTCATTTAGTTTCAAACAACCTTTTAATAGATGAATCTACCTCCATAAGTGAAAATTAGACATATTTACATCATGATTCATCAATGTACATTAAATTACATCACAAATTTGACATTAAGAAGCTGAAAAAGTCAAACTAGCAAAAGTTAGGCGAAAAACAGAGTATACTTGGTCAAACTGACAAAATTTTCCCTATGTGCCACGCCTGATTTCTCTATGCGTAGTGCCTATTTGGAGCCAAATTTGAAGGCCTTCCTGGTGTTCAAATTCACTCCAAGTGTACTTGTTGGAAAGTTCGTCCTATCTACTTTCCCACCCAAGTGGAATTTTTCAATTTGGCCTCCATTTTCCCCTCCAAAATTCAGTTCTCCCAACACTTCTTCTTGTGTGTCAAAATAGGGGCTGTAAGGTCATTTTTTGAGTGATTTTGACCTTTTTGAGGGCTCAAAACCTGTCCAAATTTCTTGGCCATTGGTAGAAAAGCATATTTTTTCATGAAAAATCCAAAAATGCTAAGTTTTTGTCATTTGGAGGCTCCTATCAAAACCGAGCACCTGGTGGCGCGGCGCATAGAGCAGAAATTCCTTTTTTTTTAGCAAAAAATTGCAAAAATGCAAAAAGTGCCCAAATTTTTTTGAAATTTGGGCTGATTCTTCTCCATCGAGTGTTGTGATGAACCAAGGAAGCCTTAGCCAATATTTGAAGTCTATCATTCTCCTTTCGCCTCCTCGATGCCCTCTTCAACTTTTCTTTCAAGCTCCTAATTCTGGCTTGCACACCTTGTTTCTCGCCAAGTAATGATGGGCCATGTTTCTCAACATATTATTCTCATTGATGGATTTCTCCAACCTCCTCTCCAACCAGGACTCACTATGCTGGCTAATGTGTGAGTTTTCTTGATGAGTATGAAGAGATTTATGGCAATTTTAGTTTTCTGCCACCAAGGGTAAGAATGTATGAGGGACTGTGGAGGGAGAGGGCAAGAGGAGTTTTAGAAGTGGTTTTGACTATAATTTGGGGAATAGAAGGGTATTAGGGATATTTTTTAGATTTTGGGATAACAATTAGGGTTTAGGAATGTGTAGCTAGGGTTCGGGATAGTGGGATTTAGGAATATGGGGCTAGTGAATTTAGGGATATGGGAATTAGGGATATGGGGATAAAACTAGAAAATGAATGCGGGAAACAAATATTCTGGGAGTGAGGGAATGGAATTTTGCAGCAAAAACAAAAACTACAAACCCTAAGCACTTGTTTTTGAGAAAAAATTGCAAGGAAGTAGGGTTTGAGTTTTGTCTCACTAAACCACCATAAATTTTAAGAAAAACTCATTCACTAGCAAGGGAAGAAAGCTTGACTTACTTGCGCACCATAGGATTGAGAAAATTTATAAATTTGAGAGAGCTTATGGGTGAAATTGGGCTTACAGCTCTATGTGCCGCGCCACAAACCTAATGCGTCCCGCCAGTTCATTTTTTACACTGCAGAGGGCTGCCCAATGCGCCGCGCCATCTCAATGCGTAGTGCCTTTTTGCAGGAATCTTTTGGAGGTCTTCCTGGTGTCAAAATTGGGCACGGAATAGATAATTGGAAAGTTTATTGAGTCTAATTTCCAATCCAACTAGAATTTTTCAATTTGGAGCTCATTTGACCTATCAAAATCAAATCTCCCAAGACTTGTTAAAATGTGCAAAATGAGGCTGCCTAATGGCAGAGTGTTGTTGCAGTCAACTTTTTAAGGTCTTCCTCAACTCCAAATTAATCTCATGATAGCTCATTGGAAATATATTTGTGTCTAACTATCATTTCGCTCATCAACCAAGTCATTTGGCCAACCAAGCTAGTAGAAAACTTGATTTTCCCAAGGTCACTTCAGAGGTGCATCAATTCTCCCAAAGCAACTGTATTTTTGAAATTTCTATAAAACCATGACCCCTGTGTAAAACGGGAAGGAGGTTTTTCTTCTTTGGAATATTTTCGACAAAAACCTCTCTCAGTTTTCCCAAATTCATCTTGTCTTGCTCAGAAACATCATTGGAGTAAAACTTATCCCTATGTGTGGAAGAGGGGTTTTGTCGAAATGAAGTGAAATGAAGGGGATAAGGGGCTCCTAATTTCTTGAGAAAATTTTGGGAAGTAGAGAGGGATGTTAGGAAGTAGGGGAAAGTGTAATTTTAGATATTGAGTGAGGGGAAGAGGTCCAAAAGGGCAAAACATAGGCCCGGCCTAGAAAATTGTCAAGTTGTAGCAAGAAACTAGGGTTTGTACGAAAATGAGGAATTTGAGGGATATCAGTGACGGGAAGTGTTTAATAAGGTGCATTGAGGATAGGATAAGGTGTATGAACATCTGGATACAAGTTTTGCTAATCATTTGACCATCCAAGAGAAATTACCTTCGAAACCCTAGAAGAGGAAAATGAACCTAACCTGGGCACAACTGAAGCATGAAAAAGGTGTAAAATGACCCATTGGAACCGCACATGATGATGAAAACCATTTTAATGACAGTACACTCAGCTAAATGATGACATGGACCAAAATTTGGACAACTTTGAAAGGAGAAAAAGGAAACCCTAGACCTAATACCCAGTGACCAAATTTTACTTGAAGACTCACTAAAATGACAAAATTTGACCTTGAAACCTTAAAATCACTTTGTAAGAGCATGTTTGATCATTGGAGGAAGGCTGCAAAGACTGACACTAACATTGGCTCCAATGGGGATTGTAGCTCCTTGGAGGTGACAAGAACTACAGATCCTTGGAAAGCAGACAATGCCTTCTTCCATTGGGCAATGGAGTCAAAAACTCAAGCTGAAATGCATGACTGAAAATTGACAACTTGTCGACACAAATTGACTCTCACTCAACTAAAAAATGACTCGATACTTAAACACAACCGACGAATTGGAGTTTATGCTCAAAGTAGAGCTTATTCATCAAAACCTACTCTAACAGTTTCATTCATCACCTGATCAAGTGAAATGAAACAACTAATGCAACCAAGTAAGTATTTTGGCTGCTGTTTGGATTCTCCACAAGTGCTCACTTATGAACAATAGGAGAGAACTACTAAAAGGCAACACCCATGAAAATTTGTGAACAGATCCGTTGAATACTATGGATTCTCTATCCACCTCCAGAAACACTGCATAAGGATCTTCAAGTTCAAGCACATTGGGACTTAGCTCATCCAACGGATTACTTCTCTTCTCTTCATACCATGAATGCAAACTTTTATCTAAGCTTTATGATGAGACTCCTCCTGAAAATGACAAAGAAACTGGCTGCTGGATCAAATTTATATCAGCACACATTTCAAGCTCACATGTAGTCAATGGAGAAGGACTTGGACTGCAGACATCATCCAACACATAAGCTATTGGATCATGAAAAACTCGAAAAGACTACCACAACCCACTTTATATTGGTTCCAATGAGATTCCATGATTTCCTACAGGCTGCTCATTTGAAGATATACTATGCAATTTACCCTTCAAAAACTAAAACGATTCAAAATAGAAAGGCATGAAATCATCTTGTATCATTTGATTATATGGTTTAGCTTCCAAGTCTTCATATACAACTTGGAAATCAATGGTTTTCAGAGGCTACAACTCTAGATATGAAAAGTCTTGAACAAGGTTTTCATTGCTCTCAAGGTGGTCTAGATCAAGACTTGTCGACAATTGATTTCTGAGTGCATGAATGTTGTCTCTGATGAACTAAAACAAAGAAAATCAAAAAGGTGAAGATCCTTCACTTTCATCAAAATTTCCTACACTTTCCTCATCACTGTCATAGCTGATATGCATCAGTTGATCACTGTATTCGAGCTGCTGTAGGTGAAATTCCTCCTCCCACAAACTAGCTGCTGATTTGTCTAAAAGATTAGCTTCTGTTTGTAGAACATATTCATCATCATACTGATCAAAATAAGGCAAATCGTCAGTATAAAACACATCATCAAGCATACATGTCATATCAACAGATCTCTCTTCTCCAAGATGATCTACAAAACAATCATTTTCCGATCTATGACAATTGGGGTAAGAAAGAAGATGTTTTGGATCAGCAACTTGTTCCTCTTCAATTAGTGAGCCATGGGCTTGAACATCATACTCATTCCTTGTGGTGATCCTTTGCATCATCTCTTCCACTGCACTTACCAAAATTTCAAGCTTTACCTCTAGAGATGTTGATTCCTCTGGATCTATGTTTTTCATCTCTTCTTCCTTCAACATTGCCCTTCATATTAGCAAATGAGCCTCTACATCTATTGCATTACTCTGCATCTCTTCAAGTGTTAGAATATTCCTTACTCTTAGCTAGAACTCCATTTCCGAATCAAAGGCACCCGAGTAGTGCATGAGAGTAGATCCAAGAGGATGTCTTATATTAACTGGCATCGAAAAATAAACTTGGTTAACTTTGGCTGAAAACTATTGTACTGTCTCCCCTGGAAATCTTTTCAGCTGGTTATACTCTTCTATAATCAAGAAAGGGTTTTATTAGATCACCCATATGTTGAGGAAAACTTTGATGAACTTCTGGAAATCTGACATGCTCGCATCAGGCAGGGTTTTGAACAAACTCTTGACTTTGCCTTGCAAAGAAAGAGAAAAAAGCCTTATACTAACATCTTCTTCATCAACTTCAAAAAGGTCAAGGATAGACTCAAAATTTAGTACATGTCTCTCAGTAGTGATATTGTCGCGTTCACCATCAAATCTTGGTAGATATAAATCATGATTTTTCGGGAAAGCATGGGATATAGGAGGTAAAATCAGAGGCTTGTATCGATCTAGAATTTTACAAGGTGTATGAGTAAATACAGAAGGTATAGAATCAGTCTTGGTCTCTTGGGGCTCATCATTTTGAAGACAGTCATCACAAGATTCAGAAAAAGCGTCCTGATCAAGCTCAAAGGCATGCAAATCTTTGGTATTTATAATCTTCAAATGGAAGGAATCAAATGCAAGCCCGGGATCTCTTCTCAAACATAGTATACTTTGCAAAGGCTTCTTGACATTCTCAGGAAAAGAGAATAAATAATTTATAACAAAAAACAAAATGTCCTGGATGAAATTCCAACTTGAATACCTGATCTATCCATATTGTCCTTTCATGTTTTTGTTGGTCAGGATCATCCTCTAGTGGAGTCTTTGGATCTGATCTCGAAAATGATTTGGAATCACCAGGTGAATGATTTCAGCCTTGCTGTGTCTCATCATTTTCCACCAACAACAATCAGATCTGAACTTGATACATGTTACTGGGGCAACTTGCAAGTCAGATGTTCAACTTATAATACTAGACCGGAGATTGACTGAAGCAACTTTTATCTACTTATGCACTCGCAAAGCGATGTGCAGTTCGAAGTCTTCCTGGCATAACTTTAGGCTCTGTATGGACTTTATAAAGCAAGAAAACTAACAAAAAAATAAGCTTTTCTTCCCAGTGTGGTCGCCACTATGTTAGTGCCTAGATTTACCTCAGGCTTGGAAAGGTAGGATCCAGGACCAACATCAAACCACGCTTAACCTAGTAGCTAGCCATACCAGGTCAGGAGAGGGCTCTCTCCTCGTCAATCTCAGCAAATTATGATCGATGAGGGCTTGAGATGACTGATATAAATATTGATATTAGGCTAGGAATGTGTGTACATGAGTTTGATTGAATAAAGTGATGTTTTTTTTGGCTCTAATGGAAAGGAAAATTTTGGGTGCGGGGAATGAGGCTCAGTCTTGCAGAGATCTCAATGAGGCAAGGTAGGAAATTGATTTTGGCACTTCAAATTGAATTGGATGGAGGGATTAGACAGGTGAGGAGTTGAAGAGGGCAAGAGAAACCATGGATCCTCTCCAAACAGCTGAAACCATCAAGAAACTAAAACAAACCTCATGTAGAGCACTGCAATTTCAATGGATTCTACTTACACTCTTGTTTGATTTCGTTAGGAAGAAACAAGATAGATAATGTCATACATAACACATAAGTAAATTCAAAATTACAAAGAAAAGCACTGTACCAAAAATAAATGCCACAGGGATCCCAAAGAGTGTTGCAAATCCTGGTCTCAATTCCTTAGCCAAAATGTTGATATGAGTGTACAATGAAGCTCAAGGCTTTCTCAAAAGTCCAACCATGCTAATGACTGAAAAAGCATAAGATATAGACAAAGAACAACTCATCCTAGCCTCCAGGGGTCAATCTCATGAGTTTAGGATCTGTTCAAACTAATTCTAAACTGAGAACTACAAATTAGGCAGTGGAACAACTTGCCTCTATAAACTAGGGAACTGATTCATTCAGTTTCAAACAACTTTTTAATAGATGAATCTACCTCCATAAGTGAAAATTAGACATATTTACATCATGATCCATGAATGTACATTAAATTACATCACAAATTTGACATTAAGAAGGTGAAAATGTCAAACTGGCAAAAGCTAGGCGAAAAACAAAGTATACTTGGTCAAACTGACAAAATTTTCCCAATGTGTCGTGCCTGATTTCTCTATGTGTAGCGCCTGTTTGGGGACACTTTTGAAGGCCTTCCCAGTGTCGAAATTCACTCCAAGTGTACTTGTTGGAAATTTTTGCCTGTCTACTTTTCAAAGCAAGTGAAATTTTTCAATTTGGCCTCCATTTTCCCCTCCCAAATTCAGTTCTCCCAACACTGCTTTTTTGTGTCAAAATAGGGGCAGTAAGGTCATTGTTTGAGTGGTTTTGACCTTTTTGAGGGCTTAAAACCTATCCAAATTTCTTGGACATTGGTAGGAAAGCATATTTTTTCATTCCAAATCCAAAAATGCTGAGTTTTTGTCATTTGGAAGCTCCTATCAAAAGCGAGCGCCAGGTGGCGCGGCGTATAGAGCAGAAATTCCTGTTTTTTTAGCAAAAAATTGCAAAAATGCAAAAAGTGCCCCAAAGTTTTTGAAATTTGGCCTGAGTATTCTCCATAAAGTGTTCTAATGAACCAAGGAAGCCTTTGCCAATATCTGAAGTCTATTGTGCTCCTTTCGCCTCCTCGATGCCCTCTTCAACTTTGCTTTCAAGCTCATGATTCTAGCTTTGCACACCTTGTTTCTCGCCAAGTAATGATGGGCCACATTTCTCAACATATTCTTCTCATTGATTGATTTCTCCAACCTCCTCTCCAAGTGGATATTAGTCCTCTCCAACCAGGACTCACGATGCTTGCTAATGTGTGAGTTTTCTTGATGAGTATGAAGAGATTTATGGCGATTTTAGTTTTCTGCCACCAATGGTAAGAATGTATGAGGGACTGTGGAGGAAGAGGGTAAGAGGGGTCTTAGAAATGTTTCTGACTGGAATTTGGAGAATAGAAGGGTTTTAGGGATAGTTTTTAGATTTTGGGATAATAATTATGGTTTAGGAATGTGTAGCTAGGGTTTGGGATAGTGGGAGTTAGGAATATGGGGTTAGTGAATTTAGGGATATGGGAATTAGGGATAGGGGGATGAAACTAGAAAATGAATGTGGGAAACAAAGAGTGTGGGAGTGAGGGAATTGAATTTGGCAGCAAAAACACAAACTAAAAACCCGAAGCACTCGTTTTTGAGCAAAAATTGCAAGGAAGTAGGGTTTGAGTTTTGTCTCACTAAACCACCATAAATTTTAAGAAGAACTCATTCACTAGCAAGGGAAGAAAGCTTGACTTACTTGCACACCATAGGATTGAGAAAATTTGGAAATTAATGAAATTTTATGCGTGAAATTGGGCTTACATCTCTATGCATCACGCCACAAACCCAATGCATCGTGCCAGTTCATTTTTTACACTGCAGAGGGCTGCCCAATGTGCTGCGCCATCTCAATGTGTAGCGCCATTTTGAAGGAGACTTTTGGAGGTCTTTCTGGTGTCCAAATTGGGTAGGGGATAGCTTGTTGGAAATTTTATTGAGTCTACTTTCCAACCCAAATGGAATTTTTAAATTTGGAATTCATTTGCCCTGTCAAAAATCAAATCTCCTAAGACTTGTCAAAATGTGCAAAATGAGGCTGCCTAAAGGCAGAGTGTTGCTGTAGTCAACTTTTGAAGTTCTTCATCAACTTCAAACTGCAGTCATGATAGCTCATTGGAAAGATACTTGTGTCTAGTTATCATTTCACTCATCAATAAAGTCATTTGGCCAAACAAGCTAGGAGAAAACTTGATTTTGCGAAGGCCACTTCAGAAGTGCATCAATTCTCTTGAGGCAACTGTATTTTTGACATTTCTCTAAACCCATGACACCTGTGTAAAACGTGAAGGAGGTTTTTCTTCCTTGGCATATTTTGGACAAAAGCCTCTCTCAGTTTTCCCAAATCCATCTTTTCTTGCTCAGAAACATCATTGGACTAAAATCTATCCCCATGTGTGGAAGAGGGGATTTGTCGAAATGAAGCGAAATGAAGGGGATAAGGGGCTTCTAAATTCTTGAGAAAATTTTGAGAAGTAGGGAGGGATGTTAGGAAGTAGGGGAAAGTGGAATTTTAGAGATTGAGTGAGGGGAGGAGGTCCAAAAGGGAAAAACACAGGCCTAGCATAGAAAATTGTCAAGTTGTAGCAAGAAACTAGGGTTTGTGCGAAAATGAGGAATTTGAGGGATATCAGTGATGGGAAGTGTTTAATAAGGTACATTAAGGATAGGATAAGGTGTATGAACATCCGGATACAAGTTTTGCTAATGATTTGACCATCCAAGAGAAATTACCTTCGAAACCCTAGGAGAGGAAAATGAGCCTTACCTAGGCACAACTGAAGCATGAACAAGGTGTAAAATGACCCATTGGAACTTGACATGATAATGACAACCCTCTGAATGATGGTACACCCAGCTAAATGGTGACATGGACCAAAATTTGGACAACTTTTAAAGGAGTAAAAGCAAACCCTAGACCTAATACCTAGTGACCAAATTTTACTTGAAGACTCACTGAAATGACAAAATTTGACCTTGAAACCTTAAAATCACTTTGCAAGAGCATGTTTGATCACTGGAGGAAGGCTGCAAAGACTGAAACTTACATTGGCTCCAATGGGGATGGTAGCTCCTTGGAGGTTCCAGGAACTACAGATCTTTGGAAAGTAGATAGTGCCTTCTTCCATTAGGAAATGGAGTCAAAAACTCAAGCTGAAATGCATGACTGAAAACTGACGACTTGACGACACAAATTGACTCTCACTCAACTAAAAAATGACTCGATACTTAAACACAACCGAAGAACTAGAAATGATGCTCAAAGTAGAGTTTATTCATCAAAACCTACTCTAACAATTTCATTCATCACCTGATCAAGTGAAATGAAACAACCAATGCAACCAAGTAAGTATTCTGGCTGCTATTCGAATTCTCCGCAAGTGCTTGCTTATGAACAACAAGAGAGAATTACTGAAAGGCAACTCCCATGAAAGCTTGTGAACGGATCCGTTGAATACTATGGATTCTCTATCTGCCTCCAAAAACACTGCATAAGGATCTTCAAGTTCATGCACACTGGGACTTAGCTCATCCAATGGATTACTTATTTTCTCTTCATACCATGAATGAAAACTTTTATTTGAGCTTTATGAAGAGACTCCTGCTAAAAATGGCCAAGAAACTGGCTGTCAGATCAAATTTATATCAGCACACGTTTCAAGCTCACATGTAGTCAATGGAGAAGGACTTAGACTGCAGACATCATCCAACACATCAACTATTGGATCATGAAAAACTCAAAAAGACTGCTGCAACCCATTTTCTATTGGTTCCAATTAGATTCCATGATTTCCTACAGGCTGCTCATTTAAAGATATACTATGCAATTTACCCTTCAAAAACTAAAATGATTCAAAATAGAAAGGTACGAAATCATCTTATATCATTTGATTATATGGTTTAGCTTCCAAGTCTTCATCTACAACTTGACAAACAATGGTTTTCGGAGGCTGCAACTCTAGATATGAAAAGTCTTGAACAAGGTTTTCATTGCTGTCAAGGTGGTCCAGATCAAGACTTGTCGACAATTGATTTATGAGTACATGAATGTTGTCTCTAATGAACTGAAACAAAGAAAAACAAAAAGTGAAGATCCTTCACTTACTTCAAAATTTACTACACTTTCCTCGTCACTCTCATAGCTGATATGCATTGGTTGATCACTGTCTTCGAGCTGTTGTAAGTGAACTTCCTCCTCCCACAAACTAGCTGCTGATTTGTCTACAAGATTAGCTTCTGTTTGGAGAACATAATCATCATCATACTGATCAAACTCAGGCAAATCGTTAGTATAAAACACATCATCAAGCATACATGTCATATCAAAAGATCTCTCTTCTCCAAGATGATCTACAAAACAATCATTATCAGATCTATGACAACTGGGGTAAGAAAGAAGATGTTTTGGATCAGCAACTTGTTCCTCTTCAATCAATGAGCCATGGGCTTGAACATCATACTCATTCCTTGTGGTGATCCTTTGCATCATCTTTTCCACTGCACTTACCAAAATGTCAAGCTTTACCTCTAGAGATGTTGATTCCTCAGGATCTATGTTTTTCATCTCTTCTTCCTTCAACTTTGCCCTTCAGATCAGCAAATGACCCTCTACATCTAATGCACTATTCTGCATCTCTTCAAGTGTTGCAAGATTCCTTTCTCTCAGCTGGAACTCCATTTCCGTATCAAAGGTACTCGGGTAGTGCAAGAGAGCAGATCCAAGAGGAGCTCTTATATTAACCGGCATCGAAAAATAAACTTGGTTAAATCTAGCTGAAAATTGTTGTACTGTCTCCCCTGGCAATCTTTTCAGCTAGTTATACTCTTCTATAATCAACAAAGGGTTTTATCTGATCACCCACCTGTCGAGGAAACCTTTGACGAATTGCTGGAAATCTGAGATGCTCACATCAGGCAACGTTTTGAACCAACTCTTCACTTTGCCTTGCAAAGAAAGAGCAAAAAGCCTTATACTAACATCTTCTTCATCAACTTCAAAAAGGTCAAGGAAAGACTCAAAATTCAATATATGTCTCTCAGCAATGATATTGTCGCGTTCACCATCAAATCTTGGTAGATATAGATCATGATTTTTAGGGAAAGCATGGGATATAGGAGGTAAAATCAGAGGTTTGTATCAATCTAGATTTTTACAAGGTGTAGGAGTAAATGCAGAAGGTATAGAATCAGTCTTGGTCTCTTGGGGCTCATCAGTTTGAAGACGGTCATCACAAGATTCAGAAAAAGGGTCCTAATCAATCTCAAAGGCATACAAATCTTTGGTATTTAAAATATTCAAAGGGAAGGAACCAAATGCAGGCCGAGGATCTCTTCTCAAACATAGTATACTTTGGAAAGCCTTCTTGACATTCTCAAGAAAGGAGAATAAATAATTTAGAACAAAGAAAAGAATGTCTTGGATGAAATTCCATATTGAATACCTGATCTATCCATATTGTGTTGAGAATGCAACAAGATGATGGAGCTTAGTGGAAAGAAGTCGCCTTCACTAAGTGGGCCCGCATGCTATTTTTGGTGCAAAGTCTATTTTTAGACTATGTCTATTGTTAGACATATGCATCTTTGTCTATGAGTTGCAGGATGCTATTTGTGGATGATTGGTCGTGTTGGTAAAAATAGATGGACTTCTATTTTTAGACATATGGGCAGTTTCTATTTTTAGACTGCTAGGCTAAAAATAGAACAGTCGAATATTATTGTCTCATAACAATGTTTGGACTATAAACATTATTTTATCCTCTTGGAGCACTTCAGTTTTAGCTGCAGATGTGGCACATGCAGCTTTCATAAGGAAATATGCTTTTCTTGTGGGTCAGTTGAGCTATTGCATGCAAGACTTCAGTTAGAACTCATGTGGTTGAGTTTGGTGGAGTTGATTGTGGAGTTGATGGAGTTGTGTTCAGTTTGACTTGGTTAAACTAGTTGTAATTTAGTCTAACTAAAGAATACACTAGTGATGAGTTGTGTGAATTAAATATTAATTAATTCACTAATTATTAACTCATAAAGCAACTAAAGGATACCTCAGTTAACTCAGTGCATGTACAGTTCAGTGGAGACAGGTGTTAGAGGTTGAGATTGCTATCAGTTGTGACTGTAGTTGTGACTATAGGTGTGCATGAGATTTGCACATGCATGGATGGAGATTGCAAATGATGGCTTGCGTAGTATACCAAGGGAATTAATTTTTACAGAGTGGATGATTTCTCTTGCAGATTCTGCAGTGGAGGCAGGCAAAAGCAGTGGAGGAGATTTGAACTGTGATTGATCAGATCTGAGCTAGTTTTGTGTGTAACAGGTGGAGATAGTACTGAGTACTTGAGAGGAGTATTGTACTATGTAATGTTACATGTTCTCTATCATTATAATATACAGATAGAGTGGGGTTTTCAGCTGTATGCTTTCCCCGGGTTACATACTGTGTTAATGTGTGCATGCGATTGATGTTTCATTGTTTTTAATGCTGCTAAATTGATGATCAACGTAGAGGAGGTTATGTATTGTCCATGTATTCCGCAATAGTGAATAATTGGGATAATCTATGTGAATAAGTGATTAATTATTCAAAATTTATACATGGTATCAGATTTGTTGATCATCAGATCTATTATTCAAAAAGTGTTTACATCTTATTTCTTCAGGCAGAGTCTGTAATTGGGCCAGGTAGCCTCTGGATTCATCCTTCCTTTGGAAGGTGAGATATTTGGTAAAACCCCATATAGTCAATCTCTGTATGAGAAATACTTTGTTCTCACAAATTCTAGATCAGAGGCGATTGAGTTTTGAGCTGGTGGAATTCGAACTTGCAACAGTGTTTTCTTGGTGTCAACATGGCAATGTCTTTCAACAGATTGCGATTGGAGTATGCTCTTGAGGGCAGCTTGAAATATATTGCATGGAAGGATAGGATGGAGGTGGTGTTAAATGATAATGGGCTGAAGGAGTTCATAGAGGTTGAGGTCTCAAAGCCTACTGATGCTGCCGAACCTGAGGTTTGGCAAAAGAAGACAGCAAAGTGTCGAAGGATTCTGTTGGAGGGCGTGAAGGATCACATTGTGTCCAGCCTGCATGGAAAGGCTTCTCCATACTTGATGTCGAAAGCATTGACAGATATATTCCAAAGCAAGAGCGATCAGAGGAATCTGGCGCTCAAGGATAAACTCTGAAACATTAAATGCGAGAAGGGAGACAGTATGCCCAAGTATCTCACGAAGTTCACTCAGTGCAAGGATGAGCTGAGAAGTGTGGGGGTGACTGTCGATGATGAGGAATTGGTGAGCTTGGCTCTCCTTGGTCTTTCGAAGAGTTGGCATTCCTATCAGGACTCTATCAATGGTTGGGAGAAATTGCCGGGATGGGAGAGACTTTGGTCAGATCTTGTGCGGGAGGAGATCAGGCGGAATACCAGGGACGGATCTTCATCAGAGGTACCTGATGAAGAAAATTGTGCTTTGGCTACCAAAGCAAAGAAGGGGAAGAAAAAGAAAGCTTCTCATTTCAGTGCGAAAGGCAAGAAGCAGGACATGTCCAAGGTGAAGTTCTTTCACTGTCACCAACGCTGACACTATGCCACTAATTGTCCACAGAAGAAGAAGAACAAGAAAGTTGCTGGATCTGCAGCAGGAGAGGCTCTAGCCTCGCAGCTTGAGCTTGATTTTTCATTGATCGCATGCTTGGTTTCAAGTGTGATGGGGTCGGTGTGGTTCTTGGACAATGGTGCGCCTTTTCACATGACAGGAGATCGAGATTTGTTTTCTGATTTGGAGGAGAAAGATCTTGGACTGCACATCGAGATGGGCGATGATGGTAGATACAGTGCGACCGGTATCAATACCATTTCCTTTCAGAGGGAGTCTGGTAAACCCTTCGATTGAAGGAAGTGATGCATGTTCCAAGATTGAAGAAGAATCTTATCTCTGTGGCAATGTTAGAAGACAAGGGATATGAAGTTGTTTTGAGCGAGGGAAAGGCTTTCCTACGTAGTAAGACAACTGGAAAAACCCGGAAGATAGGGGTTCGACTTAGGAACCTTTATCAGTTGCATGTAGATGGCTATGCAGCAATGGCATGCAAGGCAGAAGGATTGGTGGGCCGGGATGATGGCGAGCTGTGGCACAGGAGATTGGGTCACCTTCACCATGGAGCCTTGAAGATACTGCAGCAGATCACTACTGGGCTTCCTAAAGGCAGTCTTGCGTAGTCAGATCAGTGCAAGGGGTGTACTTTTGGAAAGTTTGTGAAAGCCACCTTTCACGAGAAGGATAGTTGCGCCATGACGATCCTTGAGAGAATTCACATAGACGTGTGTGGACCTTTCTCAATAGCTTTGATAACAAAACATAGGTATTATGTGATCTTTGTTGATGATTTCTCTCGTAAGTGTTGGATCTTCTTGATGCAGAAGAAGAGTGAGACATACTCAAAGTTCTGTGAGTTCAAAGCACTAGTTGAAAAGGAGTCGGGGAAGAAGGTGAAGGCTCTTAGGAGCGATAATGGTGGTGAATACATCTCTGGCGAGTTCAAGGACTTTTCAATGCATAAGGGATTCGAAGAGAGATCATAGCTTCCCATAACCCATAGCAGAACGGGGTTGCTGAGCGAAAGAACAGAACGATCGTGGGTGCTGCATGGGCGATGTTGCATGATCAGGGCCTACCCCTTCACTTGTGGGAGGAAGCATGAAATACTGCAGTATATGTGCAGAACCGTTGTCCTCACAGGATACTTGGCATGAGTACACCTGAGGAGGCTTATATTAGTAAGAAGCCTGATCTTTCTCATTTGAGGATTTTTGGTGCTAACGTTTACATGCATGTGATGAAGGATGCTAGGAAGAAGTTGGAGCTGACTGCAGAGGTTGGGATATTTGTGGGGTACACTGATATGCCCCACAAATATCGTGTGTATTTTCTAGACAGTGGCAAGACTGTTGTGCGACGGGATATAAAATTTTAGGAGGAGAAAGCCATGAAGTGTTCACTTGAGAGCGAGCCACACTTTCATGCAGATGAGCAGCTATTAGTTCCTAAAGATGAGCTTCAGGGCGTGGATCAGCCACAGGACGAAGTTCATGGAGTGGAAGAGACCACTCATGCAACGCCAACCATCAGAGGGTGAAAACGCTTGACAAAAGCTGAGCGACTAGCTCAAGATGCAGAGAAGGTTGTAAGACTACCTACAGCTTAGCATAGACAGATACAGTCACCTGATCGGTACACTGGATACATGGCTCTTGTGAGCAAATGTGTTGTGACTGAGCCATCCTCTTTCGAGGAAGCTCTGGAGGATCTCGCATGGGTAGATGCCATGGTGGAAGAGTATGATTCGATTGTCAGAAACAGTGCATGGGAGATTGTCTGAAGAGCAGAAGGGAAATCAGTGGTGGGTTCGAGATGGATCTACAAAGTTAAGCAGGCAGCTGACGGGAGTGTAGAGAAGTAAAAGGCAAGATTTGTTGCCCAAGGCTTTTCACAGATAGAGGGGATCGATTATGAGGAGACCTTTGCACCTGTCACAAGGTATTCTTCCATACGGACAATTCTTGCTCTCTCAGCGCAAATGGGATGGCACATTCATTAGATGGATGCGAAGACTGCGTTCCTCAATGGAGTCATTGAGGAGGAGGTGTACATAGAACAACTCAAAGGTTTTGAGATCTTTAGTAGCGAGTCACATGTGTGCAAGCTCAAGAGAGTGCTGTATGGGTTGAAACAAGCACCACGTGCTTGGTACACATGGATAGACAGTTATTTCACCGGACTTTGATTCTCCAAGAGTGTAGCGGATCCTAACCTATACCATATTGTGGTGGAGGGTAAGTTGCTTATCATTTTACTTTATGTAGATGATTTGATTCTAACAGGTGATGAGCTGTTGATACTTTCATGCAAGGATGATCTTGCTAAGGAGTTTGAGATGAAGGACTTGGGCCTCCTTCATTATTTCCTGGGATTGGAAATTTGGCAGTGCAGTGATGGACTACTTGTTTCTCAGGGTAAGTATGCTCAGGAGATACTGGAGAAGTTCAACATGCATGGCTGCAAGCTTGTTGATACTCCTCTTCCCGGAGTTTGGAGGAAGGAGGATGCCACTTGCAAAAGAAGTGGATGCCACTGTTTATCGACAGTTGGTGGGGTGGCTTATGTATCTGGTCAATACACGACCCGATATATGCTATGCTATTAACTAGCTTTCACAAGCTATGGTTAAGCCAACCAAGCTCTTCTAGAAGGCAGGCAAGCATGTATTGCGTTATTTGAGAGGCACATCAGGATATGGATTGTGGTACAGACAGGAGGATGAGGTGAAGCTATGTGGCTTCATGGATGCAGATTGGGCAGGGAGCCTAGCGGACAGAAAGAGCACATCAGGAGGGGTCTTCAGTATCAGGTCGACAACAGTTTCTTGGTACAGCAGGAAGCAGAGATCCGTGGCACTTAGTTTAGTAGAGGCCGAGTATATGCCAGCAAGTTTGGCTGCATGCGAGGCTATATGGATGAGGAAGATCCTAGTCAGGTTGTTCGGTTCATACTTGGAGCCTACTGCGATTTATTGTGATAACTACAGTTGCATTAAACTCTCAGCTAATCCAGTATTTCATGATAGATCTAAGAACATTGACATCAGGTACCATCATATCAGAGATTGTGTGCAGCGGAGAGTCATGTTACTTTCATACATTCCAACGGAGGATCAGGATGCTGATATCTTGACGAAGGCGCTCACCAAGAGCAAATTCGAATACCACTGAGGCAGGATAGGGGTTGCTGATAATCCATATCTTGTTGAGAGGGAGTGTTGAGAATGCAACAAGATGATGGAGCTTAGTGGAAAGAAGTCGCCTTCACTAAGTGGGCCCGTAGGCTATTTTTGGCGCAAAGTCTATTTTTAGACTATGTCTATTTTTAGACATATGGATCATGGTCTATGAGTTGCAGGATGCTATTTGTGGATGATTGGTCATGTTGGTAAAAATAGATGGACTTCTATTTTTAGACATATGGGCAGTTTCTATTTTTAGACTGCCAGGCTAAAAATAGAACAGTCGAATATTATTGTCTCGTAATAATATTTGGACTATAAACATTAGCTTATCCTCTTGGAGCACTTCAGTTTGAGCTATAGATGTGGCACATGCAGCTGTTAGAAGGAAATACGCTTTTCTTGTGGGTCATTTGAGCTATTGGATGCAGGACTTTAGTTAGAACTCATGTGAGTTTGGTGGAGTTGATTATGGAGTTGATGGAGTTGTGTTCAGTCTGACTTGGTTAAACTAGTTGTATTTTAGTCTAACTAAAGAATACACTAGTGATGAGTTGTGTGAATTAAATACTAATTAATTCACTAATTACTAACTCATAAAGAAACTAAATAATACATCAGTTAACTCAGTGCATGTACAGTTCAGTGGAGACAAGTGTGAGAGGTTAAGATTGCTATCAGTTGTGACTATAGTTGTGACTATAGGTGTGCATGAGATTTGCACATGCATGGATGGAGATTGCCAATGATGGCTTGCGTATTATACCAAGGGAGTTCATTTTTACAGAGTGGATAATTTCTCTTGCAGATTGCACAGTGGAGGCAGGCAAAAGCAGTGGAGGAGATTTGAACTGTGATTGATCAGATCTGAGCTAGTTTTGTGTGTAACAGGTGGAGATAGTACTGAGTACTTGAGAGGATATTGTGCTATGTATTGTTACATGTTCTCTATAATTATAATACACAGTTAGTGTGGGGTTTTCAACTGTATGCTTTCCCCGGGTTACATACTGTGTTAATGTGTGCATGTGATTGATGTTTCATTGTTATTAACGCTGCTAAATTGATGATAAACGTAGAGGAGGTTATGTATTGTGCATGTATTCAGCAATAGTGTATAATCGGGATAATCTCTGTGAATAAGTGATTAATTATTCAAAATTTCTACATATTTTCCTTTCATGTTTTTGCTGGTCAGGATCATCCTCTAGTGGAGTCTTTGGATCTGATCTTGAAAATGATTTGGAATCACCAGGTGAATGATTTCAGCCTTGCTGTGTCTCTTCATTGTCCACCATCAACAATCAGATCTGAACTTGATACATGTTACTCAGGAAATTTGCAAGTTAGATGTTCAACTTATAAGACTAGACTCGAGATTGACTGAAGAAAATTTTATCTACTTATGCACTCGCAAAGCAATGTGCAGTTCGAAGGCTTCCTGGCATAACTTCAGGCTCCGTCTGTAGTTTATAAAGCAAGAACACTAAAAAATAAATAAGCTTTTCTTCCCCAGTGTGGTCGCCACTATGTTAGTGCCTAGATTTACCTCAGGCTGAGAAAGGTAAGATCGAGGACCAACATCAAACCACGCTTAACCTGGTAGCTAGCCCTACCAGGTCGGGAGAGGGCTCTCTCTTGGTCAATCCTAGAAAATTATGATCGCTAAGGGCTTGAGATGACTGATAGAAATACTGATCTTAGGCTAGGTATGTGTGTACATGAGTTTGATTGAATAAAATGATGTTTTTGTTGGCTCTAATGGAAAGGCAGATTTTGGATGCGGGGAATGAGGATCAGTCTTGCAGAGATCTCAATGAGGCGAGGTAGGCAATTGATTTTGGCACTTCAACTCGAATGCGATGGATGGGTTAGACAGGTGATGAGTTGAAAAGGGTAGGGGAAACCATGGATCCTCTCCAAGTAGCTGAAAACATCAAGAAACTAAAGCAAACTTCAAGTAGAGCACTGCAATTTCAATGGATTCTACTTACACTCTTGTTTGATTTAGTTAGGAAGAAACAAGATAGATAATGTGATACATAACACATAAGTAAATTCACAATTACAAAGAAAAGCATTGTACCAAAAAAAAATGCCACAGGGATCCCAAATAGTGCTACAAATCCTAGTCTCAATTCCTTAGCCAAAATGTTAATATGAGTGTACAATGAAGCTCAAGGCTTTCTAAAAGTCCAACCATGCTAATGACTGAAACAACATAAGATATAGGCAAACAACAACTCATCCTAGCCTCTAGGGGTCTAGCTCATGATTTTAGGAACCGTTCAAACTAAGTCTAAACTGAGAACTACAAATTACGCCGTGGAAGAGCTCGCCTGTATAAACTAGGGAACTGATTCATTCAGTTTCAAACAACTTTTTAATAGATGAATCTACCTCCATAAGTGAAAATTAGACATATTTACACCATGATCCATCAATGTACATTAAATTATATCACAAAATTGACATTAATATGGTGAAAATGTCAAACTGGCAAAAGCTAGGCGAAAAACAGAGTATACTTGGTCAAACTGACAAAATTTTCCCTATGCGCCGCACCTGATTTCTCTATGTGTAGCGCTAGTTTGGAGCCACTTTTGAAGGCCTTCCCAGTGTCCCAATTCACTCCAAGTGTACTTTTTGGAAGGGCCTACCTCTCGAATTAAAAACCCAAGTGGAATTTTTCAATTTTGCCTCCATTTGTCCCTCCAAAGTTCAGTTCTCCCAACACTACTTCCTGTGTGTCAAAGTAGGGGCAGTAAGGTCATTATTTTAGTGTTTTTCACCTTTCCGAGGGCTCAAAATATGTCCAAATTTCTTGGGCATTGGTAGGCAAGCATATTTTTTCATGCCAAATCCAAAAATGCTGAGTTTCTGTCATTTGGAGGCTCCTATCAAAAGCGAGCGCGAGGTGGTGCGCCGCATAGAGTAGAAATTCCCGTTTTTTGAGCAAAGAATTCGAAAAATGCAAAACGTGCCAATTTTTTTTTGAAATTTGGGCTGATTCTTCTCCATCAAGTACTATGATGAACCAAGGAAGCCTCATCCAATATCTGAAGTCTATCATGCTCCTTTTGCCTCCTCGATGCCCTCTTCAACTTTGCTTTCAAGCTCCTGATTCTGGCTTTGCACACCTTGTTTCTCGCCAAGTAATGATGGGCCATGTATCTCAACATATTCTTCTCATTGATGGCTTTCTCCAACCTCGTCTCCAATTGGATATTAGTCCTCTCCAACCAGGACTCACAATGCTTAATAATGTGTGAGTTTTCTTGATGAGTATGAAGAGATTTATGGTGATTTTAGTTTTCTACCACCAAGGGTAAGAATGTATGAGGGATTGTGGAGGGAGAGGGTAAGAGGGGTTTTAGAAATGTTTCCTACATTAGGTTTAGGGATAATCAGGGTCGAACTGATGACTTCCACCATGTCAAGGTGACACTCTACTGCTGAGTTATATCCCTTCCCTACTCTCATCTGGAAGGAGAACTGACTTATGAATAATAACTTACCAAAGGGTCGAGAGACTCAACACAACTATCCCACTATTTTATCTCGAACAACTTGAAGCGAGACCTTCCTTCTTTTCACACTACTACGAAAAAAAACCTAACCAGGTCCAACAGATGGAAGCTGCCTTTACCCAAGAGCCTTTAAACAGATGATGCCTTGAAGGAGCCTTTTGCCAAACTAGAATTTAGGGAATAGAAGGATTTTAGGGATATTTTTTAGATTTTGGGATAACAATTAGGGTTTAGGAATGTGTAGCTAGGGTTTGGGATAATGGGAGTTAGGAATATGGGGTTAGTGAATTTAGGGATATCGGAATTAGGGATATGGGGATGAAACTAGAAAATGAATGTGAGAAACAAAGAGTGTGGGAGTGAGGGAATGGAATTTGGTAGAAAAAACACAAACTAAAAACCCTAAGCACTTGTTTTTGAGCAAAAATTGCAAGGAAGTAGAGTTTGAGATTTGTCTCACTAAACCACCATAAATTTTAAGAAAAACTCATTCACTAGCAAGGGAAAAAAGATTGACTTACTTGCACACCATAGGATTGAGAAAATTTGGAAATTTGAGAGAGTTTATGGGTGAAATTTGGCTTACAGCTCTATGCGTCGTGCCAGTTCATTTTTTACACTGTAGAGGGCTGCACAATATGCCACGCCATCTCAATGCGTAGCGCCTCTTTATAGGAGAATTTTGGAGGCCTTCCTAGTATCCACATTGGGCATGGGATAGCTCGTTGGAAAGGTTATTAAGTCGAATTTCTAATCCAGCTACAATTTTTTAATTTGGAGTTCATTTGCCCTCTCAAAAATCAAATCTCCCAAGACTTGTCAAAATGTACAAAATGAGGCTGCCTAAAGGCAGAGTGATGTTACAGTCAACTTTTGAAGGTCTTTCTCAACTCCAAATTGAGCTCAGGATAGCTCATTGGAAATATCTTTGTGTCTAGTTATCATTTCACTCATCAGTCAAGTCATTTAGCCAACCAAGCTAGGAGAAAACTTGATTTTCCCAAGGTCACTTCAAAGGTGCATCAATTATCCCGAGGAAACTGTATTTTTGACATTTCTCTAAAACCATGACACCTGTGTAAAACGTGAAGGAGGTTTTTCTTCCTTGGCCTATTGTGGAGAAAAAAATCTCTCCATTTTCTCAAATTCATCTTTTCTTTCTCATAAACATCATTGGAGTAAAACCTATACCGATGTGTGGAACAGGGGATTGTCGAAATGAAGCGAAATGAAGGGGATAAGGGGCTTCTAAATTCTTGAGAAAATTTTGGGAAGTAGGGAGGGATGTTAGGAAGCAGGGAAAAGTGGCATTTTAGAGATTGAGTGAGGAGAGCAGGTCCAAAATGGAAAAACATAGGCCTAGCCAAGAAAATTGTCAAGTTGTGGCAAGAAACTAGGGTTTGTGCGAAAATGAGGAATTTGAGGGATATCAGTGATGGGAAGTGTTTAATAAGGTACATTAAGGATAAGGGAAGGTGTATGAACATCCAGATACAATTTTTTCTAATGATTTGACCATCCAAGAGAAATTACCTTCGAAACCCTAGGAGAGGAAAATGAACCTTACCCAAGCACAACTGAAGCATGAACAAGGTGTAAAATGACCCATTGGAACCTGACGTGATGATGACAACCGTCTAAATGATGGGACACTCAGCTAAATGGTGACATGGGCTGACATTTGCACAACTTTGAAAGGAGTAAAAGCAAACCCTAGACCTAATACCTAGTGACCAAATTTTACTTGAAGACTCACTGAAATGACAAAATTTGACCTTGAAACCTTAAAATCACTTTGTAAGAGCATGTTTGATCACTGGAGGAAGGCTGCAATTATTGACATTAACAATGGCTCAAATGGGGATGGTAGCTACTTGGAAGTGCCAAGAAGTACAGATCTTTCGAAAGCAGACAGCGCCTTCTTCCATTGGGAAATGGAGTCAAAAACTCAAGCTGAAATGCATGACTGAAAACTGACGACTTGATCACACAAATTGACTCTCACTCAACTAAAAACTGACTCAATACTTAAACACAACCGAAGAACTGGAAATGATGCTCAAAGTAGAGCTTATTCACCAAAACCTACTCTAACAGTTTCATTCATCACCTAATCAAGTGAAATGAAACAACCAATGCAACCAAGTAAGTATTCTGACTGCTGTTTGAATTCTCCACAAGTGCTTGCTTATGAACAACAAGAGAGAACTACTCAAAGGTAACTCCCATGAAAACTTGTGAATAGATCCGTTGAATACTATGGATTCTATATCCACCTCCAGATACACTACATAAGTATCTTTAAGTTCATGCACACTAGGACTTAGCTCATCCAATGGATTACTTCTATTCTCTTCATATCATGAATGCAAACTTTTATCTGAGCTTTATGACGAGACTCCTGCTGAAAATGACAAAGAAACTAGCTGTCGGATCAAATTTATATCAACACACGTTTCAAGCTCACATGTAGTCAATAGAGAAGGACTTGGACTGCAGACATCATCCAACAAATCAGCTATTGGATAATGAAAAACTCAGAAAGACTACTACAACCCATTTTCTATTGGTTCCGATGAGATTCCATGATTTCCTATAGGCTGCTCATTTGAAGATATACTATGAAATTTACCCTTCAAAAACTGAAATGATTCAAAACAGAAAGGTACAAAATCATCTTTTATCATTTGATTATATGGTTTAGCTTCCAAGTCTTCATCTACAACTTGAGAATCAATGGTTTTCAGAGGCTGCAACTCTAGATATGAAAAGTCTTGAACAAGGTTTTCATTCCTCTCAAGGTGGTCTAGATCAAGACTTGTCGACAATTGATTTCTGAGTGCATGAATGTTGTCTCTGATGAACTGAAACAAAAAGAAACAAAAAGGTGAAGATCCTTCACTTACTTCAAAATTTTCTACACTTTCCTTGTCACTGTCATAGCTGATATGCATCGGTTGATCACTGTATTCAAGCTACTGTAAGTGATCTTCCTCCTCGCACAAACTAGCTGCTGATTTGTCTGCAAGATTAGCTTCTGTTTGGAGAAAATAATCATCATCATACTGATCAAACTAAGGAAAATCGTCAGTATAAAACACATCATCAAGCATACATGTCATATCAACAGATATCACTTCTCCAAGATGATCTACAAAACAATCATTATTAGATCTATGACAACTAGGGTAAGAAAGAAGATATTTTGGATCAACAAATTGTTCCTCTTCAATTAGTGAGCCGTGGGCTTGAACATCATACTCATTCCTTGTGGTGATCCTTTGCATCATCTCTTCCACTACAATTACCAAAATGTCAAGCTTTACCTCTAGAGATGTTGATTCCTCCGGATCTATGTTTTTCATCTCTTCTTCCTTCAACTTTTCCCTTCGAATCAGCAAATGAGCCTCTACATCTACTGCACTGTTCTGAATCTCTTCAAGTGTTGCAAGATTCCTTTCTCTCAACTAGAACTCCATTTCCAGATCAAAGGCACCCGGGTAGTGTAAGAGAGTGGATCCAAGAGGAGTTCTTATATTAACCGGCATCGAAAAATAAACTTGGTTAAATCTAGCTGAAAACTATTGTACTGTCTCCCCTAGCAATCCTTTCAACTAGTTATACTCTTCTATAATCAAGAAAAGGTTTTTTTGATCACCCACCTATCGAGGAAAACTTTGACGAACTGCTGGAAATCTGAGATGCTTGCATCAGGCAAGGTTTTGAACCAACTCTTGACTTTGCCTTGCAAAGAAAGAGCAAAAGGCCTTATACTAACATCTTCTTCATCAACATCAAAAAGGTCAAGGAAAGACTCAAAATTTAGTACATGTCTCTCAACTGTGATATTGTCATGTTCACCATCAAATCTTGGTAGATATAGATCATGATTTTTAGGGAAAGCATGGGATATAGGAGGTAAAATTAGAGGCTTGTATTGATCTGGAATTTTACAGGGTGTAGGAGCAAATACAGAAGGTATAGAATCAATCTTGGTCTCTTGGGGCTCATTAGTTTGAAGACGGTCATCACAAGATTGAGAAAAAGGGTCCTAATCAAGCTCAAAGGCATGCAAATCCTTGGTATTTACAATCTTCAAAGGGAAAGAATCAAATGCAAGCCAAGGATATCTTCTCAAACATAGTATACTTTGCAAAGGCTTCTTAACATTCTTAGGAAAAGAGAAGAATTATTTTAGGACAAACAACAAAATGTCTTGGATGAAATTCCAACTTGAATACCTAATCTGTCCATATTTTCCTTTCATGTTTTTGCTGGTCAGGATCATCCTATAGTGGACTCTTTGGATCTGATCTCGAAAATGATTTGGAATCGCTAGGTGAATGATTTTAGCCTTGCTGTGTCTCATCATTGTCCACCATCAACAATCAAATCTGAACTTCATACATGTTATTGGGGCAATTTGCAAGTTAGATGTTCGGCTTATAAGACAAGACCAAAGATTGAATGAAGCATCTTTTATCTACTTATGCACTCGCAAAGCAATGTGCAGTTCGAAGGCTTCCTGGCATAACTTTAGGGTCCGTCTATAGTTTATAAAGCAAAAACACTAACAAACAAATAAGATTTTCTTCCCCAGTGTGGTCGTGATTATGTTAGTGCCTAGATTTACCTCAGGCTAAGAAAGGTAGGATCCAGGACCAACATCAAACCACGCTTAACCTGGTAGCTAGCCCTACCAGGTCGGGAGAGGGCTCTCTCCTGGTCAATCTCAACAAATTATGATCAATAAGGGTTTGAGATGAATGATAGATATACCGATCTTAGGCTAGGTATGTGTGTACATGAGTTTGAATTAATAAAATTATGTTTTTCTTTGCTCTAATGGAAAGGAAGATTTTGGGTGCGAGGAATGAGGCAAGGTAGGCAGTTGATTTTGGCACTTCAAATCGAATGAGATGGATGGATTAGACTAGTGAGGAGTTGAAGAGGGCAAGAGAAACCTTGGATCCTCTCTAAATAGTTGAAAACATCAAGAAACTAAAGCAAACCAAAAGCAGAGCATTGCAATTTCAATGGATTCTACTTACACTCTTGTTTGATTTAGTTAGGAAGAAACAAGATAAATAATGTCATACATAACACATAAGTAAATCGACAATTACAAAGAAAATCATTGTACCAAAACAAAATGCCACAGGGATCCCAAAGAGTGGTGCAAATCCTGGTCTCAATTCCTTAGCCAAAATGTTGATATGAGTGTACAATGAAGCTCAAGGCTTTCTCAAAAGTCCAACCATGCTAATTAATGAAAAAACATAAGATATAGGCAAAGAAAAACTCATCCTAGCATCTAGGGGACGAGCTCATGATCTTCGGAGATGTTCCAACTAATTCTAAACTGAGAACTACAAATTAGGCAGTGGAACAGCTTGCCTCTATAAACTAGGGAACTGATTCATTCAGTGTCAAACAACTTTTTAATAGATGAATCTACCTCCATAAGTGAAAATTAGACATATTTACATCATGATCCATCAATTTACATTAAATTACATCACAAATTTTACATTAAGAAGGTGAAAAATTCAAACTGGCAAAAGCTAGGCGAAAAACAGAGTATACTTGGTCAAATTGACAAAATTTTCCCTATGCGTCGTGCCTGATTTCTCTATGCATAACGCCTGTTTGGAGCCACCTTTGAAGGCCTTCCCAGTGTCCAAATTCACTCCAAGTGTACCTTTTGGAAAGGTCTACCTGTCGAATTTCCAAACGAAGTGGAATTTTTGAATTTGGCCTCCATTTTCCCCTCCAAAATCTAGTTCTCCCAGCGCTGCTTCCTGTGTGTCAAAATAGGGGCAGTAAGGTCATTTTTAGAGTGCTTTTGAGCTTTTTGAGGGCTCAAAACCTGTCCAAATTTATTTTCCATTATTAGGAAAGCATATTTTTTCATTCCAAATCCAAAAATGTTGATTTTTTGCCATTTGGAGGCTCCTATCAAAAGCAAGCGCCAGGTGGCGCGGTGCATAGAGCAGAAATTCTTGTTTTTTGAGCAAAAAATTCAAAAAATGCAAAAAGTGCCCCAAATTTTTTGAAATTTGGCCTGAGTCTTCTCCAAAAAGTGTTGTGATGAACCAAGCAACCCTCAGCCAATATTTGAAGTCTATCATGCTCCTTTCGCCTCCTCGGTGCCCTCTTCAAATTTGCTTTCAAGCTCCTGATTCTGGCTTTGCACACCTTGTTTCTCGCCAAGTAATGATGGGCCATGTTTCTCAACATATTCTTCTCATTGATGGATTTCTACAACCTCCTCTCCAAGTGGATATTAGTCCTCTCCAACCAGGACTCACGATGCTTGCGAGTGTGTGAGTTTCCTTGATGAGTATGAAGAGATTTATGGCGATTTTAGTTTTCTGCCACCAAGGGTAAGAATGTATGAGGGACTAAGGAGGGCGAGGGTAAGAGGGGTTTTAGAAATGTTGCTGACTGGAATTTGGGGAATAGAAGGGTTTTACAAATATTTTTTACATTTTGGGATAACAATTATGGTTTAGGAATGTGTATCTAGGGTTTGGGATAGTGGGAGTTAGGAATATGGGGTTAGTGAATTTAGGGATATGGGAATTAAGGATATGGGGATGAAACTAGAAAATGAATGTGGGAATCAAAGAGTTTGGGAGTAAGGGAATAGAATTTCACAGCAAAAACACAAACTAAAAACCCTAAGCACTTTTTTTTGAGCAAAAATTGCAAGGAAGTAGGGTTTGAGTTTTGTCTCACTAAACCACCATAAATTTTATGAAAAACTCATTCACTAGCAAGGGAAGAAAGCTTGACTTACTTGCACAGCATAGGATTGATAAAATTTGGAAATTTGAGAGATTTTATGGGTGAAATTGGGCTTACAGATCTATGCGCCATGCCACAAACCCAATGCATCGCGCCAATTCATTTTTGACACTGCAAAGGGCTGCCCAATGCACCGCGCCATCTCAATGCGTAGCGCCTTTTTACAGGAGACTTTTGGAGTTGTTCTTGATGTTCAAATAAGGCACCACATAACTCGTTGGAAAGGTTATTCAATCTAATTTCTAACCCAACTATAATTTTTTAATTTGGAGTTCATTTCCCCTGTCAAAAATAAAATCTCGCAAGGCTTGTCAAAATGTGAAAAATGAGGCTGCCTAAAGGCAGAGTGCTATTGCATTCAACCTTTGAATGTCTTCCTCAACACCAAATTGAGGAAATGATAGCTCATTGGAAAGCGCTTTGTGTCTAGCTATCATTTCACTCATCAAGTAAGTCATTTGGAAAACCAAGCTATGATAAAACTTGATTTTCCCAAGGTCACTTCAGAGTTGCATCAATTCTCCCAAGGCAACTGTATTTTTGACATTTCTCTAAAACCATGACACCTGTGTAAAAAGTGAAGGATTTTTTTCTTCCTTTCCCTATTGTAGACAAAAGCCTCTCTCAGGTTTACCAAATTCATCTTTTATTTCTCAGAAACATCATTGGAGTAAAACCTATCCCGATGTGTGGAATAGGGGATTTGTCGAAATGAAGCGAAATGAAGGGGATAAAGGGCTTCTAAATTCTTGAGAAAATTTTGGGAAGTATGGAGGGATGTTAGGAAGCAAGGGAAAGTGGAATTTTAGAGATTGAGTGAGGGGAAGAGGTCCAAAAGGGAAAAGCATAGGCCTAGCCTAGAAAATTGTCAAGTTGTAGCAGGAAACTAGGGTTTGTGCGAAAATGAGGAATTTGAGGGATATCAGTGATGGGAAGTGTTTAATAAGGTACATTAAGGATAGGGGAAGGTGTATGAACATCCGGATACAAGTTTTGCTAATGATTTGACCATCCAAGATAAATTACCTTCAAAACCCTAGGAGAGGAAAATGAACCTTACCTAGGCACAACTGAAGCATGAACAAGGTGTAAAATGACCGATTGGAACCTAACATGATGATGACAACCCTATGAATGATGGTACACTCAGCTAAGTTGTGACATGGACTGACATTTGGACAACTATGAAAGGAGTAAAAGCAAACCCTAGACCTAATACCTAGTGACCAAATTTTACTTGAAGACTCACTGAAATGACAAAATTTGACCTTGAAACCATAAAATCACTTTGTAAGAGCATGTTTGATCACTAGAGGAAGGCTGCAAAGACTGACACTAACAAATACAACCAAAAAAGTGTCAATCATAGATTGGGACATTGATAGTGTATTTGAAGCTCTCTAAAAAGTAACCTGTCATGCCCATAACTTGCTAGAGAGCTCTAGAACGTATATAAGAAGTGGGGATTGCAAATTGATGCATGATAGGCTAGTAGAAAAAGAAATGGGCAAGAAAATTGAGGGACTGCTTAGTAGGGAATGTATTTATGTATTTCTATGCTAGCTAGCTAAGAGGCATCTAGGTTTTGTGGACACACTAAGCTCAGTAGGTCGAGGAGTTGTCTCATGTTATTGTTCTTGTCAAGGATATTTCCTTCACCCATCCTAATTTTATCTAAGTTGATACTATCACCTTGTGGTAGCATAAATTTTCTAAAGGGTGGTCATATATAGAGAGAATTAGTTTAGCTAAGCCTACTAAGGGGTGGAAAAGGATCCTTCCCATGTCAGTTGCTAGCTTAAAATTTTAGATACATATTGCCTCTAATTTCTATGATTATTATTTATTTTATCCCTAATTATTATTCGTAAAATTATAGATGAAGAATGTATGTCATTTTTTTATGAAATTTAGAACGTCTTACTCCTTTTAAACTATCATCTAAATATAGAATTGTGATGTAAATTGTTTCATGTTTATCACATAGTTTCCTCCACTACTTCAATAGTTACAAGGGTAGGATCTATGTTTGTAGAATCTAAACCTTTGAGCTTGTATAAGGAATACACCTCACTTGCTACAAATCTCAATAAAATCCAAAGAAGTGTAAATGCATATCTAGAGTAAATCTATATTAATGTCTGGCCAAAATATCTATTATATACCAAGAGATAATGTGATGAATGAAGGCATAATAAATTTGATAGAAAAAGTTGATTACTACTAGGGAAGAGTAAAAGTTGTAATGTTTAATTTATGATAGTGAAAAAATGTTCATATGATTATGGAATTTATACAAATATATATATTCATGCAAATTGTTGGTTTCTAAATTTGACTATTTTTTACTTACCCCTTTCGTTCATCTATTTCATGTCCTTGCAAGGTTAATTTGTATCTTAAGCAATGAAGGTATATATATTTGTCATGTCTTTGTGAATTGTTAATCAATGAAGTGTAGTCTTAGGGGAGCGTTGCTTATGCGACTTGCTAACCCATGTTTCTTTGCAGATTTGAAAGGATGATGATAAAAAAACTACAATTCAACATATGGTTATGGATGAGCCGGTAATGTTATCGTAAGATTCAAGCTTAATGATGATTCCACCCAAGAGATTACTCCAGACCAATACATTTTCTATCTTCATATTTTGTTTGTGTCTCAACGATCGTTGTATATTTGTAGGCAAACAGCTGCCATAAGCTATCGAAATTGTTTATAATATCTTTGTAACATTGAATGTATAAGTAAGGTTACAGGGTTGGAAGAGAAAGTGAACGCTAAAGCGAGATATGATATTTCTGAGCATGTAACAACAGACTTCTGTAATTTTATTTTGATTAATGCAATCCTGATCTTCTAAGTATTTATTGGTCTTTGATATTTTACCACAACCCTGATCAAAGAGTTGGGCCCACTCTCCTGACCAGGTGTTGTTGGTTTAATGGTGTGCTTAGATTTATCTTCTGTTATGTTTATTTCTTTATCGTTATAATGGCTCATTAAGTTGTGTGGTTGTGAATCTTAAATTGTTGTTACTCTGATTGCTATTATTATTATCACGTGTTGTTACACGTTGTTATTATGTTGATTGAAAGCTCAATGCTGGGTAGGGAAACTGTCACCTGCATATCCCTTGCATGGTAGCCTTGAAATAACCAGATGAGCCTCAAGTTGACAATTAATGTGGGAAAAGGGTTAATTTTATCATTCATATCTGACCAACATTTTTCTCCATTTCTAGGGAGGCTATCGAAAGTGAGAAAGTACAACCAGTATTAACCATAGGACCAATCTCTCGTCTTGGGGAGGGACGTTTTCACCCTGCTCTAGGTCCTAATCATTAGATCATTTTGGTTGCTTTTATTTCTTGTTTTTTATGACCACTCTCTCATGCTAGGGAGGGAAGTTTTCCTCTTGCTCCAGGTCCTAAGCATTAAATTGCCTTGATTATTTCAATTTCGTGTTTCTCTAGGACTACTCTCTCGTCATGGAGAGGGATGTTTTCACCCTGCTCCAAGTCATAAGCATTAAATTTCCTTGGTTATTTCAATTTCTTGTGTCTTTTAGGAACCACTCTCTCATCCTAGGGAGGGAATTTTCTCCCTATTTCAAGTCCTGAGCTTAGATTTTGTGGTTGGTTTGTCCTTCTTTATTTTGTCTTCTTTGTAGGGGCGAATTTTGCATCCTCGAAAGGGAATTTTCTGCCCTATTCGAGGTCCTCAGCTTCGGATTTGTTTGAATCTTATTATTTCTCTTTCTGATTGCATGAAAAGAAAAATGAAGAAAAGGGGTAGAGGACGACCCCAAAAAAGAGGGAAAGATCTATGCAGAGTTACCTACATCCAAGAAATCATTTCAAGAGTTGAGTCAGGGGGCATCATCATGAGCTGTTGTGAGGGTTATATCTCATACGAGATCTGGAGGGAAGTTAGTTTCACAACCAGAACCTCCCCTAATAGCAGAAGAAGAATTCAGGGAAGAAGAAACAGGAAGCAGAGGATCAGAAGAATTGAGCATTTTGAGTTCAAAAAAAGAAAACAGCTTGAGGGAATTAACTCCACCATTTGATCAAGGAGGTGCTATTAGACATAATCAACTAGCACCTATTGATATTCCAAGTGAATATTGGAAACTATTCATGGCTCATCCAACTTCCATGATTGAATTTCCAATTAAAGATATTAGAGAGTGATGCACCTATGAAGCCTATTAAGTTGACAACATTACCTAATTTCCATGGTGTCCTCCTGAAGATCTGGACACATTCCTTTTGAATTTGACATTGTTTGTCAGGGACATCATTATATTTTTTATCATTGGAAATTGAAATATTCCCTTCTACTTTGAAGGGAACAACTCTAAGGTGGTTTATCGGTTTAGGGGGGAAATCTATTACAACATGGGATGACATGAAGGAAATTTTCCTTGAAAAATATTAGGACTACTGAAAATCCTGAGACATTAAGGAGGAAATCTTTAAGATTGTGTAGAAAGATGATGAGAACATGGAGGACTTTATGAAATGCTTTATATGCAATCTGCAAAGATCACACCATAGTGATGTGGATAAGGATATCTTAAAGATAATTTTTCTCCGGGAACTAAGGGAGGAATCTTTAGAACTCCTAAATGTAATATGAAAGGGACATATTTCAAAGGAAGAATTCAACACCATCTGTGATTTGTGCATCAAATGTTCATGTGGAGCTGTGAGGCATAAGCAAGGAGTACGAACTCTTAAGACATCTAGCAGTGGGATTCCAAAAGTAGAAATTGGAAATTTGCTGGATGATTTGAGGACTAATATTCTAAGTACATTGTCCTCACAATTGGATTTTCTACAGGCAAAATTGAAACAGATGGAAGCTGATAAAGCAATGGCTATTTTCTGAACTCAATGCAGGAAGAAGCACCTGCTTAAGGAATGCCCACTCAATATTACTGAAACTTGTGCGATATGTGAGTAGGGTCATTCTACTAGCACGTTCCCATCTCTCCTTGGGCTGAAGGTAGTTTTCTAGGTAGAAAACGAAGAGGTAGATCAGTAATACTTTATGGGATCAAAGAAGCCATGGAAAGCAATACCACAGAACATGAATCAAGGTATACCTCAAGACCCTTCTTAGTATTTTAATAATTTTATTTTTGGGCTTCAGTCTATACCTTTTTCACCTTCATGGCCAGAATACTAATAGTATCCAATGCTCTGGCAATCATGGTCGCCCTAACCTAGTCCAACCCCTTCATGGTCCCAGAGCTGGCATGGACCTCCTCCTGCTTCAGGATAGTTCTCCTAGCCTATGCTGCAACAGTATTTATAGCTTCCCTCTAATGCCTCCACCAATAATCCTCCTCTTCATCCATGACTTCCTGTTCATTCCAACCCGAACCCGAACAATAGGGGGCCCAATAGGTTAAGACACTTAACCCTCCTGCATATAGTATTTCCACTACGGAATGTAATGAACTGAATCGTCAGTCCGGATGGGTTCTAAATACTTAGACTTCACCAGTAATTGTTGAACATACTGACAATGAAGCCTCAAAACCAAAACCTAGGAATTCCACTAGAGCAACTGGGGGTGATTCACCACAAGTTCCCATGGGACAACAACCCCCTTCCCAAACAATTGTTACTCGAGGATGTTAGACTGGTCCACCTTATCCTAAGAGACTATCCTTAAGGAAACAATTTCCTCATCCTAAATTTGACTTTTTGGGGGAATTTCAAAACTTATTTGTCAAAATCTTGTTACTTCAAGCTACCAAGGATATACCAATTTATTCCAAAACAGTCAAAGAATTTTGTTCTAAGAAACCTAGAAGAAAACCAAAAGATCCACACACTATCCATGTCATGGGGAAATTCCCAGATATAATTTTGGGAAAGCCTACAACTATTAAATATGGGGATCTAAGGAACCAAATTCTTATAGTACAGATTAATGGAGTTGATATCCCAAATGTGTTGGTAGACCTAGGAGCTGCAATTAACGTTATAACTTCCACAACTGTACTTACCTTGGGCCTGCTTGATCTTAAACCACCTCCTATAGTCTTAGAAATTCCAAACCAATTCACTATACAATTGGTAGGGAAGTTAGAAGATGTGACTACCTCTGTAGATTTATGGAAATACCTCTTCAGACTTTCGGTTTTGTACACCCAATCTCAAGTCGGGGGACATCCTTTGATTTTAGGAATGTATTGGCTTGTGACCACAGACACTTATATTGGGTATCGATCAGTAAATATGGCAATATCCAACAGGGAAATAGCAAAGAACCTTATCCTTTATCCCCCCCGAAGAACCGAGTTCATCAGTTAGACCAAGATTTACATTAATGTAAAAATCTCCACCTACGAAGGACCCTGAATGTTATGGACATTTTTGGGCACTACAACCCCAATCATAAATGTCAATATACCAAGGGCTCTTAAGTCCCTAAAAGTGTTGTACCGACTCCTAAAAGATCAAGGTCAACTGATTACATCTTTTCCCAGAAGTTCTCCATGAAAAACTACTCAAAACTGGTGAAAACTGGACCATTTCACCTGCTCCATAGGAAAAGTGCGTTGCATCCCACCTGAATACACACAGTAGGTGCGATGCATGTAAAAACTCCCTTCTATGGGGTGTGATGGGCGAGAAGGGACAAATGGCAGGGTCAATCTGCAAGGTGGAGGAGCATGGAATCTTCCAGAAACTTCTCCTGTGACACTTGACTCTCTGAATTCGACCAGGGATGAGTAAGAGATCATCAATCTCCAAGTGGAATCAAGAACTATCAGAGAGAAGATGCTAATCAAATCTCAAAAGCTGACTCACCCCCCTTGCAAACATCTATATATGGATCCCTCATCCCAGAGATCCAAAGGCCGGAATTTTGTATCTTGTAAGGAAGTACTGTTGGTTTCTTGGTGCAACATCATAGTGTTGGGTGATCTAAGCTTTTCATGAGGTGAAGAAGGGCTTCTTGCTGAGAGGATGATGCTGGGTCAGAACAATTGGTTGTAATTCTCTTGGCTCTTTCTTGATTATCAATAAAGCTATTCAAGTTTTCCTCCATACTCTTGTATGATTTATGTTTTATGAATTTGTATGGTCAATTTACATCTGATCCTATATTGTTTATGATAATAGATCTATGTTCTCATATAGTGTTATGCTGCTTTGATTCTACAGGTACTCTGTGAAGCTGGGTACATAAGAAAGCAAGTAGCCAAGGATTATCAGAAGAGAGAGGAATCGAGCAAGGAACCAAGCGCAAGACAGAGGTTGGTCTCCTTTATTCTTCTCTCATCTATCTCTCATAAAGGAAAATGAAAGTAGTTTTAGTTTGTTTGTTTCTAAGGTAGCTACCAGCCTTAGTGGGATTAGTAGCTCTGCATAGACACTATTACCGGTAAAAAAATGGCGACTCCGCTGGATACCGAGTAGATTGTTTGTTCATCTACATTTGTTTACTTTATAAAATTACAAACGGAGCCTGAAGTCAAGCCAGCTAGCCTTCGAACTGCATTTGCTATGCAAGTGAAAAGTAGATCAACGCTGCTTCAGTCAATCTCTGGGTTTTTTTTTATGAATTAAACAATCGATTTACAAACTCTATAATTGCCCTTATGGTGGCTCTAGTAACCTCCTTAGATCTACCCCTATGATTGATTTACTGATTACCACTTGCTCGGCCTAAATCCCGAACTAAACTGCAAACTGTGACCCAGAACCCAATCAAATTCTCATCCCTAGTCCAACGCACCGTCTTTTCTGTGAACTTCAAATGCAGTGCACTTCCCGAGTGTAGTAGGCGTGTTGCATTTCAGTTTCACTGTGTTATAGGTGCGCTGATCACACAAGGCCTTGTTCCTAAATTTTGGTTTCTGTGTTCACTCTTTTCAGATCTATTCAGGAGTTTTGCTACCTGTAGTCAGTACACCTCTGTTTGAAACCCCTTTCCTTGCTGATATTCCGCCTCCATTGTGCAAAGAACTATAAATGTTTTTATGTATTTTTTGAGTCATTTTCAGTTCTCCTTTACAAAGAAGTAGCGTAATTGTACTGTCGTTTCTTGATTTGAAAGTGTCGCAAGTGTCGTTTTCAGTCATAGAAGAGAATCTGATTGTTCTTGATAGTCGATTACACTAATACTATTGTATTTGATCTAAATTAGTAGTTTTTATAGTGTCTAAAGCAAGTTTTCAATTCCAAATTGCAAAATGTTGTCATTTTCCTCATTTTTTCTTGAAAAGAAACTTGTTAGTAATTGTCACTTTGAAAAATAATTCATATTTGCGCTTAGCTTTCTTTTTATCATTTACACATTAAGAAGGCTGAAAACAAATGCATGCATGTGCATTTTCATTTATACTGTTTGTCTGTTTGATTTAGGACAGTGCATATAGTGTGTGCTCTTTTCTCTTTGTTGAAAGAACGCCATCTTTCTTTCCTTAGTAGCTAGGATTTTCATTTGCAAAAAGAAGACTAAACGACTGTTTATCATCTTAGATTACATTTTAGGAATTGTACATCTACATCACGTGGTGAACCTGAAAGGAAAATTTCTTAAGCAAGATCAACTATAAAATAAATTTAATGAATCTAAAAACGCTTTGGAACCTAATGCACAACATCTAGAAGTCTAGGCTAGAGACGTATTCCAGCATCGTAAAGCCTGGTAACTGTTGTTTTCACTGTTGGTTGGGTGATTCCTCCACTTTGAGACGATAAGTGCTAGTACAAACTTGTGCTCCCATGTACCGTCGAGTATATTTTGGGAGACCACAATAGGCTTACTCCTTTATCCATAGGAAGCTGTGTCTGCTGCCCTATCGATCGCAATGCACTGAACACAGCATTCGGGAAGATTGACTATCGTACTGTAAAAAGTATTCTGCAGTTTTGCGATTGGTTTGGTAATCCCTCTGTCTAGATTTCCAGAGCAGTCCCTTTCATTCCTTTTCAGACTCCTTAATGGAAAAGGTCCATCTGAGCACTTGTCACTTCAGGCTCATTAAAAATCGAAGGTGACTAGAGTCATCTTTTGTTTTTTCTCGACTCTTAAAAATTAAAAAAACAAGTTGTGTCAAAGCATCTAAAATTTATTTTAAACGGAATAATTATCACCTTTCCTAAGTTGATCTTAGGTTGAGGAAAATGGAGTCCACCAACCAAGGAGTTCCCCTTGGAGAAAATCTTAGACCCTTCTCCTCTTGGGGAGATGTTGGTGCACCCCATATGGCCACATTGTCACTTCCAGGATTGACAATTGGTTTGCCCGTATGGCTCTTCTCAACCTCCATCATTCAGAACATCGCAATTCCTGAACAATCGAGTCAGCAACTAAACGATTCCAGAGTTACCCCCCAACCCTCTACTTCATCCAATTCTTCCTCCCCTCCTTCCTCCTTGCTTGATGAAGCTGGTAAAGCCAAAAATCAAGTACCTGAGAAGAAGAAGGAAAAGAAGAAGAAAGAGAAGAAGAAGAAGGAGCCAAAGGTGAAAAGGGGCAACCAAGCATCGTCTAGCGAAAATCCACACACTGCACAGACCAGGCATAAATCGCCGTGTGTCATTTGCAAAGGAGACCACTATCATCGAGATTGTCCTTGCATCCCTCAGATCTTAAGGGACTGGTCTCCTCGTTTGCACAACCCGGTGTCGTCAACCTCTAATGTTCATGTTGAAAATACACTGTCAACTAGTGAAAGTGAAGCTCCTGGACAAAAAGGAAAATGTAAATTTCCTTGTAAACTATGTGAAGGCGATCACACCGTACACCGTTGTCCCTTCTTAGATGAGGCTGAAATATTTTTGGACGACCATTCTGTTTCACCACTACGGCTTCCTCCTGGATATAAGAAACTCTTGCCGAGTCCGTCACTAGTTGAAAATCCGGCTGACACGCCCTTGTGATCGACCGAAGCATCTATCATTGAAGATAGACCATCTGAATCCACACTAGATGAAAGTCAAAAGGTCGAGGCAGCAATTGACCCGGTCTTGCCTTTAGAGGTTCCATCTTCAGATGATATAGTCACCGAAGAGAACAAGGATGACACCGTCCAAATTCTTTTCGTAAGCACAGACTCTGATGAACATGGGGGCAACTTACCAATTCCTTTACCGCAGGAAGGAAGTTCATCAGAGTCGTACCCGACCATCTATTCGGTCCCACCTCCAAGCAACCTGGTTGTTTCCTTTGACTGGAATCTACTAGGTAGACCCCGTTTACCGGGTAGTGTACCATTCCGAATCATCGCTCAAGTATATAGAATGGTTATGGCTGGTACCATCATAGATGAAGGGGCTTCTGTGAGTATCCTTTCCTCAACTGCTTGGAAAGCGCTTGGTTCACCATCGCTTTTGCCTGAGATGAGAAATCTAACAGGCTTTGACAAAGGAACCAGTCGACCGTTAGGGATCCTTCCCAATGTGCCCATAACATTGAGAGGGAAAACAGTTCACATGAATGTAATGGTAGTCCAAGGACCCCTGGATTATAATCTACTCCTTGGACGAGACTATATTTATTGCATGGGAGCCATTGTCTCATCACTCTTTAGAGTAATGTGTTTTCCGCATGAAGGAAGAGTGGTCAAACTCATAGACCAGCTTTCATTCCCCAGATCACGCATAGCAAATAGTCATATACCATCCCTGAATGGTCTTTTCATGCAAGGAATGTCTCATCAATCCCCAGTCCGTCCACCTGATGAGCGCGAGTGATTCGGGAGACATGACTGAAACCCAGGGGGCATGCACCCTGGTCTGCTTCGGCAGGAAAACTTCAGGTATAGGGTAGGTTCCCGCGAGGGATATATGACTAGTCTAACACACCCGTCGATTTAGGAAAATGGGGATTAGGCTAGAATAAGATTCCCTCGTCAAAGTTATGTGAGTGGAGGCGTCTGCGCCACTCGCCTTTGTCTATTTCGGTAGACATTGCCGAAGAAGTGTTTTGTTTGTAACACAGATAGAACAATCTTTGTTAACCTGAAAGAGGTAGGCCTTTCCTGATAAAACAAATGTTTTGTTTGCAAATTGAGGGGTAACCTCGAAACTCTATTTCACTATACTTGGGGGCATGCAAACCATTTGGCGTGCAAGCGAAGAGAGAATATTTATTTTTTATATTTGTAGGTCCTCTAACCCTCTAAACTCGTAGGATTGGTCGTTTCCTTTCATAAAGAAAGGACGTTGGGAAAAGCTTTGAAAAATGCAATTTTTTAGATGAGACATTCTTATTATGCGACTAGATCGAGCAGTTTTAACGCGGACTTCAAGCTCGTTAAAAAATAAACATAAGCAATGAGCAAGTGTTTCCCCCAGCATTTAAGCTCATTTTAAAATAAAAAATGAACCAATTTCCGGTAAATAACCATCGTGAATGTAGTACTTCAGCCTTTGAAGCCTTGGTCGTGTTCTCATCATCACCTCCACTCTGTATTGGCTGATCATTCACCTCCACTTGATTGTTTACCCCTTTTGAGGAACAGTTGCGAAGAGTGATCCTATTAGCCATCCTTGTAACACTGCCATGATTGGAAAATTCCAAACCTTACATGGAATCAGCTGCTACCCGAATTTATCACTCGTTCCTCAAAGACGAGTCTCCTTTAAGCTCTTTTCAATTGAATCGTAAAATATGAAAAGATTGTCGAGCCATTGGCCTCTCCAGCTCGTTAAAGTGACCGGAAGTGCTATCCCTCCTTTAGATTTTAATCTTTTTGGACCTGAGGGATTATTACACAAAGAGATCGAGCGCTTGTTTTGTTCGGCTCGTTAAAAGTACCGAAAATTCATCCTTTCTATATTATTTTATACTTTTTTTGGACTTAAGGGATTAGATGATGAAAAAGGATTTTTGGAGTTTCCTTTACGTCCCGTTTCAGACTCTCTAAAATTTAAAAGGACCAAGTTATCTTTGTCGTTAAACTTGTTAAAACCTAATAGCGACAAACTTGTCCATAACAGACAAGAACGAGTTTCACTATCGCTAGGCTCATTAAAACATAGCAATGGGTTTTCCTGAAGGGAAAATTATAGAACAAGCATATGTTATCCTCCTCAATCTTGAAAAAAATAAAGAGGTACTGGTCAGCAATGACTGGGGAAAAATTGGGAAGAAAACTTGAAGAAACTATGTTGGTAGCAAGTCGCTCTTGAACATGACACTTTCACTCTGCATCCAAGTCGGGTTGGGTTGTTCCATTCACTGGTCACATCACCATGCTTCTATCACACCATCCACATTTGGGGTTAATGCTACAGATCCATCATGTCAGTTTCGGTGATATGTTCAAGAGAATTCGCTCAGAGAATTCACCTGTGTCTCACCCACTGCAATACATTTACGCTCCATTATTTCATGACCGCCACCCTGAACCTTATATCACCAGATCATTTTCACCTCCATTAAAATCATTTGCTTTGTTCCGTGTCATTGATGTGGGATTCACTAAGGCCCTCCTATGACGGATCGCTTCTTTTCGACATCACCTCATTATCCGAGAAGTCGGTCTAGGAACAACCCTTTCAGTACTTTGAAGCTTGCATGCCTCAATGGCAAGTTTCTCACTTCCAACGACAGGTTTACATCAATGGCCTTCGACCGAAAGATTTTGCGTGGTGTTCGACGCCAAGTCCTTTATTCACACCACGCGAATTGTACTGTAGTACCTTAAGGGTCATCATCATTATCGGTGATTCCTCTCGCGCCTGTTAACAGCTTACATCATTGGCTGGTAATCAGGCAATGTCTTTCCATGTTCGACTCCAGAACATCTCTCACATGGATCGACTTGTACTTAGAGTGAACATCAAATGAGATTGAGGAACCCAGATCTAGTGTCATCCATCCGGGCTGCGATATATATTCAGGAAAATAAATACATCAAATGTACATCATTGCTGCACAGATAATCATCCAATCTAAGGGATGATGGCTCTACCAGAATCATCAGTCTACACTCAGACGATTGTCTGTCTCATGTACATGAAAATGAATTTATAAAGTTGAGCATTGGAATGCCCGCCACAGCTAGATCATGAAAATATTATGAAGATAATGTATTGTATTGTATCTTATTACAGGTCTCCTTCCAGCTCGAAAGAACTTCAGATTCTCATGATAAAGCATTTCACCCAACATCGACAAATTAGCAACCTCATGCTTTAGGGGGCAACTCTTATAGACATTTTTGGGCACTGCAACCCCAATCATAAATGTCAATAAACCAAGGACTCTTAAGTCCCTAAAAGTGTTGTACCGACCCCTAAAATATCAAGGTCAACTGATTACATCTTTTCCCAGAAGTTCTCCATGAAAAACTACTCAAAACTGGTGAAAACTGGACCATTTCACCTGCTCCATAGGCAAAGTGCGTTGCATCCCACCTGAATACACACAGTAGGTGCGATGCATGTCAAAAATCCCTTATATGGGGTGCAATGGGCGAGAAGGGACAAATGGCAAGGTCAATCCACAAGGTGGAGGAGCATGGAATCTTCCAGAAACTTCTCTTGTGACACTTGCCTCTCTGAATTCGACTAGGGATGAGTAAGAGATCATCAATCTCCAAGTGGAATCAAGAACTATCAGAGAGAAGACACTAATCAAATCTCAAAAGCTGACTCACCCCCCTTGCAAACATCTATATATGGATCCCTCATCCCAGAGATCCAAAGGCTGGAATTTTGTATCTTGTAAGGAAGTGCTATTGGTTTCTTGGTGAAACATCATAGTGTTGGGTGATCTAAGCTTTTCATGAGGTGAAGAAGGGCTTCTTGCTGAGAGGATTATGCTGGATCAGAACAATTGGTTATAATTCTCTTGGCTCTTTCTTGATTATCAATAAAGCTATTCAAGTTTTCCTCCATACTCTTGTATGATTTATGTTTTATGCATTTGTATGGTCAATTTACATCTGATCCTATATTGTTTATGATAATAGATCTATGTTCTCGTATAGTGTTATGCTGCTTTGATTCTATAGGTACTTTGTGAAGCTGGGTACATAAGAAAGCAAGTAGCGAAGGACTATCAGAAGAGAGAGGAATCGAGCAAGGAACCAAGCGCAAGACAGAGGTTGGTCTCCTTTATTCTTCTCTCATATATCTCTCATAAAGGAAAACGAAAGTAGTTTTAGTTTTTTTGTTTCTAAGGTAGCTACCAGCCTTAGTGGGATTAGCAGCTCTGCATAGACACTATTCCCCGTAACACTGAACCTGAAAATGAAGATATTAGGTCAGTTCTTCTCATCGGTGAAGCCCTCTGTTTTAAATATGGAATGGAGGATGATGATATTAGAACATGTATCAATAGCCCCAACTCTAATTCTGATTCAACCCACTAGTTATTAGAATCTGTAATGAGTTGCATCATTCAGGAAACCATTGAACTAGAAACTAAAGTGGAAAAAATTCTTGTTATTGCACCCCATAACAATATTCCTGTAGAAATTCATCTAATGAAAACACTAAATGACAATCCTAACCTTTCAACTTCCCAGTTTGAAGAGTTGTTGAAAGTCCTTTGGGACAGGAAGGAAGATTTTTCCTAGGAATATATGGATATGAAAGGAATCCCTGCTGATCTATGCACCCATCACATATACCTAAAAGAAGAATTTTGACATGTTAGACAACCACGAAGAAGGATGAATCCTCCCTTGAAGAACATTGTCAAAGAAGAAATACAAAAGCTACTAGATGTGGGGTTTATTTATCCAATCTCAGTCAGCCAATGGGTATCCCCACTAGTCATTGTTCCAAAGAAAAATGGCAAGTGGTGGATCTATGTTCATTACAGGGAATTGAATAAAACAACTCAGAAAGACCACTTTCTCTTACCCTTTATTGACCAAGTCCTTGATACATTAGCTAGGAAGAAGTTCTTATCCTTTCTAGATGGATTTAGTGGATATTACGAGATCCAGATAGCTCCTGAGGATCAGGATAAAACTGCTTTTACTTGCCTTTACGAAACCTTCACATATTGAGTCCTTCCATTTCGCCTCTATAATGCACCCGCTACCTTTCAATGGAAAATATGGGGAAATTTTTCTGATCGAGTTAATGAGAGCGTTGAAATATACATGGATGACTTCACCCCATATAGGGATTATTTTGAAGAGGATCTGGAAAACTTAGAGAAAGTACTTAAATGATGCAAACAAACACATGTTTCTCTTATTATAATAAAATTCTATAAGATGATGGAAGAAGGAATAATTTTTGGCACACTTGCTTTCAGTTGCAGGAATAGGGGTTGATACTACCAAGGTAGAGGTAGCCTTAAATTTTCCTACAGCAAAGACACCAATGATGGGACATAGCTTTACTTTTTATGCTCTCTGTTATATACGTTTTATAGAAAAAATATCTAAGATAGGATTTCCACTTTTACAATTATTACCTAAAGATGCAAAATTTGTGTGGACAGATGCATGTGAATCAACTTTCTTGGAAATCAAAGAACTACTTTGTAAAGCTTTGATATTATGTGGTCCTGACTGGAAGATCCCATTTCATATCTCCATAGATGCTTCTCATATAGCAGTAGGGGCAGTCTTAGGACAACATGAGGACAAGAAACTGTATGCGATTTACTATGTCAACAAGAACCTAACTCTTGCTGAGTTGAACTATACATTAACTGAAAAAACGTTTTTGGCTATTATCTATGCTTATTAATAAATTTCGGTATTATATTATAAGGTATCCCACTTTCGTGCACACTAATCATTCATCCTGTTGTAACATTTTTTATTTTTGATAAGTTAGAATAAATTAGACAAAAAATGAAAATATATTTACAAAATGTTAAGATAGGATGTGGACAAAAAGAATATTGAATAAAAAATGTTAGGAAAATATTTTGATAAATATGTCCATATCAAAAAAAATGTTAGGATAGATGCCCTAAAAATGAACGCAAAATAAAATGTTAGGTTAGATAGAAAAGAAAAAGAAATCAACTCTGAAATTGTTGCAAATATAAATGCCACTACTTTGTTCTAAATTCAGTTTGAAAAATAATAGTTGTGTGCAATTTGTTTAGATGCCACACTAGGTTATTTTATCCAATTATATAGTTGCATCATAATTGGATTTGTTTTAAATTAATTCTCATAGGTAGAAAATAAATTGGCTCAATGGTTTAATCTGAGCTAATGGAGGGAATAAGGTATAGAGATAGATTGTTCATAAAAATAAAATATTGGGTTGCTAGTTTAAATGCACTCTGAAAGGATAAGTAAAAATGCTAGGAATAGAAGGGTAGGTAGAAATATGAAAGTTTGAGATGTTGAAATAGTTATTTCCTAAAGATCAAAACATTAGGAAACATATTGATGATGGGAGTTCGAATAACTAAAGTTGACCTTATGTTATTTCATTCATATGATATCGATCCATTTGTTAAATCATCCGGACCCACAGCCGCCGTGTCTGCCTATCATATCGCGACCCCACCATTCATTCCCGCTCACATCTTAAATTCCCTCCACATCACCTCTCATCCTGCACACTCCTCTGCATATAACCCACACTCCCTTTCAGCCCTCATTCCCCGTCTAAAGTATATCGGAGGGGGGGGGGGTGAAATGGGAAGTCTTTAATACGGCTTACATAAACCACAAAAATTACCTTTTAGTCTTTCGGGACTAGAAATCCCAAAACCACAAACCACTCTGTCTTACCCCCGAACATGATATCCTTCATATTCCTTTACCGCCACCCCACATCACCTCAACGCATGTTTCACTTCATATATCCTGTCCAATTATCTGTTGCCTATCCATTGCCCATTTGTTTCCGCTCCCGCGCATTTATAACCAAATGTCTGTTAATTAACCCGTTGGATAATTAATGAATTTTCAAATGTTCAGCGCCACCCTCCCACTCCATTTTTCTATTTATAAACATTGTGTCAAGCATCTCAAAGGTTACACAGATAACTTCTGGGACCAAAATTATTCTTCAAGCCCGCTTTCTCATACAGCTCATCCACTTGTCCTGTTCGCAAGCACATCTTCCAGGTCCACTTGTCAGTTTCCTGTCTCCACTCTGGTAACTACTTTTACCATTTTGTCATTTACAATCCACAGTTTTGTTTGACAAAATGATTTCGAAGGGAAAAACAATTGGAAAAGTTTCAAATCCTCTAATTCACCCAAAGGTTGATTTCCACCATATTCCATTAGTTGACAAGGATTGCAAAATCATTGAGACTTCTTCTCAATTTGATTTATTTTAAATTTATTGCTGGTGGGAAGAGAAGCTAATTGACTAGAGTGATGAAATTGGGCTCTAGGAATCCAAATTACCCCACTATAATTTTTCACAAATATAGAGAGCTCTAGAGTTTGTGTGAAAATGCCATGAATCCTATGATCCCGACCAAAGAGAAATTATCTCGCCTACTAGAGAAATCCTTTGTCCCATTAAGGCTGATTTAATTGAGAAAATGTTGCAGACCCCTGCCACTATACCAACTCATCCTTTTTCAGATGAAAACCTAATAGAAGCTTATAACAAACCGGACTTTACCAAGAAATCCCAGACCCTGGAACTGTTTTTAGCAATTGTTAGTCCTCTACCAAAGAGAATATACCCTTATGATTCATCTACCTTTCCTGATAGAACCAGGCATATTACTACTATCCTATCCTATTTTCTTGGTTATCACTCGGACCAGTGTATCAGTGAAGCCATTCTTGGTTTCTTATCCATGTTTTCTTCTGATTCTAAGCCTATTTTTATTTATGATTTCAGTGATTTCATAGTTTAAACTATACATGAGCAGTTTGTCAAATTTAACACTGAATAAGTATTCAAGTATGCTTCAGTACTTGTGTCTCGTTTTATATATTTTCAGGGAGACAAATTCCCATTTCCTTTGCAGAAACTTGATGAAGAAGGACAACAACAGACAATGATTTTCTAGAGTTCAATGGGGATGAAGGAGACAAAAGAATTCACATACAAGCAGTTCATAGAACTATTTATTCATCCATCCCTCAGCCTTATGAGCAGCACTCCATTACCAAGGATCATTGAGGAGATTTTCAAAGAACTTTAGTTCATAGATCAAGCTACAACAGAAGATTGGTATTGCTACCAAAACTACATACAAATTAGGGTTTTTGGTTGTGATCTTCCACCCTACAAACTGCCAAAGTACCTCCCTGTTAGAATCTTGGCACTGGAGTAATTGAGGCACAGATTGAATGTAGATGAAGTACATTTTGTAGATTCCAAAAAGAAATCACAATTTAAGGTTAAAGCTCAAGTTGGTCCCTTCATTTGTAATACCAGGGCAGCAAGGGAGGAAGCTGATAAGCTGTTAAAAGAAATGAAATTTTCTCTCAGTTTCTCTTGGTCATATGACCCATTAGGAGTCATCTCCAAACTCAGGGTGGAAAATAAGTTCACACCATATCATCATACAGTTAGGACTGAGATAGAGCAGTTCAAGAATCAGTTGGAATGGAGTAAGAAGACCCTCCAAGAGGTTGAGGAGCAGGTAGTCTCGACATCAAATATGCAAACTCTGATTGCATAGGAAGATACTTCCAAGAGAGGGATGGAAGAAAAATATTCACCTGCAACAGAGGAAAAAAGCCAAGGCATCAAAGTCTTTCACAAGAAACATAAACAAAGGGTCTCTATGAATGTTGATTCATAGTCTGGTAGACAGTGTTAGTGTGAGTATCTTCATCCCTCCATCAGTGATCAAATTTCTCTTTTTTCATGCATATTAGGTGTCCCATTTGATTAGTTGCATTCCAGTAGGTCATGGATAACCTGATGGTAGTGGTTCATTGTCAATTTCCATCATGGCATTTACCTCCTGGCCTGTTTTCACATGTTTAGGTCATTTACTATGATTTTGTTTCATTCCATTTACCAAGATCGGTTTTAGGGTTTTAGTCTCACTAGGTCTAGGGTTTTCCACCATGGTCATTCAAACCTCAATAAAAGGTCAGCAGGCACATGAGGAGGTTTTATAAGTTCATAAGATCAAAAATTCACCAATGATATGCTCAATAAATGGTTTTTACCTCAAAACTCTGTTTTGAGGTGAAAACGGGGTTTTTTATTGTTATGTACAAATATTATGTAATTTAACGTGTTTTTTATATGTAATAAGTTCCATCTACTGCCCTTGCTCACCTTTCAAACTCTAGCCACTACAGGCAAAAGCAAAAGCATCAATGCATCATTTCATCAAGTGATCAAGAAAAGTCAATTTAAATGAAAAACAGAGTTTATGACCAAAAGTGACTTTGACATTAGAAAAATGGGTTTGAAATAAGTAAAAATTAAAATGCATCCATATATAAAGTGAAAGGAGTGCTATTCATCTATTTCATTGTGCAAGATACCCTTGGAGAGCTAAAATCGCGATTTGGAGGCAAACTGAACAAATGAAGTTAAAAACCCTGTTTTCCAAGAAAATTTGCCTAGCGCTGCACATCAGACTAGCACTGCGCATCAGTGGGTTTCTGCCAGTGAAAATTTACAAGGGCGCTACGCATCAGGAGGGTGCTGCGCGTTGGGCCCAGTGTGCTGTGCATCAGTCCAGAAGTTGCCAAAACATTCCAAATCACTCAATAACCCTAAAAAACGTTTCATTTCTCTTCTACAAGTAAGTCCTCATTGCATTTGAGCTGAATTTGATCTTCTACTTGTGTTCTTCATGAGTTTTGCATTTTGAAAAGTAAACCCTAGCTTGTCTTCATCAATTTCCATTTCATTATACAATTTTCACTCCATAACCACAAGCAACATCATTTTCCTCTTTTCTATACTCCATTGCCCTAAATCACTTCATTAATCCCATTTTCCATATCCCACTCCCCTAAAAAAAGTCATTCCCTTCATCAAACCCTAAATCCTTCACAAAACCCTAGTTTCCCAAAACCTATCCCTTCATTCCCCAAACTCCATTTCCCATTAGTAAAATCTCTTCATACTCATCTCCCTTGTCTTCCCTCATCACGATTTTCCATTATATTATCATCACATCACTTCCCTAAGAAAGGCACCAAGCACCATGGCAAGAAATAGTGAGTCAAGCTATGAAGAAGAAACACTAAGTGATAGTTCAAGAGAAAGGAATATATAGCCTAGGAGACCTCATAAGGGTGGACAAATTATCAGAGAGGAACCTATTAGCATGACTGAACTCCTTGCTTGCCCCCTTGCTACCACTTGTTTCAGATATGTCTTGCTTTGAGTTTTGTGGGATGGTTGAGAGGGTTAAATACCATCATGATTTAGCAAGGCAATTTGTCATAAACATGGAGAATAATGTGGTGCACCTTGCTGGAATCAACTTCACTCTTGCACAAGCTATTATTGCAGAAGCCACTAGAATGCTAGATGTAGGGGAAAAGTGGAACAAAAGGCAGAATATCAGCAAGCAACATTATGAACCATATATTAAGGCCAAATATCATGGTAAACTGAGTAGGGTGTTTCCTTTCAAGTTCTTCGAGGACCGGTATGTTCCACTTATGAAACTTATCATCAAATACTTCACATGTGAAGGTAGATTCTCCAGACTCTATGCCTACCATATTAGATTACTTATGCACTTCACTAGGGTTAGAATGATGATTATTCCATATTTCATATGCAAAAACATAGAGAGGATGACTGTGATTGCAAAAATGAAACCATGCCAACAGCAACTCAATAGTATTTATCACTTTGCTATCATCAAAATTATTGTTGTGCATCAGCTCACTCAGTCAGGAGTGTCATGGGAAACTTTCATTGCCCATGAAAGCTTCAAGGGGCCTCAAAATTTTTGCAGATCCTCAAGAGGAAGGTGAGCCTTCCTAGCAACAAAGAGAGCCTGAAAGAAAAACTGAAGAGGCTCACATTCATGTGTTTATAACTTATGAGAAAGGCACCAAGAGGCTTTTTGTAGCTGCCAAATGAGTATTATCTCCACCGGGGTGGAAGGGGTCTCATTTTCTTCACCGGATCACAGGCAAATGTTATCTTCACCTGGGGTGAAAGGGGCTTTGCCTTCTTCTTCAGCTGAACAGGTACAAGATAAAGACAAAGGAAAGCAAAAAGTGCATGATGAAGGCCCTACTGAAGGGCAATATAGGGATTTTGTTTTGGTTGAGGAAGATGACACTGATTTGGGCTCTCAAAGCTCAAGACTCAAGGATGTGATCATCAAAGAGAAGGAGGCTGAAATTTAAGCCTTGTCACTTGACCTAGAGAGGACCAAATGGATCATTAACTTCCTTGAGCAAGAGAACAAGCAACCAGATGACAAACAAGCAATTATGGAGCTGCAAACAATTAGGGAAAATAGGCAAGTGGCAAAAAGAGGAAAAACCAAGGTGACATCCCTAGAGCAGGAAATTTAGGCTGACCGAGAATCTTGGTTGGAAAGAGTGAATATCCACCTTGAGAAGCTGCTTGACAAGACTAATATTGAGAAGAAAATGTTGTGCCACGTGGCTTACCATTACTCAACTCGGAATAAAATCTGCAAGACAAGGATAAATGGCCTAAAAGCTAAGTTAAAGAGAGCCTTAAAAGCCAAAAAGGAACAAGACAAACTTAAAATTTTGGCTGAAGCTTCCTTGGCTCAACAAAGAAATTAGTAAGCTTGCCTCTTGCCAAATTTGAAGCAATTTTGAGAAAATTTTGTCATTTCACAATTTTTAAATGCAAAACACAGGAACTTTCAGTTGATGCGCAACGACACCGGCGATGCGCATTGTGTTGGCTAGGAATTTTACAAAATGTCTTGAATCTTTGGATTCCTCATGGAAAAATAATGAAACCCAAAAAGTTTCATGAAATTTGGACGAGATATGGGTCACCTAAAGGGCAAAAAACACCTTAAAAATGCCCTCTCTGCCACTTTTTGGACCCATAGGAACCAGTCTTGGGAGAAATGATTTTTGAAGGGGAAAATGGACTCCAAATCCAAAAATTATAGTTGTCTTAGAAAGTAGATAGATAGATATTTCCAGCAAGCTATCTTGGGCCTGATTTGGTGAAGTGGAAGGCCTTCAAACTCAAACTTGAAGTGGCGTTGTGCATCAGTTAAAATTTTTCCAATTTTGCCTAAAAACTCAGAATTTCGCCTAGTTTGCTGCCAGTTTGACTTTTTCTTCTCTCTTTGGTAAATTGATGATGTAATATGATGTAAAAGTGATGAAAAATGACTTGAGGTGGTATATACATCAATTAGAGTTAGTTTTAGGATGAATGAATCTGTTTCCATAGTTTTAGAAGCAAGTTGTTCCACTGCCTATTTTTCAGTTCCTAGTTTAGATCTTGTTGAAACAACTCCTTGACTCATCGATTCAACTCCTGATGGCTAGAATAGGTGGTTTGATTCCTATATCTTGTACTTTCTTAGTCATTTGTCAAGGTTGGACTCTTGTGGATGCATTGAGCTACTTTGTAAATCACTTCTGCAGTTTGGCAAGGAAATGAACCAGGGTTTTGCAGCATTTTGTGGGATTCTTGTGGTAATGTGAATTAGCATTGTTTTCACCTTTGTTATTTAGTTTATCTTATGTGTATATGTGCCATCGTCTATCTTTTTCTTCATAACTAAATGAATCAAGATTAAAGGCTGGAATCCATTGATGTTTAGTGCTTTGCCTTGGGGTTTTATTTAGTGTTAAATGTTTTCTATTGTTTGAAGAGGACTCATGAAATTTGCATGCCCTCTTCAACTCCTCACCAGTCTTTAGACTCACCATCACATTAATTTCAAAGTGCTAAAACAATTTCCTACCTCGTGCCACAGAAACCTCTACAAAGCTAAGTTGATTTCCCAGACCCAAAGCTGCCTTCCTCATCTGATCCAGTAACCAACCATTAAAATCAAATCAATTTCCTCTGAGCATACACCTAGCCTAAAATTAGTATTCAAATCAGTCATATCAAGCCTTATTTGCCATATTTTCTTTCAGATTGACAAGGAGAGAGCCCTCTCCCGACCTGGTAGGGCTAGCTACCAGGTCAAGCGTGGTTTGATGTTACCCTAGACCTGCCTTTCTCAACCAGAGGTAGATTTAGGCTATAATAGACAGTCTATACAATCTCCAACTCAATCTACCACTTCTCATGAACAACAGATAGTCCAAATTGTTGGAGGAATTCCAAGGAATAAAGAGGAAGACATCTTCCATGTCTTTAGTGAAATCAAAAGAAAGAGTGAAGAATTGAATTTGAATACTTACACCCAGTTTTAGAAGCATTATTCTAGCTCTCAAACTAGTTTTCTTTCATCCTTCGACTTTGAGAAGGGGAAGATGCAAATGGATTTCTTGCAAGCCCCAGTTCCTCAGCCCAGGACTGTAGCACAATACCAGAAACACACTTCTTTTGAGTTTAATGTTAAGGTTGTGCACCCAATTGATCAAATTGAGATGCACAAACAAACTGGACAGATGATTGCTTCAACCTTGACAAACACTGCTATGAGTTTGTCAAAAGTGCAAGTTACATTGGCCAACATTCAGTCACAATTAAATTTGGAGAAGGTCTCCTCGTTAGCAAAGGAAACCAAGATTCAATCCTTGGAAAACCTAGTGCTAAGGATGGGATACGATCCATCAAACATAAATGATACAGAGGAGCTCATTGAGAAAAAGAACACTCAGGTTGTAGCATTAAAGAGACAGTTGAAACTACCAGCATCTAAGGATCCAACAGCCAAAGAAATCAAGGAGATAGAGACTCAAAAGTCAGATATGATGAAGCTCATCGTAGAAAACAATTTCCAAATAAAATAAATGGAGGAGAAGATGGATAAATTGGTTAAGGAGAAGGAGGAAGATATCAAGAACATTCAAACTTCAATGGATGTAGTTTCTCTTGTAGCAGTTCCCATTACCAGAGTTTCTACTTCAGCCACTACATCAGCAACAGGTACAATAGAAGGAGCTGAACATCTTACTGAATTTGTTCAAAACCTGTCTATCCAGATAGGAGAAATCAATAAACTAAAGGATGAACTCAAAGAATTACAACTTATGAAGTCTATATTAGACAGTTCACATACAACTGAAACAAACAGACTCAGAGGCGAAGTGGAAATGTTGTAAAGAGAGCTCATAGATTCTTTCATAGGAAAAAAGTTGGGTTTAACAAAAGAAATTTTGTGGGAGGAAATCATAGAAGAAATCAAGGATATTTGGCCCCCCATTAAGATAATATTCAATCAGAAAGGTCTCTTGGAAAAAGCTCAGGAAGCAGTGGAATCCATAACTATGTAGCTGAAGGATTTTCCAGAGACTGCCTCTGATATAATCAAATTTCTAAATTCCAAGGATGACTATGAGATTGAGGAATTAATAATAAGCAACAAAACTGCAATGATATTATAGGTAAATAAGATTATCAGTAAGAAAAATCCCACCCTTCAGCTACAAGAAAAGTGCAGCAATGTTAACAACATAGTTCAGAGATTTTTCAAAAAAATTGAACCTTTGGTCGCAAGGGTTTACCTTCTATGATGGTTATTAATGATAAATTAATGCCAATTGAGGATTATGTCAAGAAGTTAATATAGGTGGGCACCCATGCAACTTCAGTCGCCAATATCAAAGGATCAGCAACATCAGCTCTCATAATAAAAACCCTCAAGGATTCTTTCTTCATCTTGGATGAAATAAAGCATATCTTTTTGGTAAAACCCACTTTTACTAAATACATTGAGATGGAAGAAATCTACAGGAGGGTAGCAAATATTTCTATCCCAGATAAGAAACGCTGGGAAGAATTAACAGATTTACTTGATTAAGGATAATTGAACAACATTCAGTTTTTGAGGGAATAGTCAGGCAACTTCAACCATTTTTCAACATTTTCAATAATAGTCATCAAACAGTGTAGCACCAAAATAGTTCCAGATCATTAGGAAGTTTTATTTTGATTATTAATAATCTATTTTTGTAAATCAATTTAGGATACATTTTGTCCTACTATTGTATAAATAATTCCCTTCACCAGTTATTAAGAGTTGCACCCTTGAAGAAACATTTCTAGACATCTGATGTAATTAATCTTTCTGGACCATTAATACGAAGAAAATGATTCTGAATTCTATTTTACACAGTCTGTGTTTCCTGTAAGTTTTTCCAGTGTCATTCATTATGTTTTTTCTTCATATACTTGTGTCTTGCATAGGTAACTAGGTAGGAAAAATTGTATTTCAATCTATTCCTATAAGCTTCTGAAGTGATAATCTATAAAGAGAATGAATTAATAGACTGTTTGTTTAATTAATTCCCTCAAAATCAATAAATCATGAGCATCTTTCGTAAACTCATGTGTATTTTCTCAAACCTTTAAACATAGTTTAAAGGTTTTCATACTTATGATTATTTAGCTTTTAATTTGAAAAATGTGGCAATCATATTACTTTTCTGTTTATGCTCATCATCATAAAAGCTATTTCATTGTGTAAATATTTATAGCAGCCCTTTGCTGAGATATTGATATTATTCAAGAGGTTAGGCATATCAGTTATATATTTGTTTCTTCCATTGGTCTCCCAATTTAAAAAAAAAAACCCAAAACAATTATCTTAGATGTTCTGGAATAATAGATGACCATTATTATCTCAGAGATACAACATCAAACTCGTGACGTTGTTGGGGATTAGAATTTCATTAAGTTTTCCTGGGGCAACAGCATGTATTCTATTCCTTTAAGGTGATTAAAGGTCTAGAAATGTTAAAATCCTTCACCTCGCAACTCCACCCTCCCAAACTAGCACCTTTTAAGCACACCCTGAAAAAATTCTAAGAAAAGCTAGTTCTAAAAGGGGACATCAACCCTCTTCTTCTTCCTCTTCAGTCTTGCAGTCTGAATATTTAGCATCATTTGATCCTTATAGTAACATTCCACCCAATCCAGATTACTCCCACCTATCACCTAGGGTTGCTGAACTCTTAGATAGTGGAGTTGATTTTAAATCATCATTCCTCATTCATTCATTTGAATCTCATCTAGAACCCTCACTACCACCAGGATCACCTAAAACTGAGTCTGACTTGGGTGTTAATTTACCAGAATACAAACCAACAGATTTCATATCCCCTACCACTTATTCATTTCCTCCCACTTTCGGACAACCTGAAGCTTCTACTTCTGAACAACCTGAAGAGACCCTCTCTATGTATTCAAATCCACTCTTTGAAACAAAGGAGGGTATTCATCCACAAGTCCAGAAGATAGATCTTAAGACTCCTTTGAAATCATTCGGGAGATTCCCCACTTCTTCACCTCCAACTGGTTCTTCACCCCCTCAATCACCCTTTTGAACCCCTTCTTCATCTTCTTCAACTTCTTCATCCACATAAACACCTCTTACACCACCTCCCACTATGGCTTTCCAACCTATTGTACAGGCTAGATATGTAGCTTTAGTCTTACCTCCTAATATTCATGCATTCCCAGCTGGATACTTGAAATACCTTCCCAGGTATAATGGAGAAATTGGTCCCTCTGCTGAGGACCATCTTCAAGCCTTTTTAGACTTTGCAGATAACATGAATATTGAACAAGAAAATTTTTACATAAGGTTGTTTGTACAATCACTTGAAGGAAATGTAAGAATTTGGTTTAGGCAGTTACCTGCAAATTCCATTAGAAATTGGGAAGAACTTACAAACATATTTAAAAACCAGTAAGGTGTGAAAAAAGATCCTCTTTACTTTCTCACTGAGATTGATGAACTTAAAAGAAATTTTGGTGAACCTGTATCAGACTTTATAAAAATATTCAATAACCTTTATCATAAAATTCCCCCTGATTGTAAACCCCCTGTAGTAGCAGGAAAGTCTAGATTTTCTAAAGCCTTTGATGTTGATTTTGATTTTATGCTCAGAGAGATAATTTCAAGAACTCTTGAAGGTATGAAAACAAATTCTATTGAGGTAGAAGCAAACAGGGCTTCTTCAACTTCTTTGAAAGCTAAAGAAGAAAAGGCCCAAAGAAAACTCAAATCGACACCAGATGCTTCTAGTTCCTCTAAGACTAAAACAGAAGATTCTAAAATAGATGAAATAACTTCTCTTCTTAGAAATCTATCTAATGGAATTTCCAAGATTGAGACTCAACCTAATACAATTCAACAAACAGTCACCTGACCCCAAAATCAAAATCAAGGTCAGTATAAAAGAAATTCACAATTACAAGTTCGTTAGAGACCTAGTAATGATCAACAGATTCCCACTCCTTTGTTGGTAGATGATCAACAACCTGATGATAATACTATGACCACCACTGAATATATAAATAATATAGATACTTCCCCTAATCAAACAGTTATTATTCGTCTTACACAACAAAATCAAGTTCAAGAAGATCAAGAATCTTCACAGGTTTCTAAATACCATGCCTTCTCTAAATTTTTAATTGCAGAGTTGAACAAAAGATATGACCTTAGGCCTAGGCCTGGCCTTGGAAGACCTCCTAAGGAAACTCCCCTTATGATTCATCTATGTTTCCTGGTAGAACCAGGCATATTACTTCTATCATGTCCTATTTTCTTGGTTATCACTCTGATCAGTCTGTCAATGAAGCCATTCTTGGTTTATTATCCATGTTTTCTTCTAATTCTAAGCCTACTGTTATTTATGATTTAAGTCATTTCATAGCTGAAACTATACATGAGTAGTTTGTTAAATTTAACACTGAAGAAGTATTCATGTATGCTTGAGTACTTATGTATCTTTTTATATATTTTCAGGGAGATAAATTCCCATTTCCTTTATAGAAACTTGATGAAGAAGGACAACAACAGTCCATGATTTTCTGGACTTCATTGGCGATGAAGGAGAAAGAAGAATTCACATACAAGCAGTTCATAGAACTATTTATTCATCTAGCCCTCAGCCTTATAAGCAGCACTCCATTACCAAGGATCAATGAAGAGATTTTCAAAGAACTTTAGTTCATATATCAAGTTGCAACAAGAGATTGGTAGCGCTACCAAAACTACACAAAAATCAAGGTTTTTGGCTATGATATTCCACCCTACAAACTGCCAAAGTACCTCCCTATTAAAATCTTTGCACTGGAGTACTTGAGGCAAAGATTGAATGCAGATGAAGCACATTTTGTAGCTACCAAAAAGAAATCACAATTTAATCTTAAAGCTCAAGTTGGTCCCTTCATTTGTAATACTAGGGTAGCAGGGGAGGAAGTTGATAAGATGTTAAAAGAAATGAAAGTTTCTCTTAGTTTCTCATGGTCATATGACCCATTGGGAGTCATCTCCAAACTCATGGTGGAAAATAAGTTCACACCATATCATCATACAACTAGGCCTGAGATAGAGAAGTTCAAGAATCAGTTGGAATGGATAGAGAATACCCTCCAAGAGGTTGAGGAGCAGGAAGTCTCTACATCAAATATGCAAACTCCGATTGCACAAGAAAATACTGCCAAGAGAGGGATGGAAGAACAATCTTCACCTGCAACAGAGGCAACAAGCCAAGCCATCAAAGTATTTCACAAGAAAAACAAACAAAGGGTCTCTATGAATATTGATTCATAGTCTGGTGGACAGTCTATACAATATCCAACTCAATCTACCGCTTCTCATGAACAACAAATAGTCCAAATTGTTGGAGGCATTCTAGGAAATAAAGAGGAAGACATCTTCCATGTCTTTAGTGAAATCAAAAGAAAGAATGAAGAATTGAAGTTGAATACTTACACCTAGTTGTGGAAGAATTCTTCCAAATCTCAAGCCAGGCTTCTTTTAGCCTTCGACTCTGAGAAGGGGAAGATGCAAATGCCTTTCTTGTAGGGCTAAGTTCCTTATCCTAGGACTATAGCATAATACCAGAAACACACTTCTTTTGAGTTTAATGTTAAATATGTGCATCTAATTGATCAAATTGAGATGCACAAACAAACTGGAAAAATGATTGCCTCAACCTTGCCAAACACTGCTATGAGTTTGTCGAAAATCCAAGTTACATCGGCCAACATTTAGTCACAATTAAAGTCAGAGAGGGTCTCGTCGTTAGCAAAGGATACCAAGATTCAATACATGGAAAACCTAGTGCTAAGGATGGGATATGATCCCTCAAACATAAATGCTGCAGAGGGGCTCATTAAGAAAAAGAACACAGATGTTACAACATTAAAGAAACAACTGAAACTACCAGCATCTGAGGATCCAATGTCCAAAGAAATCGAGGAGACAGAGACTCAAAAGTTAGATATGATGAAGTTCATCATAGAACAGAATTTTCAAATGAAACAAATGGAGGAGAAGATGTAGAAATTGGTTAAGGAGAAGGAGGAAGCTATCAAGAACATTCAAACTTCAATGGATGTAGTCTCTCTTGCAGTAGTTCCCATTACTAAAGTTTCTACTTTAGCTAGTACATCAGAAATAGGTATAGCAGAACGAGCAGAACATCTTACTAAAGTTGTTCAGAACCTATCTATCTAGACAGGAGAAATCAATAAACTAAAGGATGAACTCAAAGAATTGCGGTTTATGAAGTCTATATCAGACAGTTCACATACAACTGAAACAGATAGACTCAAATGCCAAGTGGAAATGTTGCAAAGAGAACTCATAGATTCCTTCATAAGAAACAAGTTGGGTTTAACAAAACAAATTATGTGGGAAGAAATAATTGAAGCAATCAGGGAGATTTGGCCCTCCATTAAGATAATATTCAATCAGAAAGATCTCTTTGAAAAAGCTCAGGAAGCAATCGAATCCATAACTAAGCAGCTGGAGGATATGCCAGAGATTGCCTCTGATATAATCAAATTTCTAAATTCGAAGGATGACTATGAGCTTGAGGAATTAAGAATAAGCGACAAAACTGCAGCGATATTAGAGGTAAAGAATATTATCACTAAGAAAAATCTCACCCTTCAGCTACAAGAAAGGTGCAGCAATGTTAACAACATAGTTCAGAGATTTTTCAAAAAAATTGAACCTTTGGATAGCAAGGGTTTACCTCTTATGATGGTTATTAATGACAAATTAATTCCAATTGAGGATTATGTCAAGAAGTTAACAGAGGTGGCCACCCATGCAGCTTTAATCGCCAATATCGAAGGATCAACAACACCAGCTCTCATAGTAAAAACACGCAGGGATTCTTTCCTCATCCTGGATGAAAACAAGCATATATTTTTGGTAAAACCCACTTTTACTAAATACACCAAGATGGATGAAATCTACAGGAGGGTATCAAAGATTTCTATCCCAGATGAGAAATGCTAGGAAGAATTAATAGATTTACTTGATTAAGGATAATTGAACAACATTTAGTTTTTGAGGGAACAGTCAGCCAGCTTCAACCATTTTTCAAATTTTTCAGTAACAGTCATTAAACAGTGCAGCACCAAAATAGTGCCATATCATTAGGTAGTTTTATTTTGATTGTTAATAATCTATTTTTGTAAAGCAGTTCAGGATATTTTTTGTCCTACTATTGTATAAATAATTCATTCACGAGTTATTAATGGTTGCACCATTGAAGAAGAATTTCTAGACATCTGGTGGAATTAATCTTTCTGGATCATTAATACGAAGGAAAGGATTCTAAATTCTGTTTTACACAGTTTGTGTTTCCTCTAAGTTTTTCGAGTGTAATTCATTATGTTTTTTCTTCATATACTTGTGTCTTGCAGAGATAACTAAGTAGGAATAATTGTATTTCAATCTATTCCTATAAGCTTCTGAAGTGATAATCTATAAAGAGAATGAATTAATGGACTGCTGGTTTAATTAATTCCCTCAAAATCAATAAATCATGAGCATCTTTTGTAAGCTCATGTGTATTTTCTCAAACCTTTAAACATAGTTTAAAGGTTTTCATACTTATGATTATTTAGCTTTCAATTTGAAAATTGTGGCAAACATATTATTTTTCTATTTTTGCTCATCATCATAAAAGTTATTTCACTGTGTAAATAATTATAGCAACCCTCTGCTGAGATATTGAATTATTCAAGAGGTTATGCATATCAGTTCTATATCTATTTCATCCATTGGTCTTCCAAATTAAAACAAAACACCCAAAACAATTATCTTAGATGCTCTAGCATAATAGCTGACCATTATTATCTCAGAGATACAACACATCCATCAGGTATCTAATGAATAAACCGATAACTCTTGGCTAACTTACAAGATGGTTATTGTTGATACAAGAATTTGATATTACCATTGTAGAAAAACCATGAAAACATAATGTGGTAGAATATTTATTGTCTAGGATGAATACTAATGATGACGATACACCTAGAGAGGATAGCTTTCCAGGTGAACATCATTTGCAATTTCTACTCACACTCTATGGTATGGAGATATTGCTAACTATTTTGCTACAGGAAAAGTACCTCATCATTTTCCATACAGAGCAGTGAAAAATCATCCATCATAGTGCCTGTTACTCGTGGATAGAGGGATACCTCTTCTATAAAGGACTTGATCAGAAAATCTAGTGCTGTGTAGGTGAGGATTACTTGATCTATGAATTTATGAAATCTATCCATGGTAGCCCTTGTGGGGATCATTTTTCGGACAAGTGGATAGGTCATAAGTAGTTGCATATGGGGTACTATTAGCCCTCTATTTTTCGTGATGCAAGGAAATATGTTTGAGGGTGTGATATTTACAAATGGATGGGTCAACATGGTTGGTCAGATGAGATACCGTTACACCCTCAATCAGTTCTTAAGCCCTTTAAGAAATGGGTTATCGATTTCATTGGTTCGTTCAATACTCCTTCACATCAAAAAGTTCAGATTATCTTCTATGCAGACTATGTGACAAAGTGGGAAGAAGCCAAAGCTATCACAAAAGCCACAGAATGGGTTGTCTCATACTTTTTATTCAAATAATTTTCACTCAATATAGAGCTCCTAGAGAGATAGATTTAGATGGAGTGGAGCAATTCACATCACATCTAATAGTAGCGCTCATGAGGAAGTATGGAATCAAAGACAGAGTGGCATCTCCATATCATACTCAGGCGAACGGTCAAGTCTAGAGCACAAATAAGGTACTGGAGAATATCCTCATGAAGACTATAGCAAACCATCACCAAAGCAAGGCTAAAAAAATTCCTGAAGAACTTTGGGCATATAGAATGACATGGCAGAATACAACAGGATTTTCACCATATGAGCTTGTCTATGGGAAATCTCCTTTGTTTCCGGTGGAATTCGAAATTAAGACGCTCAAGATAACTCTTGAAGTAGATTTGGATCTTTCAGTAGCCCAGAAACGCCAACTGGAATAGCTAAATGAGTTATATTAAATTCGTTTGATAGCTGTACAAAATATTGCTGCAATTCAAGAGTAGAGAACCAAATGGCACGACAAATTCATCAAGAAAAAAATGTTTCAAAGAGGAGATTGGGCATTTCTCTATGACTCTCGGTTCAAGGAAATTAAGGGGAAGCTCTTCTCTAAATGGATGGGATCATATGAAGTTGACACAGTGTTTGATAATGGGATTGATAAACTTGTAACAATCAATGAGGAACATACTCCTTTGCTTGTAAATGGAGTTCGCCTAAATTTGTATCATCGTCTAGCCTCTAGGGAATCCTTTATTAAGCATTTATCTCATAACTCTAGTTTTTAAATTGTTTGTGCAGAGAACTATTCCTCTGCACCTCTTATATATAAAATACTAGTATATATATATATATATATATATATATATATATATATATATATATATATATATATATATATATATAGATATATATATATATATATAAAATAAAATGTTATTACTACTCTATCAATACTTCTTTTATTGTAGGTGTACTCCACTGATGCTGACACTTCATCGATGTTGTTACCTCACTAGTGTTGTCACTCCACTGATGTTTCTACTCCACCGGTGTTGTTACCCAGTCGGTGTTATTACTCCGCCGAAGACCTTACTCTATTGATGTTCTTACTCTATCAGTGTTGTTACTCCTTCAATGTTGTTACTCCACCCATGATGACACTTCGTTAAGGTAATTTGCATGGTACGGTCCTGACCAACTTTGTGGATTTGATTTGTATTTCACTTATGACATCACTAAACACAACCGAGGACAACCATCCCTTAGTTTGGGGGAGGTATCACATTTAACGTTAAAGATATCATATTTAATAGAAATAATGTCATACCATAATTTCTATTAAACCTTCTGCCAACTCATACATCCCATGATCATTACCACCATGATCCATATCAATCTGTGATCCCCACCATACCCTGCACACTTATCCATGTACATTGGAACTTGAATAATCTATGATAGCATTAATTTGTGGTCTTTTCCAATACGTTAGATTAACTACTATAATCATCATAAATTTACCATTGGTTTTCCCATAACCTTCTTCTGTATTTCCCTGTCACTACATTCCTTTTTACCACAATCCCTATCACCACAACTTTACCAGCTAACTCCCCCTCAATGGTTTTGCTGCTTCTCTGAGTGTTGCTACAAAGAAATTAGAAGTGTGGGAGGCCAAGCTGTTAGGCATGAGCCAGAAAATATAGTGTAGGTCTGGCATCAACCGGATGTATGGCAAGTTTTTCAGGATGTCAGATGGAAAATCTACTCAGAGAGGTTGCAGGGGTTTAATGAAGGCGTTATAGTCGAGTTTGCATTGAATTTGGAAGGAAATTATTCCAGAGTCTGTGGGCTCAACATTCTTGTAACATGAGAGATTATCTTGAATGTTAGCAGATTAACAAAGGCAGGGAAGAAATGGTTTGCCCCAAGGACACCCTTTGCCATAATTTCTACAATTGTTCTTATAGGCAAGAGAAACCGTGGTTGAGAGGAGGAGAGGATATGATCAAAAATCATTGCCACATCCATGGGCCAAGGTTGCATACTTCATCATGTGATACATTACTTGTGAAGGTTATATTTCCACTCTGTTTAAATATCATTTTAAGCTTCTTGCATGTCTTCAATTCCGCCAATTGAATGCTCTAAATATGTCATTTTTCCTTTGGAACAATCTTCAGTTAATGGCATGTCTACGTGGCAATCATGCCAATGATTTGTCGTCCTCACAAACCATGGGCTTTTCAAGCTATTGGTGGTGCATGCCCTGTCACAATCCGCCGTGACTTGGCCACAATTCATTGAATTAGTGGAAGAAGAGATTGCAGATATGAGGCCAACAATGGTTGAGGAGGAATTGTCGGTAGAGGAAGGAGCCACAGTCAATGCTATTACACAAGAATTAGCGTGAACTACTAGAAAAATGGGGGAATTGGGGGAACATCTGATGGAAGAAGAAAAAGAAGAATTTTTAGTAGATGAAGGAGCCACAGTCTACGTTGTTACACAAGATCTAGCATCAAATGCAGAACAATTGGGCGACTTGGGGGAAAAAGCGACGAAAGAAGTAGAGGAAGGAAGGGAGGAAGGAAGGATATAACATCCAACTGATACAATGGATGGAGAAATAATTGGAGAAATAGAGGCAAAAGGCATTGGAATAATGGAAATTAAGTAGGTTACCCCTCATTCTCTCCTCCCTGCTTCCCTGCCAAAAGGGGCAAGGAAATTCCACTCTCCTCCTCGCATGGTAAGAGAAAGAATCTCTCCTCTAGTATTAAAGTTTCTAGGAGAAATTACAAGAGAAAGCATCAATGTTGACACTGTAACACAAGAACCAATGTCAACCCCTAAGCCAATAGGGGAAGAAGTTATCCTTGACACTGATACATAAGAACTAGTGTCAACCGCTAAGCCAATAGAAGAAGAAGCTACCCTCGACATTGTTACACAAGAACCAGTGTCGACTGGGGAGAAAATTGAAGAAATAATTATTGACAATGTTACATAAGAACCACTGTCAACTGGTGAGAAAATTGAAGAATTTTTTGTTGAAACTATTTCATTGTCACCTCCCGAGTAGTTGGAAAGAGATATCACCATTGGTACTAACCTGCAAGGGCCAAAACCAATTCTTGAGAAAATGGAAGGAGTAAATAGGGCAACAAAGTGGCCATAGGAAGAAAACATTGAGGATACTACTCCTCAAGGACCTGCATTGACTTCAGATCTGTTTGGAGGAAATTTCAATGTATCGAGACCTGCAGAATAAGGCACTAGAGCTTCCCCTCGAGTTGTTGAACAAATGGAAGAGATAAGGGTAAAAGGGGAACTAACTAACGAGTTCATTGACCTCAATCTATCAAACCCAACACTGGCCATGAGACCGATGGAGGAGGTCATTATTAAACATGAATTCATTAAAAAATGTGCAAAAAGGAGATCCCCCATCCACGACAAGTATCGGTTGATGTTCAGAGAAAACATGCAATTAAAAATGGAAATTATTAAGTTGAGGAGGCAAGTATTACGCTTGCAGAGATGGGTGAGAAAGAAAAAGAGGAACGTCGGTCAAGTTGTCGTGACTCCCGAAGCCAAAAAAACTTCGATCGCAATACAAATGGAAGATAGGCTAAGGACCTTTGCAACTCTAGAGCTGTAACAAGGGTCTTTTTCACCTCTAGTTATCTCACATTACAAGTCAATCCGGGAGCGTTTTGTTATTGCAAAGGGTATCTCAATTTGAGGCTATTTGTCAGAGTAATGCTTAGTAGTATAGGTCTAAGAAATACAAGAGTAAATGGATGCTAAGCTATGGCTAAATTACTTTTGCATAAAGAAATCACACACAGCAACTTTACCAGTCAAGGGTACGGAAATAATAACCCATCCCTCTAGAAACTGATGAAGGAAAAGGAATTAGAGTATGGATCATGGATCTGGGAGCATAATAGCGTCTGCTGTGTCTCACGACAGCCTTGATCCTCCTCCCACACCAAACCAATGAATGCAAGTAAAAAGGAACGACAATTCAGAAATGGAACGGCAGTAAAGAAACTAAGTCTCGCGAGTTCAACACTCTCAATTCTTGGCACCAACTTATATACAAAGAAAGAGCAATCTTTTGTACAAGTAGACAGCTTAATCAAATGGAACAGCAAACCATCATAAACAGGAAACGTCAATCATATACAAAAGTAGACAACTTAATCAAAATGTAACAACAAATCACCATAAATAGGAAACGTCAATCATATGTACACATAATCTGAAATGATCACCAGTGGTCCACACACAACGTTAATTCCATCTTCTTATGATCGTCACTCCAACCATATGTAGCTAAAACATTCCACTTATAAATTCTGTAACAGAAGTGAACAACTCAGAGCAATTTTATGTGAACAATTCTGGAAATATGATGTAAACTTGTTACAAAGATTTACAAAAGGAAAACTACTGATGAACGAGTATGGAACAGCATATAAGTATATCAGATTATTAAGAGCAATAAACAAACCACACAAAGCCAAACTATAATGATACAATCAGCCAGTGTCCGTTGGAGCCGGGCCCTTAGCTTCCAATGGCACACCGCCGTAGCTTACTTCATATGTAGAGAGAAAGTAATACCAAATATATTATATTAACGCATCAATGATAGTACAACAAAACTAAGTCTCAAAGGGACTCGATAGTCTGAGTTTAACTGACTGTGAAGTCTGTAAATAGAAAGTAAAGATACAAGATAATCAAAAGTCCCTTAAGTCTTCGATGCTGCCCCTTTTTATACAAGTAATGGCGGAGTTAACTATACAACAAAATAATTGAAAGTAACGATCCCTCAGGATCAAAGATCCTGAGGGATCTGTTAAACTGTTAACTCCTCTCTTTTCTCTGCCTAGCCTTCCGAACTAACAGTCCTTCATCTCGTCCCGGATTGATCTTCCTTGATTTACTCGCCCTGGTCTGGATTTTATTTAGTTTTGGAGGGACAGCCGTTATCTCCTCATGGAACTCTCGTTTTGCACCGCGCCTTCCTACTTTTGTCTTTTCCTGCATAGAGAAGATAACTATTAGTGATTGGGTCATTCGTGCTCATTCTCATTACATTTTCCTATTTTATAACAAAGAAAAGGTTACAACTATTGCTTGAAACACCACTAAGTTATTCGTTAAAACATACCTTTCCACTGCTCTACACACCCCTCGACTTACTCTGTTTCATGGCCTCATGAAAACGTTATAATTAACATGGAGAGCGGTAAGAGAATAGGCGGGAGAGGGTATCTCGTGAGGAGGTCTGCAACCATGGTGAGCAACCAGATTATCAAAGAAGTTATTCAATTGATCCGCAGGCATATTATACAAGGCCTGATACCCAGGTGCAGGGTGCCAAATAATTGGACTACGGAACCGGTATCCTAACCAAGACGGCCCAGCTTGCAAAATGCGCTGGCCATAAAGGCTCAACCATTCAGCAGCCAGCTCAAAATTCTCGTATTTGAATGGCTCCCTGAGCTGGATGCTTGGGGTAGAAATCCGATAGCGGAATTTGGCAGCATCCAGGGCCGAATCCTTAATAGCCAGAAAGAACTCCACGCTATTTCGGATCAAATCCTCATGCATGGGTCCTAACAGTTCCATGACGCCCTGGGTTCTCATAAGGCTTTTGTGTGATTGCCATAGGTGAACTGGGTCTCTAGGCTCGGCCCTAACCCATAGATCTAGGCTGTGCTCCTGTCTCTGAAAGGCATTGTAAGCCCTGAGCCACTTTAACTGATTGACCCCAAATGAAACAAAGGCTTGTAGCTGTATATCTCCCACGAAAGGGCCAGGGTTTAAATCAGTTTCCTGCTCAAGCACCATATTGTGCAAATAGAATTCACATAGCAACCGTTGGACTTTAACCCCATAATGTTTGCAACAATCAATAAAATCATTAACAGTATTAATCTAAATAGGGGCACCTGCCCTGACAGCTTTTATTTTCAATCTTAAGTATCTTTCAAGGAGAAATAAAGCATAATTCTTTGCAGGGGCCCTGCAAGTCAAAACATCATTATACAACGAACATACATTGTCCAATTGTTTAATAACAGCATCTAGTCGACGTGTTACCTTGGCAGCCTTTTCCTGTTCCTTCTGCCATCCTTCAAAGGCCTGACTCTCTGATTGACTCATGTTCCGCAGTTGCTGCTGCAGTTCTTCATATTTTTCCCGAGGGATCATTTGTTCTTTTAACTGCTCAGCTTCCTGCTGCAACTCCTCGTATTTTTCCCGAGGGATCATTTGTTCCCTTAGCTGGTCAGCTTCTTGCTGCAACTCCTCGTACTTTTCCCGAGGGATCATTTGTTCCCTTAGCTGGTCAGCCTCCTGTCGGGCTTGCTTCATCTTGTGGTGCAAGGCCTTGGTTTTTGGATCCTTTTTCCATGATTTCTCAGAGGCAGGGAGGTTTGCCTGGACCTTCACGTTTCGCTGCCTGGAATTCGTATCCCGAATTATCCCTAAAGGTGATGCCTCAGTTTGGACTGCTTTGTTTTCCCTTTCTTTCTTCACATGAATAAAGGGGTACGATGGCCCCTCTGTAAATGGAATGTCGTCTTGCGGCTCGGTTTTGATTGGAACGGCAGTTGGTCCCAACGGGCTATTTGGAACAGCAGTCTGTTCCGGAACGGCATTCTGCTGTTCCATATCAGATGGAACGACATTCTGCTGTTCCATATCAGATGGAACGGCATTTTGTTCCTCAGTGCTGGTTGGAGCAGTCGTAGGTCTATCAGCAGAGTATTGACCTATGAGACGCCTATAAGCCCTTTGTCTTCTCATCTGACAGGACCCTGCTGCATTTGTCCTTCTTTTTCTCCTTATGGTCCTTCTTATTCTCAGACTGGCTTTCAAACTTCGAATTTTCTGCCGAAGCTGGGCTATAATATTCAGCAGTCTCTGCTGTTTCTTTCTCAATTTCTTAATTTCTCTTGCCTCGGCAGTGGGCGCATGAGTGGCCCTCAGTTCTGCTCCTCTTTCATCGAGGGTTTCTTCTGGCATTCTGGGAACGAACTGTTCCCGACAAGCATTTTCATTTTCCACGTCATCAGCAGGTGGGTTTTCTTCTGGTGTCTTGGGAACGGATTGTTCCCGGTCGGTATTTACATTTTCTCTGTCAACAACAGGGAGGTTTTCTCCTCCCGCCATTTCCTCATGCAATTCTTCATGCATCTCTTCATGCAATTCTTCCCCAGAGGGTCCTTCAGGAGGGTCTGTTGGACTGGAAGGTGAAGCATAATCTCCCAGGCTGGCCAAGATGGTGGCCAGCTCTTCTTCCTCCATAGGGACCTATAGAGGGCTGTCCCCCAATTGTTCCATCTCCTCCTCCTGAATTGGCTGCTCAGTGGCTGCCTCTGGATAGTCGGCCTCGGGCTCAGAGTCAGAATGTTCATTTCCTTCCTCGGCTTCTGCTTCGTTCTCAATTTGTTCCACATTTTCCCTCAAAGGTTCCTGTTCTGGCACTGGTGGCTCATCTGTTATTTCGATCGGCTGGTCAATGCTTGGCTGGATTTTCTCCAGCCTGCCTTTTATTCTTGCCAACCGAGCTGACTTCCTAGGCCTCTCGGGCCATTCAGGTGTGCTGGCCACCTGTTCTTCCACCACCACCTTTCTGCGTTTTTCAGATTGTTCTGGCGTGCCAGAGGAATGCCTACATTTTGAGGTAGCACGCTCTTCTGTGGCCAGTTCCTTATGTTTTTTTTCATGTCCAGATGCTCCAGAGGAACGTTTTCGTTTTACTGACCCCGTGCGTTTCTTGGGTTGCTCGGGTATATCCGAGGGATGCTTGGGTTTTGGTGATTCTCTGGGCTCCTTGGGTGCTTCAGAGGTACTAGCAGGGTGCTTAGCCTTTGGGGATGGTGATGCTCTGGGCTCCTTGGGTGCCTCAGAGGTACTAGCAGGATGCTTAGCCTTTGGGGATGGTGATGCCATTCCCCCTCCAATTGCTGTAATAAGCTCCCCCCAGCTACTCTGCTACTGAGTGAGACTGTAGCTCACTATCAGGCGAATCAACCCATGGTGGCTAACCACTGCGTCTTCATGGTGTGCCTTTTTCAGGCTCCGAGAGGCATCATGCAGTAATGAATTTAACAATGCAGGGAGATTCACAGAACATTTTCCTTTTAACACAGCCAGGAGCTTAAGGTGACGCGGTCTTACCACATCTTTTCGCCCCTCGCAGGTGATGTAGCTCTGCACCACCTTTGCCAATTCACTCCAGGGTTCTCCTAGCGTTGCCGGCAGCACTCCTTTTCCCTTCACTGTTAGATTCTGTCCTTCGTCTTGGAAAATCTCTATGATCTTCTGCAACCTCTCTTTCTTTGTCGTCCATATTGGTCCTGAGGCTGGTAATCCTGTTACTTCCGCGATTATTTCCTCCGTGACCATTATCTGCTTCCCACCCACTACGGAGTGTTCTTCCTGCAAATTCTGCAGGAATTCCATGGCCACAGTTTCATTTGATTCACGCAGGCGGCTAAAATAAGTTAGCCACCCCGCCCTTTCTAGGATTTCTCGAGCAGCTTCGGAGACTACTAGCTCACTAGGCTCGCTTCTGATAGCCTTGCCTCCCATGGTTCTGTTTCGGGCTCCTAGATGGAACAGCAATTACCTGTCGCAAAGAACATAATCGCAACAAGAAAAAAACACAGAGACACAGAGCATGCATGAAAATTGATTATAAATAACAACTTTTTGCAAAAATAGTATTATCATGCTGTTAACCCATATCGTACCTTCGTACCATATCATTTCCGAATGGTGTGTTAACACGTGGCCGGCGGAGTAATGAGGTCACCTCCCCCCTCGCAATATGATAGGCTGTCCCAGCCGTCAAATGGAGGAGGAGCCGCCATCCCGTCACCAAGTCATAAAGGAACAACATATAGAGTTTTACCATGTTTCAGATTAGACAAAGAAATATCGAGATTGAGGCAACAAGTAGATCGCGTTTTGCATAAGCCTGCATGATGTGATGCAAAACAGGAGGATAGGACGTGTGGCACTCATATAAGGTCTAAGGTAGTCATAGTCAATACCTTTGCCATGATTGGTGGTGATAGATATCCATGCGACATATCCATCAAAGTGTAAGATATAATTATTACAAGGATAGAAAGAAGTATTTGATATGATCCAAATTGGTGTATATATTACGACTCTGATACCATTAACAGAGCTCTGCTGCCGACAGGTGTTCATAACCTTGGCAGAGTTGTTTATTTCACCCTGGAACCATGGTCCTTTGTGTATTTTTGAAGAGCAATTCTTGTCAAAATGCAGGCCATCATGCTGGCTTGGTAACCAGATAACCATGATGCCATTCACCAGAGAGGCGCGAAACATGGGCAGGCCGGCTCGTAATGAGACCCCCTGTTCCAAGGTTTATTTATGTAGTGAACCCGTTGGACCATATCCCTGGTGTGGTGGCCATGATGGGAATGCCACTTCGCTTCCAATCTTATGATCATAGTAGGCTGGTTCTTTAATGAAACCCCCTATCCTGCATTTGACAAATAATTTCTTTTTATTTTACTTTTTTTTTTTTTTTTTTAACACAGACTTTGCTCTTTTGTAATTACACATAAGGGTGGTTCAGCCCTCCTTAAGAGTGGGAATGGCGGAAGAAGTCTTGTCATCCCAATAGGAAGATATAAATCTTCTGTTCTTATTTCCAGGTAATAATAGAGAAAATTGTAGGAACTCAACATGATAAAATTTTCCAACAAGGCAGAGGAGGTGAGACTATGACAGCAAAAAAATGATGAGTGTGTGAATCCTTTCTTTGTTGTTGCATCAATACTAGGGCTGTTAAAGATAGCGATTTATGATATGCTGATCTCGATATATCCTGACTTTTAAATTTATTGCATAAATGTATAGCTGCTACTTATGGCCTTGGAAAGAGGATGGACAACACATCCTTTATATGAAAGGGCCAAGAGCATACTACTCTTTTTTTGAAAGGGAGGGTGAGGAGGAGTTCATCTGATATATTGCCTTAAAAAAAGGCAGCAAAAGCACACAAATGCTGTTTCCTTTGAAAAAGGAACAGCCAAAAATACTCAAGTGTTGTTCCTTTTGAAAAGGAACAGTAAGAACACACAAATGTTGTTCCTTTTGAAAAGGATCAGCAAAAACCCAAAAGTGTTGTTCCTTTTGAAAAGGAATAGCAAAAACACTCAAGTGCTGTTCCTTTTGAAAAGGAACAGCAAAAACACACAAGTGCTGTTCCTTTTCAAAAGGAACAGCAAAAACACACAAGTGCTGTTCCTTTTGAAAAGGAACAGTAAAAACACACAAGTGCTGTTCCTTTTGAAAAGGAACAGCAAAAACACACAAGTGTTGTTCCTTTTGAAAAGGAACAGCAAAAACACTCAAGTGCTGTTCCTTTTGAAAAGGAACAGCAACAACACTCAAGTGTTGTTTCTTTTGAAAAGGAACAGCAAAAACACTCAAGTGTTGTTCCTTTTGAAAAGGAACAGCAACAACACTCAAGTGCTGTTCCTTTTGAAAAGGAACAACAAAAACACACAAGAGCTGTTCCTTTTGAAAAGGAACAGCAAAAACACTCAAGTGCTGTTCCTTTTGAAAAGGAACAGCACGCACACATATATATACAAAATTTACAATCTTATGGTAATAAAAAATGAATTTCTCACTGATCTATAGGTGAGGAAGTTTTTGCTTCCTCGCCCATAATCTCAATGTTAGTATCCTGGCGTAGCTGCTGACAAAAAGATTCCCGAGTGAGCGGTTTGTGATACAGACGAACTCGGTGGCCGTTTACCTTAAATGTATATCCAGACCCATCGATTGTGATCAGAGTAAGGGTCCCATTGTCATGGACTTTTTGAATCTCGTATGGTCCCAACCAACGAGTCTGAAGCTTCCCCGGGAAATCCTGAAATCTAGAATCATATAACAGAGCCCAGTCTCCTTCATGAAATATCTTGTTTTTGATAAGCGCATCATGCCATTTGGCTCGCTGCTGTTGAATAAGTGTTGTATTCTGTAATGCAGAAAGCCTTATTTCATCTAATTCATTAATTTGTTGTAATCGATTTTTCTGTGCTTCACTTAAATCCAATCCGACTTCTTGGGTTGTTCGCAGCGTTTGGATCTCGAATTCTATAGGAAAAATGGGCTGCTTTCCAAACACTAAGTGATATGGTGAATAGTCGGTGGTGCTTCTCCATGTGGTTCGATAAGCCCACAGTGCCTCGGGTAGTCGGGCGGACCAATCACGCCGATGTGAGGCAACAGTTTTTGTCAAAATAGACTCTATTACCTTATTGCTGCTCTCCACTTGCCCATTTACCTGAGGATGGTATGGGGTAGTAATTTTATGCTGGACATGATAGTTATTGAGTGTTGCAGCTAATTGATGCCCCACAAATTGTGGTCCTCCGTCTGTAATTACTTCCCTCGGAAGACCGTAACGTACAAACAAATGGAACAAGAATTGTATTACTGAATTTTCTGTGGCTCTAGGCAATGCCTCCGCTTCAACCCATTTGGTAACATATTCAGTTGCCACCAAAATGTAGGTTCTTTGGTTTGATGGCGGGCTGATGGGTCCGACGAAGTCCAGAGCCCAGCGTTCGAAAGGTTCGATCACTAATTGAGGCCGCAAAGGCATTTCATCGGCTGGACCAGGTCGTCCTGCGCGCTGACAGCTATCACAGGCCTGGACAAATTTTTTCGCATCCTTGAAAATTGTAGGCCAGTAATATCCCGTTTGTAATACTTTATGTGTTGTTCTTCGATCAGAAAAATGTCCTCCACATGGCCCGTCATGGCAGGGTTTCAAGATATCAAAGATTTCATCCTCTCGAATACATCTTCTGATTTCCATATCTGCTCTTGTGTGAAACAAATAGCCCCCAACCCACGAAAATCGATTGCTTCTCTGAACAATCTGCTTCCGTTCATTGGGGGTTAAATGTTTTGGAAGCTTACCTACTGCAAGATAGTTAGCAACATCAGCGTACCAGGGAGTCTGAACATCGACAGAAAATAAGTGTTCGTCTGGAAATTGGTCCTTGACTGCTGCTGCTTCAGCTGATTTTGGTATTCGTGAGAGGAAATCAGCTACAAGGTTCTCCTTCCCCGGTCGATCTCTGATTGTAATATCAAACTCCTGCAACAAGATCAACCACCTGGTTATTCTTCCATTTGTAACAGGCTTATTTGCTAAATACTTAATAGCAGAATGATCTGTATACAAAATAACGGGATAGCCTGTAATATAGTGTCTAAATTTATTAACAGCGTGTATCACAGCTAAAAACTCTTTTTCGGTGACAATGTAATTTAATTCAGCCGGAGCCAAATTTTTGCTGATATAATAGATGGCGTATGGTCTTTTATCCTCTTCTTGGCCCAGAACTGCACCGATTGCTGTGTCTGAGGCGTCAGTTGAAATTTGGAATGGTAGATTCCAATTAGGTCCTCGGAGAACTGGAGCTGTAGATACCAGCTTCTTTAATTCTTTGAAGGCTCGATCACATTTCTCTGTCCATAGGAAGTCAACATTTCCAGTTAATGCATGTAAAGGTGCGGCAATATGTGAATAATGTTGTATGAATCGTCTATAATAGCCAGAAAAACCAAGAAAACTGCGTACCTCTGTCTGATTAGTGAGGGTTGGAATAAGCAAAAGCATTTGAATTTTAGCCGGGTCTACCTGAATACTAGCTGCTGAAATATAGTGTCCCAGAATGAGTCCTTCGGTCATCATCATGTAACACTTTTCATGACTCAAGAAAAGTCTGGTAGCGATGCAGCGCTGTAGGACTTTCTCGAGAGTATCTAGAGCTGGATCAAAGTCATCTCCATATGGTGTGAAATCGTCCATGTAGACTTCCAATCCATCATTAATTAAATCTGCAAAGATGCTAAGAACAGCCCTTTGGAATGTGGCTGGAGCATTACATAAACCAAAAGGTAAGACTCGATAAGCGAACGTTCCCCAGGGACAAGTAAAGGTAGTCTTTTCTTGGTCTTCAGGGGCAATCTGAATCTGATTGTATCCGCTGAAGCCATCCAAGAAAGAAAAGAATTTCTTGCCTGCTAAGGTGTCCAGTACCTGATCTATGAATGGAAGAGGGAAGTGATATTTTTGTGTGGCTTTGTTTAATTCTCTATAATCCACACAGATCCTCCATTTCCCGTTCTTTTTAGGTACTACCACAAGTGGAGAGACCCATTTGCTGTCAGAAATAGGATAAATAAAATCAACATCTAAAAGTTTCTGAAGCTCAGCTTTTACAACATCTTTTAAATGGGGGTTGAGTCTTCTTTGCGGTTGTCAAACAGGTCTTGCATCTTTTTCGATATAAATATGATGTGTACATAGCTAGGGATCAATCCCTTTCATATCGGGATAGTCCCATGCAAATGCCTCCTGATACTTTCGTAACAGCTGGATGAGTTTCGTCTCTTGATCTGGTGTCAGATTAGCGTTAATGTTTAAAGTTTTCCCCGGTTCAATTTGTACTACTTTGCTATTAGCGACAGAAGTCACAGGTATAATTTGGTCATGTTCATCTTTTAGAGGATCCTCCTCTAATTCGTTATCAAATGCCGCTTTTATCATAAAACATTGTGTATACGATGTGGATTCTGTTTGATTAATGAATTTATTGATAGCATCGTCTTCCGTTTGATCTTTGAAATCTAGCGCTTCCTGGACTGTTAATGGGGGTCTAATATTGTCAGTGATATATGAGGCAGGGCGCAGGTTGGTTCTCATCATCGTGATGCTTGGCTGCGCTGGAGGGTACAAGATTAGATTTTTGATATCCGGCCCTCTGGTTATGGTCATGTTTCCCTGCCGGCAACCAATGTAAGCGTCAGCAGTAGCAAGCCACGGTCTACCTAGAATTAGCGGATGTCCATCTAGTCGGGTTTTCGGATTAATTATCAGGAAATCGGTCGGGTATTCCCAGGAATCCACTGAAACCATGACATCATACAAGGTGCCTTCTGGTCTAATTACTGATCAGTCAGCTAGTTCTAACAAAGTGGAAGTAGGTTCTACCGATGTAATTCCGAGCTTCTGGCAAGTCGATGTTGTCAGGATGTTAATTGCAGCCCCTAGATCAACTAAGACGTTGGTCAAGGTCTGCCCATAGATTTGAACAGTGACAATTGGGTTTCCAGGGTCCTCGTATTTAACTGGTGTTTCTTTTCCTGATAGGAGGTCGGATAAGGTGCCGACTACCTGGACTCTTGGGTTAGAGGTTAGATTTCTTTTTAATTTTCTGCTACACAGGTCTTTTATGGTTTTCTCGTATATGGGGATATCTTGTATAGCTTGAAGGAATGGAATTCTTATATACAAGTTTTGTAGTTCTCCCAGAATATCAAAGTCTGGATATTGTGTTGGTCGTGGAATGGCCAATTGTTCTGGGAAAGGTGGAGGAGATGTAATTACTTGCTGATGAGCCTGGTCTTTATTTACATCTTCCTGTTGTGATGGCTGTTCTATAGGTAACTGATCTTCGATGTGAGTTGTTCTATGTCCCTCAGTTTCTATTATTCGCCCAGATCTTAACTGAAGATCATTGCACTCCCGCAGATCAGATTCAATCTCTGAGGATTCTATAATTTGAAGAGATTGAACTGGTCTATTATTTGGATTAGGGTTGGGTTGGGCTGGGAGTTACGGTCTCAGATTAGGCTGGGGATTTTGTTGTAAGGCTGGCAGAGTTGGTTGAGGGAGTGGAATTGATCCTGTTGGCTGATATGTCGATCTTGGCCAGCTTGTCTGCCAGGGTGAACCTTGCGAAGTAGAAGGGGTCCACTGCGGAGGATATGAATTATTCGGCCAATATGGTGGGGGGTAAGGGAAGTTTGGCCAACCAAATTGGGTCATCCAAGGATTCGGAGTAGGAAACATTTGAGGTGACCAATTCGAAAACGGGGGCTGAGACTGGTTTTGCCACATATTCTGTTGCTGAGCATTGAACTGCGGGGGTTGAAAAGAAGAGGAGGGGTCTGAAAACATACCTGATTGCCTAGGCTGCCATTGACGACGCTGGTTAATAAAATATGCTGATTCTGGCTCCTCCTCTGCTTCTTTGAATACTGCCTTCAAACCAGGAAGTGAGGGGCAGCTTTCGGTCAGGTGGTCCTTGGTACAGATAGCACATATTTGGACTGTATCCAGCGGGCATTCCTTGTGGCTATGTTTCTTCCTGCATCGAGGGAAGAAAACCGCTAGATTCTGTTCCGCCTCTACTTGCTTCTGTTTAGCCAGCACAATATCAAGCTGTGTAGTTAATGTCCCCAGGATATCAGTTTTAAAATTTTCTAGCAAATTTCCAAGTTCCACCCGTGTTACTCCCTCTGTTGATGTTCTGTTGTCTCTAGTAAAGCGATCATATTCTGCTGGTTTTATCCTCGTGCTGCCTCTTGAGCTCCTGATACACAGATCAATGATATCAGCAAAATTTTCCTGATAAATGTCTCCTTTCCCCATAATATTCAGCGTTTCAATCCATTGTTCTTTCATACCTCTAATTAATGCGGTTTTCAACATGTTATCAGGCAGAGGTAACGATGCATAGGGAGATCTTTGCAAGTTATATTGAAAACGTTCCACATATTCTTCTAGAGTTTCGTTTGGTCTCGCTGACATTTGAAAGATTTCATCTTTTAGTTCTCTTGACCTACAGTAATCCTGATATTTCTTTAAAAAGGCTTCTTTCATTTGATCCCAATTGTTAATAACCCCACCACCTAAGCCCATAAACCATCTTAACGCAGCCCCTTTTAATGTGGAGGGGAACAATTTTAGTTTCTGGGGATCGGTGGTGTAATCGTATCCTCTACATAATACATCAAATTCGAACAAGAATGCATCCGGATCTTCTGATGTAAGGCCATGAAATGTGGGGATATGCTGGAGAGGGATAGCTTTCATGGGCGCATTTGCTGCAGAATCTACTATAGGATATTGCAATGTGGAGGTCTGGGCGTTTGGCTGATTCTGCGCCATGGGATCGAATATATGCCAGTAATCTTCAGGAATTTCCAAGAGAGTGTTCCTTGGTTGAGGAGAGGTAGTCTTAACAGGGATGGTTTTGACAGCACTCCCTTTATCAGGGATAATGATGGTCCCAACTGTCTGAGGTGAATGAATTCCTTCAACGAGGATTTTTGCAGCGCTTCCTTTATCCGGGCTATTTAAAGGTTGGTTTGGTCCAATAGGAGATCTAGGTTCCCCGATTTCCCCTGTTTCTCCTCCTCCTTCGCAAAGGTTACTAAGATTCCCTTCGTGCAATAGTCCAGGAGTCAAATTTTCAATTTCTTGAAAGTCCTGCTCCTCTGTTTGACTGTGCACTTCAGCAAAGGCTTCAGATGGTGATCCCGAGGCCTGAAGGGAACTAGTAGGCTGTTTAGAAGTGATTTTCTTATAACCTACCGATGGCTGAGAGTCGGCTTTCTTATAGATTTCGTCTATGAAGGTCGTTCGTCCAAGGGTCACCGGCCCCTTGGCTTTGGGTGGAGGCTTTTGATCTTTCTCAGGCTTTTCTTGCTTAGTCATGCACTCCAATTAAACTGCTAAATCCTATTTAACCAATCAATTCTACTAGGAAAGCGGACGGTGGAGCAGGGATTTTACATGCTCCGCACGCAGGTTCTTACCTTTCGTTTTTAAAATCCAACTCTCCCCTAGCAGATTCGTACACTACCCTGTTTAAAAGACAAATGGCTATACCCTTTCCCCGACAACGGCGCCAAAATGTAGAGCTGTAACAAGGGTCTTTTTCACCTCTAGTTATCTCACATTACAAGTCAATCCGGGAGCGTTTTGTTATTGCAAAGGGTATCTCAATTTGAGGCTATTTGTCAGAGTAATGCTTAGTAGTATAGGTCTAAGAAATACAAGAGTAAACGGATGCTAAGCTATGGCTAAATTACTTTTGCATAAAGAAATCACACACAGCAACTTTACCAGTCAAGGGTACGGAAATAATAACCCATCCCTCTAGAAACTGATGAAGGAAAAGGAATTAGAGTATGGATCATGGATCTGGGAGCATAATAGCGTCTGCTGTGTCTCACGACAGCCTTGATCCTCCTCCCACACCAAACCAATGAATGCAAGTAAAAAGGAACGGCAATTCAGAAATGGAACGGCAGTAAAAGGAACGGCAGTAAAGAAACTAAGTCTCGCGAGTTCAACACTCTCAATTCTTGGCACCAACTTATATACAAAGAAAGAGCAATCTTTTGTACAAGTAGACAGCTTAATCAAATGGAATAGCAAACCATCATAAACAGGAAACGTCAATCATATACAAAAGTAGACAGCTTAACAACAAATCACCATAAACAGGAAACGTCAATCATATGTATACATAATCTGAAATGATCACCAGTGGTCCGCACACAACGTTAATTCCATCTTCTTATGATCGTCACTCCAACCATATGTAGCTAAAACATTCCACTTATAAATTCTGTAACAGAAGTGAACAACTCAGAGCAATGTTATGTGAACAATTCTGGAAATATGATGTAAACTTGTTACAAAGATTTACAAAAGGAAAACTACTGATGAACGAGTATGGAACAGCATGTAAGTATATCAGATTATTAAGAGCAATAAACAAACCACACAAAGCCAAACTGTAATGATACAATCAGCCAGTGTCCGTTGGAGCCGGGCCCTTAGCTTCCAATGGCACACCGCCGTAGCTTACTTCAGATGCAGAGAGAAAGTAATACCAAATATATTATATTAACGCATCAATGATAGTACAGCAAAACTAAGTCTCAAAGAGACTCGATAGTCTGAGTTTAACTGACTGTGAAGTCTGTAAACAGAAAGTAAAGATACAAGATAATCAAAAGTCCCTTAAGTCTTCGATGCTGCCCCTTTTTATACAAGTAATGGCGGAGTTAACTATACAACAAAATAATTGAAAGTAACGATCCCTCAGGATCAAAGATCCTGAGGGATCTGTTAAACTGTTAACTCCTCTCTTTTCTCTGCCTAGCCTTCCGAACTAACAGTCCTTCATCTCGTCCCGGATTGATCTTCCTTGATTTACTCGCCCTGGTCTGGATTTTATTTAGTTTTGGAGGGACAGCCGTTATCTCCTCATGGAACTCTCATTTTGCACTGCGCCTTCCTACTTTTGTCTTTTCCTGCATAGAGAAGATAACTATTAGTGATTGGGTCATTCGTGCTCATTCTCATTACATTTTCCTATTTTATAACAAATAAAAGGTTACAACTATTGCTTGAAACACCACTAAGTTATTTGTTAAAACATACCTTTCCACTGCTCTACAACAACAAAATAGACTAAGTCATTCCTGTATTTTTTTGAGTCTCAAGAGTTTCTGCTAACCGTAGAGTTTAGAAATGGAAAACCATTGTGTCTCGTCTTCAACGAGGATCTATCTCTTTTGGAAGAGCACCAAGAACAAGTGAAAGGAATTCAGGAAAAAGCAACAAGAGTGGTGGCTAATCATGTCAGCAAGATAGATAAAGCTAGGAAGAAACAAGAAAAAGAGCAAAAAAAGATTGAAGAATTATAAGGGAGAGTGCAGTTACTAAAGGCTAAGAAGGATGAAATGATCACCCTAACATAGGAGGTAATGGCGTGTCGAACTCCTTCTAATAGCTATTATTTGTTTCTTCACGAGAAATATATGTTTCTGTGTCTAGAAAGTACCCACTAGGAAATTAGTCATGACATAGAAGATTCTCTGCAGTTCCTGCGGATCTTGAGGGCTGACAATCTACTAAACCAACACTTGATGTTTGAACTTTATATGCATAATTATATCTTGGAGAATGATCAGTCGTCCAATCCAGTGGCATATGTGGGAGACATTTAGCTGAGAGAATTTACTTCCTTCGTGATTAATTAGGTTAAATGGAAGAAATCCTTCAACACATTCGAAGAGAATCCAAAAAATCATCCACTTGTGATCAGAATGGAATAGTGTTAGTCAATAGATATTTATAACAAACATCACACATTTCTGCAACTGGAAGGACGAAAGGGTCAGATGTTGACAACACAAAATGGTGTGTTGACACGTGTACAAGAAAAAAAATTATTTATCATGAGGAATCCTGGGATGCCTGTCAAAGATGATGGATGTTGTCATCATCAGTAGTGAGGGTACGTTGTTATAGCTCCAAATCTCACTCTTGATGTTTGTGATGCTGCACTCATGGCCTAGGGCAACCCCTCCTTCCAGACCTTGTCCAAATACATAAAAAAAAAGTGTTTTACTCCCTATACGCGACATTGCCCTGAGCTAAATGCATGTGTACGCGGTTATGTGTATACCCAACCCGCATATATGTCTTAAAACACTTAAAAAAATTAAATATCCTTAATTTCATGTGGATATCATGGGTTTTATCTGTTGATTACCTATTAGTGCCCATGGCCCAACTGTTTCCAATGAATTCCCAACTAAAAAACTACTTTGGGAGAAGTATAAAAAGGCTTCAATGGGAAGGCCTAAGGCAGGAGAGAAGAGAGAGAAAAATCACTCTGTTGAGATTATCCCAGATCAAGTCTAAGATCCTTGTGCTTCTAGCACTTCCCCCATTACAGAAAACCCGTGTTTCCTTGAGTTATGATGTCTTTCCATTTGTTGAGATGTCATTGAGTGAGTTATGGAAGGAGCTTGTTGAAGGCTTGAGATTGGATGAATCCGGAGGATGATTCCGCTTGGAGCCTGCGAAAGGAAGACTCAAGTGAAATCATTCCTTTCTGTACTTTAGTTATCTATAATAAAAGAAACACTTGTCTTGTTCCTGATATGAATCTTCTTCATGCTTATGATATCAATGTTATGATTTACAAATGAATGATTATTTCAATTGCATAACTAACTTTCAATATGTTATGAAGTTGATTTCTTTATGATGTTTGGTCCATATACTGTTGTGCTTTCTTGAATTGATTGTTTTGTAGATTGAAGGAGCAAAAGGAACTCTAAGAGGGTTCTGACCCTAGCTAGATCTTCCCAAATGAAGGACCCCTAGGTATACCTCTCTTCAAGTAGTTTGTTTATATTAGCATCATGGCTATGTGGAATGCTTGTTTTTCTTTATAGATAACCCCTGCTCTTCTAGGGTATTAACCCAAGACCCTAGGGGACATTGTCCCTAAACAGAATTGGAGACTCCACTAGGGACAACAATATTGTTGTTCCTAGTTTGGGTTTATTCAAGCCAATCAGGGCTCAACTGTTTATTTACTTGTTGTGACTGACTAGTCTATTCCTGTAAGAACTTGAATTGTAAGTTTGATCAGTTTCTTCAGACTGTTTTTTGTTTTTTCTTGTAATCTATTATATATGTTGTTTTTCTAGTTTACAGAAGTGTATGTATGCAAGTTTCCTCAAGTCAACCCGTGTATACATAGGTTTCCTTAGGTTGAATAGCATATACACGCAGCTGTGCACTAACACAGTTGCGTATACCCTAAAATTTTCAAGAATTTTTAAAGATTTTTGTTTCTGAAAATCTGTCTACTGGTCTGAATCTATCCTGAACAATTACTTTTCTGTGTCAGTGTTTATTTTTATATTGAGTACATGATTTCAAACTCTCTCTGGTTGTGGAAAGTGTTGGTCTTCTTTGTTTTGTTTTAAGTGTCATTGTTTTTGTTCAATCACACGAGATTTCTTGCTAGGAATCTTGGCTTCTGTGGTCTTCTAAGGCAGAACGATTGATCTCAATCTTTGTGTCAAATCTTGTTTTGGTGACTTTTTTGTTTGCGTGTCAAAACTACATCTTTGTGACCATCTGCTTTTCTTACTCTCCGAACGTTGTTGATTGACACTTTCTTGAAAGTTGTATTTTTGATCTTTTGGTCTTTGTTGCCATGCTCTTGGTGCTGCTTTTTCATTGTTAAGAGCATCTTGAAACACATTTTTTGTTCAGTTTTCACCCGTTTTGTGTTGTCAACTTGCAAAGTGTTTTGTTGCCTATTCTTCGATCATAAAGTTTCAGTCTTGCTTAGAGCACTTTTGAAAAGTCATTTTTGTTTTTGCTTTTGAAGAAAACTTCTTGAAAACTTGGTTTTGCTTTCTTGAACTTTGTTTTGATTTCGTTTCTTTTTGCGAGTGAAAGTGCATTTTTGTTTGTCTTGAAACTTGATTTTAGTGTTTGGAGGAAAATGAGCATTAGAAACTTATATTCTATCTAAACATCTTAAATGGCAAATTAAAATTGATAAAGTACTTTCATTTCTTGATTTAGAGTAGTCTTAAGTTTTGCATCAACATGTACTCATTGCATTAGGATAAATTTGTGCATCTTTTTAGGGCATCCATAGTTTTTTTAGTTTTTGTGAGTGTGAAGCTTGAGTAAAAGAAAAGAAAAGAAAAATTTGTTGCTTTCTTAGAAGTTCCTCTAAACCTAGTAGAAATTTATTTCATCGAAGAACAAAACAAGTGCATTTGCATATAGTTTGGTTTTTATTAATTTCTTTTGCATCGAAACACCACAAGTTTCACTTCCGCTTATCCCTTGACTTAAAAAACAGCCCATTTAAAAACAAGTGCTAATTAAAATATACTAAAACATTTTATAATTGTCAAGTTAGACACACCAACAAGTTTTAGGATATTTTAGGGCCTTGTATTAGGTGAGTGGAGAGAAAACTCTCCAAGGCCATTTAAACTGTCAAACATAGGAGTCTGAATAATGAGTGCAAATCCAATAGTGTTAGGAAGACTAGGAAAGCTTTGGATCTGGGAGTTAAGAACGAGGGTTTTTGAAGATAAGGAAGTGAGATACGCCCTCTCCTACTTGTCAGATCTTACCTCAAGACTGTTCCACCTAGATTTTGACACAATTTGGTAATCTTAGTTGCTTCTCCTAGGGATCTACATAGGTGGTTGTGGAGGGGAATCCCGTGGCACCTGAGGTTGACGTTGTATCACTTTCAATGGTACTACTGGAGGGAACCCTTGCGAAGCTTGGGGGCTTGCACCAGTGCAGGCTGTTGTTAGGAGGTCAGCGTAACTTCCTCTGTTACCTTCGCTGGTAGGACTGGGCCATCATTATCCCAGACTATCTTCGGAAGACCACTTACTTCACTTTCTTGTATTTTGGTGTCTGGTCCTCATTACCCAGAGCGGAAATACTTGAAATTTGTTTGACTGGCTGACATCTTTTAGGGACATTTTAGTCTGTGCTCTGTGCTCTTAGTTGGCCCAGCCTTCATTTTTTCTTGAGTCTTTAATTAGATCTTAATAAAAAAATTCAAAGTGGCTGACTGATCACCTAGACGGTCTCGAAGACTTCGTGGTCTCTCACCACCAAGTTTAGAGCCTTCTCCTAGAAGGCATAGAGGTAATACTATCGATCGGTTTCATTCCATGGCAGCTAACGCATCGGGGATTGATCCTCCCCTTGGGGGCATTAGTGTTCAAGATAGGCCTGGTACTTCCGCAGAACGAGAGAGGAACACTCTAGTTCTTTCTTGAGTTCTCTTTCAATCGGAAGATAACATAGAGGTAGAAGAACTCCAAGAGTTGCTAGCGGCTCCGAATTATTCCCTACCTTCTAGCCATCCAGACGTATTACAATATGTTGGGACTCTGACACATAGACTGTCAAGTCCAGGTCATATTACGCACTTACCTTCGATGACCACCACTGGAAGCATGGCTTCTACCACAAGTGTTACAACCATGCAGACTCCAACATATGTACAAGGGGGAGGAACTATTTCCATCCCCTCTACATCTTTATTTGGGTATTTTACTAGCACATCTTTAGTTTGGTCTACCTCCATTCCTTCTACGAGTGGAAATTCCCAAGCCAATGCTTTTAGTTCTAGATTCTTCCTGTTTGGCACCCATTCATAGGGTATTCCATCAGTTCCATTCAGTGCCTCCACATCCATGATGGGTGGGTCGGCTTCATTTCAGGATTTTCCTTTTGGAAGTGGTCATATACCACATTCCAACACGATGATAGGATATATGGCTTTTTCTACTACAGGACAAAGCAGCAATCCCTTTCAGGGTTGGACTAACCCTGCAGTTAGTGGCATGGGAACTGGGAATCTATTTTTCGGCCAACAAGGGAATAGGTCATACTCCATAGTTAGGGCGTTCCGAAGTATTCCTCCCTTAGCTTCTGCTTGGAATACTTATGTGAATGGTATCGTTCGATTGGTAGACAGAAATGCGGTGAACCTGTTTAGCCAATTGCAACAGTTGTCCTTGCAAACTGCTCCTAACAACCAGGTCACATCGTCTAACCCTTCATCTTCCCAACCCTCTTCAATTAATGCCCTCCAATCTACCAACCCCAAAGGAAATCAAAATTCCAATGGGAAAAAGGAAGGACGAGGTAAGAAAAAGAGTCAAGATGGGAAGGCTGACGCAAATAAATCTGACAATAATGTTGGTGGTGGTGGAAATGAGTCTAGAAAGAAAGTCAAGTTTCCGTGCAAGCTATGCAGTGGAGAGCATTTGACTCATCTCTGCCAAAATATTCAGGACACTCAACACTTGTTAGGGTAGCAAGGGACTTCTAGTTCTCAAGCTGTGTTAACCCACCCTTTTCCCTAAGGGCAGCAACTGCATGCTGGCGCGAATTCAAACCCTGGTACCTCTGCAGGGGGCAACCAGGAAGGAGAGAAATCATCAAATGTTTTCATGATGGGTTCTAATGTCCATGTGGCCACTCGGTTGCATGATTACAGTGAAGCTGAAACATCCAAGGAAAAAACTGCTCCTGGAAGTACCGACCTTCATATTGAGTGACCCCTTATCGAGACTATACCACGGATATCGAAAGGTTCCTTTAAATGCGCGACTATCAATCCAAATGCTAGGGCCACCCAGAATTACTCCATTGTTGAGGATCTAGCTCAAAGTCCATGCGCTATGTCCGCTTTAGAGGTTCTCCAGTCATGTCCAGCTCAACGAAGTGCTTTACTTTCGGTGATAGGGGCAGTTGATCCAAATAACTCTTTAGTGCTCACTTTCGACATGCTAAATGTCAAAAAGTGACTCCATCATCAAATGGCTTTTCAAATAAAGTCTACATACTGAAAAATTAACATTTTTCGTACCATTATTGATGAAGGATCTTCCACGTGCATCATGTCGATGTCATGCTGGAAGGCCATCGGATCGCCTTCGGTTGTTCCTTCACCTACTCTCCTGACTGCATTTGACGGGCATTCTCATAAGCCACATGGGATTATCCCAGCCTTTCCCATATGTATTGGGGGGAAGGTCGTCAATATTGAAGTAGAAGTCATTGATGCTAACCTAGATTATAATATCCTCTTAGCAAGAACTGGATATACGAAATGGACATTGTTGTTTCGATTCTATTTCATGTCATTTTCTTTCCTCATGGAGGGAAAATCGTCAAGGTTGATCAATTGGATTACTGTCCAGTTGATCCTCGAGCAACTTCGGAATCTACCGTTCCTTTAGTGGATAACCCTCATCTGCCTACTGAGAATCTAGGAGTTGGGATGTATTCTTCATTGATGGGTACCATTGATCTTCCCTCTCCTATCGCTAGAATCAATGTCATTTCATCATCCAAGGAGTCTTCACGAGAAGGGTTCTTCTGAACTCATTATTTTTTAGACCCTTGGACCTTGCCTTCACCTATGACCACATTAGCTGAAGGAAAAGTTGGTGGAATGGAATTTCCTATGTCTGTGGCAGAGCTCAGATATCAGTCTATCATCAACTCTGTAGATAGCCATTCTACTCCTTTCTCCGAGGAGCTAGATGGTGATGTGGCCCCATCCTGGACCCTTGATTCTGCCTCTGTTATGGACTGTTTAGACACAATTTTACTATCCGAGGAAGCAATCTTAGAAGTAATGATGGGTGTACATTGACTTTGGGAAAGATTTACACCATCGTTTATATTTTCTTCCTCAATTGCACGAAGTAGAATCTAGGTTCTCCGAGCTCTTTACTAGTTACGTTTGTATGGTATCAAATCCTTTGACTCTAGCACACTTTCACACCGAAGGTAATATGTCGGTGATTTCAAAAACAATATCTATAAACATATCTAGGAACCCTAGCGTGATAGAGAATCTCTTCATCGGAGCAGAATGTTCCCCTAAAGAAATTCACGTTTACATCGACCTTTCTAAGGTGTTTCAAGATGTATTCACTTGGTCTTATGAAGAAATGATTGGCATTGATCCATCCATAGTTCAACATGAGATCAAGACATATGAAAATGCCAATCCGATTCGTCAGAAGCCTTGGCTTGTTAATCCTAGGAAAGAAACAGCCATTAAAGTTGAAGTAGAGAAGCTGCTCAAGGCGGGTTTCATATACCCTGTTCCTCTTACGGATTGGGTTTCTAATCCAGTCCCTGTGGATAAAAAGCAAGGAACAATCCGAGTGTGCATTGACTTTAGAGACCTAAATAAAAATTCTCCCAAAGATAATTACCCCATGCCATTTATTGATCATATTACTGATGACTGTGCAGGCAATGAGATTTTCTTCTTCATGGATGGTTTTTCCAGTTATAATCAGATCTCTATCCATCCTGAAGATCGGCGTAAGACAACTTTTATATGTCCCTAGGGTACCTTTGCATACAGAAAAATGCCTTTTGGTCTTAAAATTTCTAGAGCTACTTTCCAGTGGGCCATGTCATATGCTTTCCACGACATTGAACATATCATCGAAGCATACTTGGATGATCTAGCTACTTGTTCTCGAAAGAGAACTAATCATCCTAGCCACTTTCGATTGGTTTTTGAGCAATGTCGATTTTACAAGATCCGGTTGAATCCCAATAAGTGTGTTTTCATGGTTACATCTGGTCGGTTATTAGGGTTCATTGTGTCAAATGAAGGGATTCGGGTTGATCCCTTCAAGGTAGAGGAAATAATTTAGTTTCCTCCCCCATCCTCAATTCGACAACTTCAAAGTCTTCTAGGGAAAGCTAATTCCTTAAGAAGGTTTATAGCAAACTATGCCGAGATCACTAAACGATTTATGCATTTGCTACATAAAGGAGTTCCATATGTGTGGGATGAATTTGCACAGCAGTCATTCGATGCCTTGAAAAATGCATTAGTCTCTGCCCCACTTTTGAGTCCACCAGATTATGGTAGGGACTTCCTTTTATATATTGCTGCAGCAGAATTAACCATAGGTATGGTTCTCATTTAGGAAGACGATGCTCTCATAGAGCATGTGATTTATTATTTGAGGTGAGGCTTGATAGGTTCTGAACTTCGCTATTCCCCCGTTGAGAAGTTGGCTTTCGTAGCTGTCCATGTTGTCCAGCGGCTCCGCCATTATATTTTGCTACGCAAAACTTTTTTCTTAGCAACGGTCAATCCATTCCAATTTTTCCTCAATAGGTGAGTGATTGGGGGAAAATATAATCAATGGATAGTCATCTTACAAGAATTCGATCTCGAGTTCTTGTCTGCCAAGTCTGAGAAATCTATGGTTTTTGCGGAGTTAATCTCTGAGCTGCCTTGTGGAGAGGATATTGTTTATGAGGAAAGTTTACCTGACGACATTTATTCCTCATCTCTTCACTTGACCCTTGGTATGGAGATATCATTTTCTATCTCCAGACTTCGAAGTTCCCCTCTACTTTCTCTAAGGATGAACGCAGAAAATTACGTCACCTAGCTAAGAACTATCTCATCATCGGTGACACATTATATCGTTGAGGGGTTGATCGAATCCTTTGGCATTGTTTAACCCTATAGGAGGCAAATTTGGTGCTTAATGATTGCCACAGTGGAGCTTGTGGTGCTCATCTTTCAAGGCTTGCTACAGCCCAGCGTATCTTGCGTACTGGCTATTTTTGGCCTTCGCTCTTCAAAGATTGTGTTGAAGTGGTAAAATGTTGTCACCCCTATCAAATCTATACTCAGAAGATGCGCGCACATCCAGCTCCTCTTTTCCCCGTTGTCACTGTCAGTCCTTTTACTAAGTGGGGTATTGATTTTACAACTTGTAATCTGCCTTCAGCAGTGAATCAAAAGTACATTATCGTGGCCATAGACTACTTCACGAAGTGGGCTGAGGCCATGCCCACTGATAAAAATGGTAGTGAAACATTGGCATTATTCCTTTTTAATCAGATTATCTCAAGGTTCGGTATCTCAAGAGAGATTGTCACTAACCTTGGCAGTCATTTCCAGAACCAACTAATGCTTGAATTGGCTCTTAAATTGGGTTTCCAGCAGGAGCACTCGTCTCCATATTATCCTCAGGCCAATGGACAGGTTGAGGCAGTGAACAAAACCGTTAAGATGATCCTGCAAAGGACGATCGACAAAAATTGGTCCAATTGGCATCTTATGTTGTATCCGGCTCTTTGGGCATACCGAACCTCCGTAAAGGCTACTACAGGTTTTACACCTTTTCAGTTAGTTTATGGGATGGAATCTATCTTTCCTATTGAATGTGAAATTCCATCTCTTAAGTTAGCTATTGAGCTCCTCCCAGAGACTTGTAGTCTTGAAGACCACCTCCTTCATTTGGATCATCTCGATGAGTAGCGTCAAGATGCTGCCACAATCAATGAGGCTCATAAGAAAAGGGTTAAAACTTAGTATGATAAAGTTGTCCATCCTCGAGTCTTTTCTGAAGGTGACCTTGTCTTGGTCTATGACCAAGATAAGGATGCCTTGGGGGTAGGCAAGTTCAAACTTATGTGGTACAGTCCCTTTATAATTAAACGAGTTTTAGAAAAAGGGGTGTATGAGTTAATCGATTTTGAAGGAAACAATTTGGCGAAGCCCCGAAACGGGCTCTACCTGAAGATGTACTTTGCTTATGTAGTAGCTAGGCAATGGCTTCTTTGTACATTTTGTATATTTTTACATATCTCATCGAGAGTTTTTTGTTATCAACACTTTTTGGTCTGTTGTGGCAGGTGTTGATGGATGACTTGGTCTATTTTGGATTCGGCGATGGTGCTAGTCGGCACACTTGGAACCTTGCTTCCGCAGCTTGGGTAATCTACTATCCAACTAGTCAATTGATGGTGTCAAGGGGAGTATGCATTGGTCCTACTTCAAATAATATGGCTGAGTATACTATCGTCTTTAATTTACTATCCGAAGCAATTTATTATCAAATCGATTCGTTCACAGTCTATCTTGATTCACAATTTATAGTGTCACAACTGAATAACATTTATCGAATAAAGGATCCATGTTTATATCGCCAGTATTTAAGGGTGAGGTTGTTGCAAAGATCATTTAATTATATTAATTATTTTCACATTCCAAGATCTCATAATTGGTTAGCTGATTCTATCGCTAATCAAGCATTAGACTGGCATATCATTCATTCATCACAATAAAATCAATCATCAAAAAGTCAGAACTGTATATATATATCATAAAACGTCTCGAGTGTACATAAGTTTGTCCAAAATAATATACAAAAATTGGGACTCAAATGCCCATAATCATGTCCAGTACATCTAATGCCCCGGCTCAATATGAGCAGCTAAGTATGCAACTACTGCTTTGGCCACACATCTAAGAGTGCGAACCTAGTCTTGTGGCATGCCAACCACATGATGCTGCATATCTATAGGGAGATCTTCTACGGCCTCCATCAGTAATCAATGAGTTAGCCTCACCAAGTGCTGTTGAATAGTGTGTAGAAGTCGCTCTATGTCTACAGCCACCTCTTCGGCCCCTCGGCCGCGATGTCCATGCCGCAGGAACCCATCTGGTTGCACTGGCACAATATCTGCAACATGATCATTATATTAGTAATTTGAATCCTATCAAAAATATTTTTCAAAATTCATTATTATATTTGAAAAATCACAAAAAAATTGTAAAATAAAAAATATTTGTTACCTATGTCACCCCATGTTGCTGTTGGTTGTAATACTAGATCAGGATCTCCTCGGAAATCCAACCCATCATAAGTGTAGTCATCTATGGTGATGACCTGCTGCTTCCACCAGGAGAAGAAGTCATCATCGAAAGCAATCCGTGGGATGTCCCCACCTCCTAGTCATTTCATCAGGTCAGCCCACTTGCCCATTCATGGATCTCATGGGGTGCTGATCAAAACCGGTACTCTAGGACGAAGTGCTAGGACCCTCTCAAAGAAGAAAGAGCACAAGATAGTTCCATGCCCAAATTTTTTGGTTTGTCCCTTCTTGATAGAAGTAAGCTGCCTCTTCAGGTTAGTGAGAAGAGGAGTACACCAATCAAAGACGATGGTGAGGCAGTCTACCACCAAGCTCATGACTAGCCATGATGCCTGGTGCAAAGAATCTGATATGTTCAGTCTAGCTATGGTGAACAGGATTATTCTCAATGATAAACTCTCCACATGTTTGATTGGAATTTGACTTCCAACCTTTTCAGGATGACCCAGGCAATAGATATGTACGTAGTCTTCAATAGAGAGACTACCTCATGACCTGCCCCTGGAATGTACTACCTCTCCCCTCCGGGAAAGGCCAGTGATGAAATAAATATCTTCAACCTCTACCTTGAGCAACATTTGATCAATCATAAACAAGTCATCCTCAATGCTCCAGTAGTGAATGAGCATGCCAAGCAGGCAAGTGTTGGCTTTCATGTTGGGCATTTTAAAGAACTTTAGCAAACCACATCCTCGTAAGGTATCCAAAGCATTAGGATCGTTCATAACCTCATCATACACTAAGGTATGCTCTCTTTCTCTCCAAGTGGCTAGCATCCTAAAGAAAAAATGAATTCAGACCGTTAGATTTTTTATTTGAAGTTTTTGCGGCATATACGCGGGTCCATTTTACACAGAGTCGTGTGTAGGGCCTGTGTATATGCGGGTTTCATATATCCAACCCGCGTATATGCTGCGACAAAATTTTTGACAATAACTCAACAATAAAACTTAAATTAAAAATTCTAAAACCAATCACAACCCAATGCAAGATAAGTTTAAGGGTTACCTGGTGATTTTGGGACAATTTGAACGATCAGTTTTGGCGAATGGCAACGCTTGCTCCTTTTGCTCCACTTCATTTCTCTCAAACCAAATGGTGATAATGGTGAGTCAAAAAACTATTTTATAAGCATTGAAAATGCAATTTTTTTTGAAATCTTGATTTTTTTTTGTCTCATGTAACTTTTAACTTGGGAGCTTGGAATGTTGAGAATGGTTTGATTTTCAGGACATTTGGACGCTTTTCGACAATTTCGAGATGGTTGCATGATTGCTGACCCGTCATGGCATGTATCGTTTTTCACTGGCATATAGGTTAGGGAAGCCATTTCTTCATTGCATTATGCATACTAGCCTCCATTTGCCGATACACTTGCCATAGGGTCGATCCCATCATGTTATGGTATGTAAGCCATTTTCACTCGCCGATTTTTAAATGTTGACATGATGGTAGAGCCATCCTTCTCATGGGAATCATAGTTAGCACCTCACTGACATTCGTTGCCCATGCTGCTTCAATTTGAGTAGGCTCAGGAGTCCTCTGTAGTCCCGCGATGACTTATGCATTGAATACTCATTCCTCTTTGCTTCTCCGCTTCGTTCTGGCCTTATACCCTGAGGCTCCTTTGTGTTGATTTGTACTACTACATTGCATTTTGACCATTTACACCTTTTGGCCTTGAGCCAGCTTCACATGGACTCATGTTTAAGCCAACTTTTGACCGTGAAGACTGCAAAATCAAACTTGCATGCCCTTGACTTCTGCAACTTGACACACCTTGACCCGTGGAAGGAACACGCCTTTGAGTGTCTTTGACTAGTTTTCACCTCCCTGCATTGAGCATGGAAATGTTCCAACCCCAGGAACTAGATCATCTGTTTCATCGACACTCGTTCTTTCCATTGTACTATAGCATTCTTTTATTATTTTTGCAGCTTAAAGAAAAAGACAAAAAATTATATATTCCAAAAAAGAGTGGGAAGGGGACAATATTTCCACTTATTGTTGGCAGCAAGAGTGAATCATGTCGCCCTTGAACAAAGCACCCAAAACAAAGTCTCCTCTATATGGGCGGGATTTATTTTGACTTAGGTATGCCTCAACCTTGTTATTGAGTCATTTCTCCCCCGATTAGTTATCTCTTCCAATCATATGGATGGTTCGTTCATGCCTCTTGCATGGCAAACTTATACAAAGTCATCATATGCTGCCACATAGTCACACTGAGTTGTGCTTTTCTTCAAGGAGAGTTAGCCTGAGTCGGCTTCTCTGCGGTGTCTCTTGACTCATTTTTTAGTCGGCCATCCTTGGTTGTTAGTATCCTGTCTATCATCACATCAGTTATATTGGTCCTTTACTCATGCCGGTTTGAGAAGGTCCCCATTGACTTCTTGCTGGCAGGTATTGTCCTTATCGACGACGACATCTTTCTCTGAGGATAGGCCTAGAGCCGCACCCTGGCCCTATTTTCATTATTGATAGGTCACCTTGTGCTCAGCATCGATCAATATCATGGGTCTTTTACTAAGTGGTTTCCCTTGTGTTCAACATCAGCTTACACTATCATACATTGGAATTCGTGCATTACCTTGGTTTCCATTTGACCCTATTGGTGGATACCTTGCCTCTGTGTCAGCTTTCATAATTGGTTGGTTTAGAGGGTTTCTGCCATGCGCTAGCCACATCTTGTGTATGCCAGAAATGTGCTTCGGTCGGGTTACTACATCTTTTTTTGTTCGATTCCTTCCACATTATTGGCCTACGGGTTACACTCGCACTAGATTGATGAAGGATGCCTTAATGCCTTCCTTCTAGCAGATCTTTCCCTATCGACTATGACCCATTACTCTGGGGCAAAGATCTAGAGTCCATTTGGCAGTACCTCGGGGTTTTCCTTCATTAGTGGCAGATCCTTTGCTATCGACAGTGGGAAACCATCATTGTCTCCTGATTGATAGATTCTTACAAGTGTTTTACTCCATCTCATCTATTCACACTTGTTAGATTGTACTGGATACCTTGACGCTCATTATCATTATCGGAAAGTAGTCTCGCATTTGTTAACAATATACATCAATGACCGGTAATCAAACGATTTCTAACATGGTCGACTTCAGATCATTTATTCCCATGGTGTAGAAATGTACCATGGCGGTCGGTGAAGACCTCAAGTTACATCAGCATTCATTGGTTCACTTGACAGTTGCTCCTGTTGCTGCTAGTTGATACCACTCCACCTTATATGTTGCAGTCATTCATGGCGACATTTGGGAGCCACTTCCCCCATTACAGGAAAACCTTGTTTCCTTGAGTGAGTTATGGAAGGAGCTTGTCAAAGGCTTGAGATTGGACGAATACAGAGGACATTTCCGCTTGGAGCCTGTGAAAGGAAGACTCGGGTGAAATCATTCCTTTCTGTACTTTAGTTATCTATAATAAAAGAAACACTTGTCTTGTTCTTGATATGAATCTTCTTCATGCTTATGATATCAATGTTATGATTTACAAATGAATGATTATTTCAATTGCATAACTAACTTTCAATATGTTATGAAGTTGATTTCTTTATGATGTTTAGTCCATATACTATTGTGCTTTCTTGAATTGATCGTTTTGCATGTTGAAGGAGAAAAAGGAACTCCAAGAGGGTTTGGACCCTAGCTGGATCTTCCTAAATGAAGAACCCCTAGGTACACCTCTCTTCGCATAGTTTGTTTATATTAGCATCATGGCTGTGTGGAATGCTTGTTTTTCTTTATAGATAACCCCCGCTCTGCTATGGTATTAACCCAAGACCCTAGGGGACATTGTCCCTAAACATACGTGAAACTTTTGGGGCCCCTAATATCGCTCAAACTTTGGAGCGAATTGTATGATATATCTCATGCATCCGACACTATGGGACCTAGTAGATAGGTTTGGTATTCCAATTTCCCATTATTTGGATGCCTTCTGAGTAGTACACACTAGCCTATGTGACAATAGAAGACTGGTGGAAGGACATCATGTGTACCAATGGTTTCAAACTTATTGGGACAAAAATGGCCGCAAGATATAACCTTTCACAACTTCATGCCAACCGCAATGGCTCTAACCCAGACCTACACAGAAAGCAGGCTACATGAGGCGCTGGAAGACTGGGAGGCCAAGTTGTTAGGCATGAGCTGGAAAATATAGTGTAGCTCCAGCTTCAACTAGATCTATGGCAGGTTTTTCAGGATGTCAAATGGAACACCTACTATGAGAGGTTGCAGGGGTTTGATGAAGGCATTCAGTCAAGTTTGCACTGAATTTCAAAGGGAATTATTCCAGAGTCTGTGGGCTCAACATTCTTGCAACAGGAGAGATTATCTCAAATGTTATTATATTACTGAAAGGAGGGAAGAAATGGTTTTCCCCGAGAATTCCCTTGCCAGAATTTCCAGAATTTTTCTTGTAGGCAGGAGAAACCATGGTTGGGATGAGGAGAGGATATGATCAAAAATCATTGCCACATCCATGGACCAAAGTTGCATACTTCATCATGCGATACATTACATGTGAAGGTCAGATTTACACTCTATTTAAATATAATTTTAATCTTCTTTTATATATTCAGTTCTATCAATTGAGTGCTCTAGATATGCCATTTTTCCTTTGGAACAATCTTCAATTAATGGCACTTCTGTGTCACAATTGTGTGAACAACTGGTAGTCCTCACAATACCATGGGCTTGTCAGGATGTTGGTGGTGCATGCCCTGTCACAATCCCCCATGACTTGGCCACAATTCATTGAATTAGTGGAAGAAGAGCATGTAGATATGATGCAAACAAGGGTTGAGGAGGAATTGTCAGTAGAGGAAAGAGCCGCAGTCGACGCTATTACACAAGAATTAGCTTGAACTCCCAGAAAATTGTGGGAATTGGGGGAACATGTGATGGAAGAAGAAAAGGAAGAATTTTCAGCAAATGAAGGAGCCACATTTGACATTGTTACACAAGATCTAGCGTCAACTGTAGAACAATTGGGCAACCTAGGGGAAGAAGCGATGGAAGAAGCAGAGGAAGGAAGGGAGGAAGGGCAGGATAGGACATCCAGCTAATATAAGGGATGGAGAAATAATTGAAGAAATAGAGGCAAAATGCATTGGAAGAATGGAAATTGAGGAGGTTGCCCCTCATTCTCCGCTCCCTACTTCCTTGCCAAAAGGGGTAAAGAAATTCCACTTTCCTCCTCACATATTAAGAGAAATAATCTCTCCTCTAGTATTAAGGTTTCTAGGAGAAATTACAAGAGAAATCATCAATGTTGACATTGCAACGTAGGAACCAGTGTCAACCATTGAGCCAATAGGGGAAAAAGTTATCCTTGACACTAATACACAAGAACCAGTGTCAACCACTAATACAATAGAAGAAGAAGCTACCCTCGACATTGTTACACAAGAACCAATGTCGACTTGGGAGAAAATTGAAGAAATCATTTTCGACACTGTTACATGAGAACCAATGTCAACCAATGAGAAAATTAAAGAAATTTTTGTTGAAACCATTTCATTGTCACCTCTTGAGTAGTTGGAAAGAGATATGGCTATTGGTACTGACCCGCAAAGGCCAGAACCAATTCTTGAGCAAATGGAAGGAGTAAACAGGGCAACAAAGTGACCATAGGAAGAAAACGTTGAGGATACTACTCCTCAGGGACCTGCAGTGACTTCAAATCTATTTGGAGGAAATGTCGAGGTACCGAGACGTAACAAATAAGGCATTGGAACTTCCCCTCGAGTCGTTGAACAAATGGAAGAGATAAGGGTAAAATGGGAACCAACATATGGGTTCGTTGATGTCAATCTATCAAACCCAACATCGGCAATGAGACCGATGGAGGAGGTCATTATTAAACATGAATTCATTAAACAATGTGCAAAAAGGAGATCACCCATCTAAGACAGGTACCGGTCGATGTTCAAAGAAAACATACAATTAAAAATGGAAATTATTAAGTTGAGGAGGCAAGTATTATGCTTGTAGAAATGGGCGAGAAAGAAAAAAAGGAACTTTGGTGAAGTTTTCGTGACTCTCAGAGCCGAAATAGCTTCAGTAGCAGTACAGATGGAAGATAGGTGAATGACCTTCGCAGCCAAACATATTGATTCATTCCTGCATTTGTTTGAGTCTCGGGAGTTTCTACTCACCGTAGAGTTCAGAAATGGAAAACCATTGTGTCTCGTCCTCAACGAGGATCAATCTCTTTGGAAGATAACCAGGAAGAAGTGAAAGGAATTTTGGAAAAAGTAGCAAAAGTGGCGGCTGATCATGTCACCCAAATAGAGAAAGCTAAGAGGAAACAAGAAAAAGAGTAGAAAAAGATTGAAGAATTATAAGGGCGAGTGCAGTTACTAAAGACTGAGAGGGGTGAAATGATCAACCTAACGCAGCAGGTAATGGCGTGTCGAACTCCTTCTAATAGATATTCTTTGTTTCTTCATGAGAAATATATGTTTCAGTGTCTGGAAAGTACCCACCAGGAAATTAGCCATGACATAGAAGATTCTATGCAGTTCTGGTGGATCTTGAGGGCACACAATCTACTAAACCAACACTTGATGTGAAAGCTTTATATGCACAATTATATCCTAGAGAATGATTAGTCATTCAATCCAGTGCCATATGTGGGAGACATTCAGCTCAGAGAATTTACTTCCTTCATGATTAATAAGGTTAAATGGAACAAATCCTTCGACACATTTGAAGAGAATCAATAAAATTGTCCACTTGTGTTCATAATGGAACAATGCAAATCAGTGAATATTTATAACAATCATCACACATTTCTACAACTGGAAGGAAAAAAGGGTCAAATGTTGGCAACATAGAAATTGTGTGCTGACATGTGTACAAGGAAAAAAAATATTTTTTAGGAGGAAACCTAGGATTTCTGTCAGAGATGATGGATGTTTTTGTCATCAGCAATGACGGTACATGAACCTTTTTAGGCCCCTAATCTTGCTCAGACTTTGGAGAAAAATCTGTGATATATATCATGCATCCAACACTATGGGACCCAATGGATAGGTTTTATATTCCAATTTCCCATTATTTGGCTACCTTCTAAGCAGTACACACTAGCCTATGTGAAAAAAAAGACTGGTGGTAGGACATCATTCATACTGATGGTTTCAAACTTCCAGGGACAAAAATGGTCACAATATGTGACCTTGCACAGATTGATGCCAACCGTAGTGGTTCCAACCTAGACCTACACAGAAAACAAGCTACATGAGGACATGCAGAAAGCCTACTTTGTACCTTCCTTTTAACCCCTTTCCTTCATCGATTTCATGTCCTTGCAAGGTTAATTTGTATCTCAGGCAACGAAGGTATATCTATTTGTCATGTCTTTGTGAATTATTAACCAGTGAAGCATAATCTTAACGGATCATTACTTATGTGACTTGCAAACCCATGTTTATTTGCATATTTGAAAGGATGATGATCAACACACTACAATTCAGCGTATGGTTATCGATGAGATGGCAGCACTATCTTAGGATGTTGGTTGAATGATTATTCAACCCAAGAGGGTCTGTTGGCCCAATACATTTACTATCTTCGAATTTTGTTTGTGACCGAATGATTTTTATATATTTGTAGGAAAACAACTATCGTAATCTATAGAAATCATTTATACTATATTGTAGCATTGAATGTATAAGTAATGTTACGGGGTTGGAAAAGAAAGTGACTGCTAAAGAGAGATATGAGAGTTCTGAGCATGTAACAACAATCTTCTGTAATTTTATTTTGATTAATACAATCTTGATCTTCTGAGTATTTATGAGTCTTTTATCTTTTACCACAGCCCTGATCAGGGCGTTGGGCCCACTCTCTTGACCAGGTGTTGTTGGATTAGTAGTGTGCGTAGATTTATCTTCTATTATGTTTATTTATTTATTGTTGTCATGGTTCTTTAAGTTTTGATGTTGTGAATTGTAACTTGTTGTTACTCTGATTGTTGTTATTTTTATTGCTTTTTGTTACACATTGTTATGTTGTTGATTGAATGCTCAATGATGGGTAGGGAAACTGTGGCCTGCATAGAACTTTCATGGTAGCCATGAAATAACCAGACAAGACCTAGGTTGAAAATTAATGTGGGAAAAGGGTGAATTCTATAACTCATATTGGAACATCAACACAAACATTTAAAGGTATTTTTGATTTACTGTACACTAATTTGAGCTTACAAGAGCATGTTAGGAGTAGTTTCAAAATTTGGAAAATATGGAAAGGTGCTAAAGGTGTTAAGGTTACTTAAAGTCACTTGTTAAATCTTAGCAATGAACGATGAGTTCAATGGGGGTCAATAAAGAGTGAGTATATTGACTCCATCGATGGTAAAAAGATTTACATTTGTAAATTTTGGATTTCACCTATAGATAATGAAATCTTTGGTAGCTTTGAATTTTGCGTGTTGGTAATTTATCGACTTAATAATTTTGTTAATTAAATATTAGTTTAGTTGAATGCATGGTGATTAATTCTTGGTGCAAGGGGTGAAAGTATTCAAATCATCATATCTCAATGATCTAAACTATATTTTGAATAAATTTTATATCATGAAAAATCTCTCAATGAGAAAAATTTTTGAAAGGAAGAAATTGATACCACATGTCCTTAATATGGTTTAAAGGAGGTTGGGTATGTTACAATATATGGACATTTTTCACTTAAGTGAAAAGTAATATATTTATCTTCTCCTTAAGGAGAATACTCCACCATATGGAGAAAACATCCTTGAGGAAAGTCATAGCTAGTTTGTGGAAACAATTTTTAGTTTGAATCTCCTTCACTAGCGATGCTCCCTTTCAATCCAAAACCAACCCTTTGTTTTAGGAATTTACTGGTTAATTTCCTCAAACAGAACACCAAAGGACACCGCTCACAAACAGATCACAGATCAATACACTAGTATTCTTAACGAGGTTAAAACCCTTAAAGAGGGAAACAATCCATGGCCTAAGCCAACACGGCCACCTCAGGCAGTTTATTAATAAAAGAAAGAAAATTTACATAAGCTTCTCTCATGAACGGTCACCCTACAAATGACCCTCCATGATATTTAAATAAAGATCATGGACCAATTGGGTGTTAAGCCACAGCTCAAGTGTCAGTACTAACGAGGAGAGAATGAACCATCGGATCAGTTCATGTATAGAACATATCATGACCGTCGGATTGTAAGTTACAAATGTACATAGTAAAGAAACACACTTTACCTAACTCTACACTAGACCAAGTTGTACTTATCTATTTCCTATGTGTCAGAATATCCTAACATCACCCCTTAAGAAAAACTTGGGATAGGATTGAAGGATGTACAAATATGACACAATCGGAGAAGGAAGGAGGCATTAGAGCCTATCCCCTCTTAATGAAATCTTCCTCAAATCCAACCATAAATCAAAGTTTAGTAAACTTCGCCTCTGTGAGAGCCTTTGCAAAGATGTCTGCAACTTGATCATCAGTTGAATAATATTGCATTTCAAGAACATGGTCATGAATGAGATTTCTGATGAAGTGCATGTGTAGTTCAATGTGTTGGCTGTGTTGATGATGGATTGGATCTTTGCATAGTTGAATGGTACTTTGATTATCACACCAAAGTGTAGTCGGATTCTGCTGCTGAAATCCAAACTCTGACAGGATCAGATGAAGCCACAGGGCTTCTTTACTGGCTTCTGCAGCGCCATGATACTCTACTTCTATTGAAGAAAGAGAAATGACACTTTGTTTCTTACAAGCCCATGTAATAGGTCTAGAACCAAGAGTGAACACATAACCTACAGTAGACTTCCGATCATCAGGGTCACCAGCGCAATCGGAATCACTAAAACCAACCAATAGAGGAGATGCTTCTGCACTGTAATGAATCCCAAACTGAATTGTACCTTGAACATAACAAAGTATTCTTTTAGTTCCTTTCCAATGACTTTCATGTTGGTTTTGCATAAACCAAGCAATAAGGCCAACAACAAAGGAAAGATCATGACAAGTATGTGTCAAATACAAAAAGTTTCCTACAAGATGACAATATAAGGTAGCATCAACTTCAGGGGAAGTACAAGTGACTGAAATTTTGACTCCAGACTAAAAGGGAGAAGGGGTTGGCTTACAATCTTCCATGTGAAAGTGGCGTAGAAGATCATAGGCATACTTGGACTAGAAAAGGGAAATACCTTCCTTGGATTGCAAGACTTGAAGACCAAGAAAATAATGCAGGTGTCCTAAGTCTGTCATTTCAAACTTCTTTTTAAGGCTGGACTTCACATGGTTTATAAGGTTGGGATCACTACTAGTAAGGATAATATCATCAACATAAAGAACAAGAATGATAAGAGACTTGCCCACTTTCTTTGTGTAGATAGTATTGTCAGAATGACACCTAGAAAAGCCAATTTCTAAAAGAAAGCTATCCATTTTGGCATACCAAGCTCGAGGGGCTTTCTTGAGACCATAAAGGGATTTCTTAAGCTGACATACAAGGCTGGAGTCTATTTTTATAAAGCCAGTAGGTTGTTCCATATATATTACTTAATGCAAGTCCCCATGCAAGAAGGCAGATTTAACATCCATCTGATGGATTTCCCATTTGAAAGAGGCAGCAAGGGAAAGAACAACGCAGATAGAGTTCATTTTGGCAACCAAGGAGAAGGTTTCAATATAATCAATGCCTTCAACTTGTGAAAAACCCTTAACAACAAGACGAGCTTTATGTTTATCAACTTTTCCATCTGATCCATACCTGGTTCTGTAAACCCATTTGAATCTAACAAGTTTTTGTCCCTTTGGAAGAGGAACAAGATCCCATGTATCATTTGCCAATAATGAACGATATTCTTCATTCATAGTTGCGTCCCAATTGGATGGCATGAAGATTCTGTAAAGGTGTGGGGATCATAATTCACTGAAGCTTGAGCCAGTAAAGAAGAGGCTCTATCTAACTGAGAACATGTATGTCGCCGATCTGTAGGATCGTGAGTAAGAGCACCTGCTGCATCCCAAGTAGCATAGACCCATTTTGGAAGTTGAGGAGCTAAAGGAGGATCCTGAGAAGGTGGGGGAGGATTGTCATCCTTGTTGTCATCATCTGAAGAAGAAATATTTTCTGAAGTAGAAGGGATAGAGAGAGGTGGCATATCTGCTGAACTAAGCTCGTAGGCCGATATATTTTCAGCAAACTTTACATCTCTTCTAATGATAACATTTTTTGACTTAAGTGGAATAAGTCTATATCCTTTGACATCTTCAGAATATCCAACAAAAATACATTTTTCACTCTTAGGTTCTAAAGCTTTATGTTTCTCATCTAGAATATGGGCCCATGCTTCATTTCCAAAAACATGAAAGTGACTTACATCTGGTCTAATGGAGCTCCATACTTCTTCTGGAGTGATATTCTTTAAAACCTTAGTAGGGGTGTGATTTACTATGTAATTTGCAGAGTTAATTGCTTCTGCCCAAAAATTAAGACTAAGTCCTTTAGATTGAAGCATACAATTATACATTTCCTTTAAGGTGTGATTCTTCCTTTCAGCTACACCATTTTGTTGTGAAGTATATGGAATAGTATATCTCATTTGAATTCCATTCTCAGTGCAAAAGTTGATGAATTTGTTGTTAACATATTCTCTGCCATTATCAGATCTTAGCTTAAGAATTTGATGTCCATATTGTTTTTCAACAAAGGCCTTAAAGGCCAAGAACATGTTAAATACTTCACTCTTGAGTTTTAAGAAGTATACCCAAGTGCGTCTGGAGAAGTCATCAATGAAAGTTAAGAAATACTTGTAGCGAGAGAATGAAACAACTAGAAGGGGACCACATAAATCACTATGCACAGGCTGTAAAGGAGCTGAGGCGTGCCAAGAGGCACGTTTTTGAAAAATATCTTGATGATGTTTTCTAAGTACACATCTGGAATAGAGATCGTCTCTGCAAGACACCATTGGAAGAACTGTCACCATATTTTCTTTACATAGATTCTAAAGGGAGCAATATTTTAAGTGACCAAATCGCTCATGCCAAAGTTTGCACACTTCATCATTATGAGCAACAAATACCGAGGGAAGATTTGATGACCCAAAGTTGTTAAACATATACAACCTTGTAGAATCATCAGCAATGCTAGTAGCTAAAATCTGTCTAGGATCTCTTAGGTCCTTAATTACAACATCATGAGGTGAAAATTCAACGATTTTACCTTCACCTGAATGAGTTATCTAATAAACAAATAAAAGGTTGCAGGATAAGGTTGGAACACATAATACATCATTAAATTGACCATTGTCTAACACTATGAAATGAGATGGGCTTAGAGTAGTCTAGAATATGAAATAACACATCCTTGTCATATCGATGACCAGTATTATTCCTCTTTTTAACAACTTCTTCCCAATGTCTGATGATGGGTTTGTGAAGAGTAGGTTGAACCTCTACATATTCAAGTAAATCTACTTTGAAAATGCGCACTTGATGTGAATCAACCTCATAACACTAATTTAATCACTTTCTGGCAACGGGTGGGAGTATGTCTCAAACTTAAACAAATAATTGTTCTAATTGAAAACTAGTTCAAAATGATGATTCTTTTGTCATAGCTTATCTTTCTATAGATGAGATTCTAACTACAAAAATTCAATCGTATCTTAAGCATTTTGCAAACAGGTTAGAGAGAGTTCCCTTGTCTATTTTGATTGTATCATGAATAATGGAGTGTATTAAAGTATTTAGCAACTCTAATAACTAAGTAATTCTGGCCATTTTATTAACAGCTCCAGCTCAACAAATGAATGGTTTTGGCCTCCACCAAAAATGCACCAGTAAACTTATCAAAAGATAGATAACTAGAGAGTTAGAAGATTTGCAAATAATAACCTAGTTATACCTAGAGAGAAAGCATGTTCTTTGCTTGGTTCATAAGTGCCTGCATATAATTAATGGTGCATATAAAACCATTATTACCCCAAAAATTAAGGCATTATTTTCATTAGAACAATAATAAAAATATGGAGAAAAATAGATTTGTTTACTGCATATAAATTCATGCTCAAACTCATTATAGGAGCAAGTAAATTAAATAAGTAACAACTTTAAAGTGCATCGAATGAACCAAATCTAGCCAACTCCATTAGTATTTTTTTAGGAACCAAAAACACACTCTCCCAACTTCCCTTGAACAAATTAAATCCTCATGCTTTTAGCTTATGTATCGAGTAAACAACCAATGTGGACAAATCTGTAAGGGACAAATATATCCTCTAGTAGCACCTTCAACATGTCATCCACCATCAACCAAAGCTATGAGAAGGCTCGCAATTGAGTCAAAGATTTATATTGAGCTTCACGATGACCATACATATTTCCTCAGAATTAGATTCCATTGGTTACATTTTTCAAGTTTATGTGGGAAAATATAATATTGTGGATGATCCCACCTCTCTCTACGTTGGTCTTGGAAATATGCTTCCTCTATTTTAGAACACAAAAAATGTAAATGGAAAATCAAAGAGAACTCTAGATATTACACTTTCATGTTTTATATTGATAGCCTAATTCTTAATACAAACAAACTATAAAGAATCTCAGGCATTGTGTCTTTGCACAAATAATCCCACCTTTTTTTATGGTATTCTTGTTCACAAAGTATTTGTGTCACCAATAATATATGAAACCTATAATGTACCACATTTCTTGTTGCATGCGGGGGAAATCCTAAATTCCCATTATGCCACTAAGATAATCTAGATGTTTCTCCTGATAAAATTGGTTGATTCAGTAGTATCTAAAACTTATGTGTGAAACCCTACCCATGAAAGAGGGAGAAGTCTGGGTTAAAATTAAACATTTGAATTTTTTCATTGAGTCTAGACTTATGATTGAATCAAGAGGGAATCTTGACATTATTCACATTTTTTATTAAATAATTTTTTAATTGGAACTACTAAATTTGAATTGTATTACTAGAGCTGAGCTGCCCAGTTAATAAAATGAAGAATCAAATATTTTATAGAGTTTGGAGGCAGGAACTGAACCTTGTGGCCATCTCGTAAATTTCTATCTAAATTTATGAATGTGTAGGATATAGTATATAGGTTATGGGAGTTATAATAGTAAAAGAGAGAGAAAAATTATGAATGTGCATTCTTGTGTGTGTTTACATGTAGAAGAAACTATGAACCAGGTGGATTTTCCACCTATGGGAATATGATCATAGAATACCATATATCAAATGACAGTTAAAAATTGTAAGAGGCGCAAAGACATTATGGTAGGGATTATCAGAAACCCTGGATATGTTATTTTATCATTCCACACATGGGTAATACAATCACAGACAAGTAACACAAATGTAGATTGGTTACACAAGCGCACAAAGGTATGGAAGCATGATAATGCAGACTCGAAAGTAATATGGTCATGTAATTCAGTAATGATACAATGAACCAATAGACAGTGCATAGAAACACCTACCCTGAAAAATCTAGATCATAGCTCAAAACAACGTTATTTAAGGACCAAGTTAAACTGAGGACCTACAGGCTTGATGATTTTATACCATGTTGAACTCACAAGAAACAATAAACAATATTTAGATAATCATGGAATGCATATTATTCACAAATATGTACATATTAATACACATGTTTTTATCTTTTGTTTCATATTTCATTAGGTCTCCTACACTTCGATGACTATTCACATTCGCCCCTGCCAATCATTATGGATTATGTTTCCAACACTTTCATAGAATAATTATTCATTTTCTACCTTAGATTAATATTTTCATTTCTTTGTAGAGTATTACTTTCTTTCATGTTAGTTTATTTTTTGTATAATTAGAAGCTAGATTCCTAGGATATACTTTGTCGTATACTTCAAAAGTTTACCTATTCAAATTGATAATTTAATGTAATGGAATTTAAAGCATAATTAAATTGACTAACATTTTTTTGTCATTGTCATGGAAGTATACATAGGATTAGATTTTCATTTAAATAATGCAACCATGGATAGGAGGAAGGGTAATATGAGAGGTAAGAACCTGTGCATCACATCTTGAAGTTCCTCCTAACCATAGTTGTTGAATTTCATTTCATTCTTAGTTGCATTAATTTCTAGTTGAATACGTAAAACCTCATTCATTTAGAATGCATGTATAGAGAAAGAGATTCTCAATATAGATTTGTTAGATGGAAAACTTCAATTCCACAATCACCTACCACCCCCACTAGATCATGTGGTTTAGTAAGAGCCACATCACCATCGACATCATGAATTTCTATTCTTTTAGGTAGAAGAAATCATATTGAGGTACAAATATTTTAAGTTAGAACTAGAGAGGGGCCAACTTCTTCAATATAAGTAGTGGTAGATGAACCAACATCTTCAACCGAGGCAATCATATTTATTTCTTGTTCAAGAGGAGAACAACTTGTTTCATAATAACTTGAGATACCTATCGAAAATAAGCAGAAGGAATCTTCTTTAGAATACTAGTAATCGAAGAAATAAAATAAGTAAATCTAATAAAAGAACCTTATTATCTCAATTCTAAAGGGTTAGTAGCAAAAGGTGAAGGCGAAGTATTTCCTCCTCCCGATGGACATGACATAACATTAGGAGGAGGAGGTGAAAATAAACCATTTGGAGGTGGCCAAGGAAGAAAAGGACCGTCTCATGGAGGTGGAAGAGGTGGTACAAGAATTATAGGAAGAGATCAACATGGAGATGATGGTGATGAAGGAAATCCTTGTGGACTTCTCACCCAAAATATGGATATAAATGTGAATAGAAACAATATATCTCCATTTGTACTTCCAAAATTCTATTGTATGAAATCAAAATATCTGAAACTTTTCTTTTTAAATTGGGATTAATTTGTAGAAGTTATGATTACTTACAACATGCTCAAAAATTGAAATTGTTTTTGGCTACATTAAAAAATGTAGCTCTTAAATGGTTGATGGGACTAGGAACTAACTATGTAAGATCATGGGATGAAACGAGAGAACTATTTTTAGAATAATATAAATATTATTTCATACAACATGATATTATAGAAGAAATGTTTAAAACAAGACAATAAGAGGATGATAATATTGAGGAATTTGTAGAAATATTTGTTTATAATGTTAAAAGGGAAAAATTACAAAAACTAGGATTTGATACCTTAAAAAACCTTTTAGTTAGAGAAATCAACAATGAATGGATTTATATCCTAAATCTAATGGGTAAAGCGGATGTATCCCAACTTCCATTTCAGGAAATTTGTGAATTGTATAATCCTAGATCAAGAGGAATGGAAAAGTATCGAAAAAACTCATGGGACCCAACTATGCAAGAGTAAGCAAATCATCATCAAGATTTGTGAGTAGAGTTGAACTTCACAATTTTTTAGATAATTTTAAAAAAGATATTCTTGGAAATGTACTTAAATAAATATATATTCTATGAATGCAAAACAAGAAAAATGTTGAGAACATTTCTTTATATATATTCTACCCTAGGTGTATAAAGGAGCATCCTTTGAGAGAATTTCCACTTGATAAAATTGCAATTTGTGTCATTTGTTTAGAGAAACATGCTAAAAAGGATTTTCCATCATTATCAAGATTGAAACTAGTCTACAAACAATATGTGGAGTAAATCAAGCAACAAAAAAACTACTCTTTTTGGCCCTATGGATACCCTGGCAACCCAGACAATCAAGTAAGATGCAATACCCTTCTCAACAATTTCAGGTGTTGAGTGTGGAGCCTGATTATATTCTTTATTCAGAGGTATCGTCGCATTGGACCCTAGTTCATAATGGGGTGGCAACGTTGCCCATTGTTTCACCACCATGGGGATCCAGGGGGGTCGATGGCAATTTGTATGAGCCCCCCCCTGATGGGGGTTTGGGGGAACAACCTTGAAGCTAAAAATATATGTAAAATTACGTTGTAAAATATTGAAATTTCATAGTCAATATGGGCCGTTCATTAGGCGGATGATCTGATGGTAAAAGTTATGTTTAATTTGGGGTTTTTTTCCCTAGAATTTAACCCCTCGCTATATATGAGGGAATTGTATTGCGATTGAACATAGATGTGTATCATGAGTGAGAAAGGGATAGGAGACTATGTGAGGTCGAAGAGGAAATTACAGTGGATTGGTTGTAGGTATATTTGTGTCTCTCTCTTGTTTTATATGTTTTCTATGTTTACTTTTCTACAATAGTTTATGTGTTCCATTTCTCTATAATATATACTTTTCTAATAGCTGGTGTCAAAGCTGAAAGCTTGTTTGGCTAATAAAATCACAAGAGAGAAGGGTTCCTAGTTCGAATGGGAGAAATGGTGGAAGATGGTAGGTTTAGGGTCAAAAAAATTAACGACCAAAACTACCAGTTGTGAAAGATGCAGATGGAAGATTATATGTATGAGAAAGATGTGTGCCTACAATTGAGCGGAAAGACAAAGAAGCCGATGAGTACAAAAGACACAAAATGTGATATTCTCGACAAAAAAGCACTTGGAACAATACGGTTGTCCCTAGCAGCGTCGGTAACCTTTAATATTTTAAAGGAAACAACAATAGAGGGTTTAATGTTGGCATTGGCCAAAATATATGAGAAAACCTCAGCCCCAAATAAGGTATTTTTTATGAAGCATTTATTTAATATGAATATGTTAGAAGGTGGATCTCTTACTGATCATTTAAATGAATTTAATACGGTTACCAATCAATTAAGTTATGTAGGGGTAAATTTTGATGATGAAGTTAGGGCTCTGTTATTTCTGTGCTCATTGTGAGAATGTTGGAATGGTTTAGTTATGGTAGTAACTCCGTCTCTAGATCTAGTAGTTTGAAGTTCGGTTATGTTGTTCGTGCAATCCTTAGTGAGGAAATGCGATGGAAAAGCTTCGGTGAGACATCAGGTAATGATTTGGCAGCAGAGACTAGGGGAAGAAAAATATAAAGAGGAAAGAGCCTGGTATATTGCAACAAGTCAAGGAAATTCAAATCCAAGTCTAGATCGAGGATAGTGTACTGGAAATACAGGAAGAAAGGACACCTGAAGAAAGACTTTAAGTCTTGAAAGGGAAAAGAAGGAGACACGCAGAAAGAAAAAAATCATGAAGTGAATGTCACGGGTGTTGTGTTGCAAGATGCTTTGATTCTTTCATAGGAAAATATTATTCATGCCTGGGTGGTAGATTCAGGGGCCTCATTCCATGCCACACCTGATAGGAAACATTTTCATGATTATGTTTAGGAGATTTTGGACAAGTTTGTTTGGGTCATGATAAACCTAGTAAAATCACTGGAATGGGTAAATTTTTCATAAAGCATCAGAATAGAAACCAATGGATATTGAAGGAGGTAAGGCATGTTCTAGTTCTGAAGAAAAATCTAATTTCAATAGGGAAGTTGGGAGATGAAGGTTTTGTAACTACTTTTACAGATAAAACCTGTGAGGTCACTAAAGGAGCCCAGGTAATAGAAAAAGGAGAAAAGGTTGGTACATTTTATTTATGGAATGGTGTTTCTAATTATGTTAAAGCTTTAACCTCTATAGGAGCATATACAACATTATGGCATCATAGGCTCGAGAAAATGAGTGAGAAGGGGATGTAGATTCTTCACTCAAGAAAAATTGTTCCAGGTTTGAAGCACATTGATTAGGAATTTTGTGAGAATTGTGTTTATGGAAAACAGAAGAGAGTTAGATTCCTCAGAGTTGGGAAAGAGAAGAAGAGAAAAAAATTAGAGCTTCTACATACAAATGTATGGGGACCTTATTAGTTATTATCTCTTGGTGGGTCTCGCTATTATGTTACTTTTGTTGATGATGCATGTTATGAAACCAGCTCAAGAAAAGATATAAAAGATAGATCAACGCCTTAGGATTCAGCCTCTTCGAGGGGGAAACCTCCTTTACATTACATAAATGAACAATTCTTGGATGATACAAATGAAAAGACCTCCTTTCTATATATAGGAGTCTTAGGGCTCATAACATAATCAGAGCCGACATAACAATAATAATGTAAGGACACAATAATAACAATAGTGGGCTTCTATGTGGCACAATAGTAACAATATGGGCACTACATGGGTACATCAATATAATAAGTGGGTTGTACTAATAACAATAAGGGGTTATACTAGTAGTATAGGGGCCTAACATGCCCCTCTCCTTCAAAAAGCGTTGTCCTCAATGCTTGAGTATTTCTTGGTGCTTCTGTATAAAATTCTTGTCCTCCCATGTGGAATATTCAGCGGGTAAGTTCTTCCACTTGATGAGATACTATGAAATTGATCGATTTCGTAGCTGTCGGGTTCTTGTTTATATGACTGCTCTAGGTTCCAATATGATTTTTCGTTCCTATTCAATTTCTGGCAATATTGTTTGAATTGGCATCTTTTGCAACTTTTGAATAAGTGGCCATACTTCTTCGTCCTTCTTCCATTCATCCCTTGCTTTGTTTATCCAATCTGGTTGGATAATAGAAATAGCACAAAACAATGCTTCCACATCCTCATCCTTGAAGAGTCTTCCCATTCGGTAAGGTTGCCATCTTTTAAGTGCATGTAGTATTGCCAACATTTCCTTCTCATAAATAGCTTGCTTGAGATGTAGCGGTAAAGATAACCAATCACCTACATCAAAACATTTTTCACTACGATGTTGATCTACTTGTTGTTTCGTTTGATTTTGCACTGAAGTGGCGTTATCCTTTAAAAGTTGGAGAACTTGTTGTTGATGCTCGATGTGATCTTTCACTGCTTGAACCTTTTTCTTCTTGATATGTCCTTCTATCTCTAGAGGTTGAGGAGTGGTAATTTCTTCCAATCCTTTACAAGATATGGTCGGATTCATTTCTTGATGCTCGATGTGATCTTTCACTTCTTGAACATTTTTCTTCTTGATATGTCCTTCTATCTTGATAGTTTGAGGAGTGGTAATTTCGAACAATGAACTACAAGATATGGTTGGATTCATTTCTTCTTTCTCGATGTGATCTTTCACTTCTTGCACCTTTTTCTTCTTGATATGTCCTTCTATCTTGAGAGTTTGAGGAGTGCTAATTCTTGTCAATGCTTTACAAGATATGGTCTGATTCGTTTCTTCTTTCTCTGGGGTGGGGTCCTGGCGTATATCTTCTTCTTTTGATGTTTCTTGATCCTTTTCTTCCTCCTCTTCATATTCTATGTAAAATAATTTCTTCTCAGCACACTTATGACCTTTAGTGCATTTGCTATCACAATTGTAACAAAGCCCTTTTTCTCTTTTTTCTTCCAATTGTTGTGGTGTAATCCTTGTAGGTTGTGGAAGGCTAGGAGAAACAACACTTCCATCTTTATAGTTGTGAGGGGTACACTTCTTGGTTTCCATAATTTTGCTTTCCACTATGTCACAAAGCCCTTTTACTCTTTCCAATTGTCGTGGTGTTGCTCTAAAGAAGGTGTTGCTCTTTGTATCCTCATAATGTGCTATCATTTCCTCCGTGAAAATTGACCACGTAACAAGTTGTTTACGAGAACAAAGCCCTTTATACCATAAAAATTGATCTGGTTCTAAATATGAAGATGCAATACATACCTTTTGTAATAGTTGTACACCGTGTAGATCAAAATATTTCTCCATCTGACGTATCCAATTTACCGGATCCTTGCCATCAAACTTCCTCATCTTGCTTTTTCTTGATTTTAGGAGCTTGACATTGAAACGACTGTAACTATGTACTTTTCAATTTTTAACTTCTGAAATTGCAACCTGTAGTAGCCTTCTATGTCCTCTTTCCAATGCCACTAGTCTGATCCAAATTGGATTCTCCAAGAAAGAGTTATGCACAATCTCCCGCAGTGACCTGATTGTAGACTAGTTCAATAGAGCGAACTTGTATGAAGTGCCACGTGTCACTGTTTCAAGCTTTGACTCTAAAATATATATAAAAGAAAACTACAGTTCTTCCTCTTTCTGTAACTTCTTGCAAAATTTAAATCCGATGCTCAAAAAGAAAGTTATGACGATTTTCCCCAGGTCACCTGTTTGGAATGTAATTCAGAAGTCTGAAAAAAAGACCAACTTCATCAGATCATATCTCCACAAATATCGCGCAAAAATATCTGAAATTCAGAACCAAGGTTCAGCGCGATTTCTTCTCAAATGGGTTTTTTTTTCGACTTCTGAAACGTCACTGAAAAAAAATTATAGCGAAAATTCGACGATGACCTGTTTGGAGCAGCAAAACCATAGAATTCAAAGCTCTAATACCAAATGTTATGAAACCAGCTCAAGAAAAGATAGATCAACGCCTTAGAATTCAGCCTCTTCGAGGGGGAAACCTCCTTTAAATTACATAAATGAACAATTCTTGGATGATACAAATGAAAAGACCTCCTTTCTATATATAGGAGTCTAAGGGCTCATAACATAATCAGAGCCGACATAACAATAATAATGTAAGGGCACAATAATAACAATAGTGGGCTTCTATGTGGCACAATAGTAACAATATGGGCACTACATGGGTACATCAATATAATAAGTGGGTTGTACTAATAAAAATAAGGTGTTATACTAGTAGTATAGGGGCCTAACAATGCAATCAGAAAATCCTAAATTTATTGTATTCAAAATAAATCTAATGCATTTGAAACCTTCAAGAAATGGAAAGCTTTGGTTGAGAATGAGACAAGAAAATGGTTAAAGTGTCTCAGATCAGACAACAGAGGTGAATATTGCAGAAAAGAGCTTTATAAGTACTGTTCAGAGCATGGAATTCACAGAGAGAAGATAGTTCTAGGAACACAACTAGAAGATGGTGTGTCAAAAATGATGAACATGACAATCATGGAGCGTGCAATGTGCATGAGATTGCATGCAAGATTACCTTTACAATTTTGGGCATATGCTATAGATATTGTTGTTTATTTAATAAACAAAGGGGCTTCAGGTTCCTTGGATAGTGGTATTCTAAAGGAGGCATGGATAGTTAAAAGGTTAAAATACTCATTTTTTAACACTTTTGGTTGTGAAGCCTTTGTCCACATTAATAAAGAATATAGAACAAAGCTTGAGCCAAAATTAAAGAAATGTACCTTTATTGGATATGGTGTTAATGATTTTGGTTATCACTTTTATGATTATGAAAAACACAAAATCATTAGGAGCAAAGATGCCATATTAAATGAAAAGGTTTTGTATAACGATCAGATGCAGGAAAATTAACATGAAAACAAAAACATAGAATACATAGTGATTGCTGAGATAACAAAAAAATTAAAGGTGCTTGAAAATCATAATGATCAACAACCAGAACAACAAAAGAAACCACAACTACAACAGGCACCTCAAACACCTGAAAGTGGTGCTAGAAGATCTACCAGGATAAGTCGACACCCTAAGAGATACTCTCCTTCATTATATTATGTATTTTTGACTAATTCTAGTGAACCAGAATGTTATGAAGAAGAAGTGCAGGTATAAACTAGGAAGAAGTGGGAGCTAGCCATGAAGGAAGAGATGGAATCCTTGGTACATAACCAAACTTGGGACTTAGTCAAGTTGCCTGCATGTAAAACAACATGCAGAATAAATGGGTTTACAGGTTGAAGCAAGAAGATTTAGGTAGAAAATATAAAGCTAGACTTGTTGTGAAGGGGTTTGCACAGAAAAAAGGTATAGACTTTGATGAAATATTTTCTCGTATTGTTAAAATGACTTCAATTGGAACTATTTTAAGTCTAGTAGCAGTAGAAGATTTTCATTTTGAGCAGTTAGATGTAAATACAACCTTTCTCCATGGGGATTTGGAGGAAAATATCTATATGCAACAACCACAAGGATATGAGGTCAAAGGGAAGGAGAAAGTAGTGTACAGGTTGAAAAAGAGCTTGTATGACTCAAAATAGGCTCCAAGGAAGTGAAATCCAAAATTTGGTAGGTTTATGTATGAACAAGGTTATACTAGATGTCACTTTGATCATTGTGTTTATCTTAAAAGGAAAAACGATGGAAACTATATTATATTATTATTATATGTAGATGACATGCTTGTTGTAGGGTCTAAAATCCAGGAAATAAATGTGCTTGTAGGAAAATTGGAAAATTCATTTTCAATGAAGGATTTGGGTGCTGCAAAATAAATCATTGGTATGAGAATAACTAGAGATAGGAAAAATCGCAAATTAACATTATCTCAGAGTGAGTACATACAAATAGTGTTGGACATATTTAATATGAATAATGGAAAACCGTTTACTACAACTTTGCCTAGCCATTCTAAACAAAGTAAGGAGATGTATCCCAAGACTCGGGAAGAGATGGATTACATGTCTAAAGTTCAATAAGCATTAGGAGTTGGAAGCTTAATGTATTCAATGGTTTGCACAAGGCCTGCTATTTCACATCTAGTGGGATTTGTAAGCAGGTACATGAACAATCTATGAAAAGAACATTGGATGGAAGTGAAGTGGATTCTCATGTATTTGAGAGGTACCACATATCAAGCATTATTCTTTGGTGGTTCAAACATTGCTCTATAGGGATATGTTGATGCAAATATGGCAGGTGATAGAGATAGCAGGAGGAGCACCATAGGGTATGTGTTTATTGTAGGTGGAACTGTTAGTTGGGTTTCAAAATTGCAGTGTTGTTATATTCTCAATGACAAAAGTAGAGTATGTTTCTACTATAGAGGATAGTAAAGAAATGATTTGGTTACAAAGGTTTCTAGATGAATTGGGTAAGAAGCAAGAGTTGGGCAGGTTATACAGCGACAACGAGAGTGCCATTCATCTTGCAAAAAACTCAACATTTCATTCCCAGACTAAACATATACAACTCAAGTACCATTTCATACAGCCAGTGTTGGAAGATGGACCGTTGAAGCTGGAAAAGGTACACACTAGGCAGAATCCTGTTGATATGTTAACAAAAGTTGTAACCAGGGAGAAACTTAGATTCTGCTTCGTTTCGATTGGTCTTCAAGTATGATGATGAATATGAGAAACATCTAGGTCCAAATTGGAGTCATTTTCTAGGAAATGAAGTAGCAGTAGAGTTGCTATAATCAATCTCCAAGTGGGAGATTATTGGGTGTGGAGCCTAATTATCTTATTTATTCAGATGTATCACCGCATTGGACCCTAGTTCATAATGGGGAAGAAACTCTGCCTATTTTTTCACCATCAAGGGGGTCCACAGGGGGTGACGATGATTTTTATGAGCCCCCCTGGTGAGGATTCGGGGGCAGTGACCTTGAAGCTAAAAATAGATGTAAAATTTCCTTGTAAAATATTGTAATTTCGTAGTCAATCTGGGTCATTCATTAGGCGGATTACCTGACCGTAGATGTTATGTTTAATTTAGGGGTCTTTTCCATAGGAGATAACCTCTCGCTATATATGAGGGAATTATATTATGGCTGAACATAGATGTGTATTCTGAGTGAGAAAGAGATAGGAGACTATGTGAGAGTGAAGAGGAAATTATAGTGGATCGACTATAGGTTCTATATCTTCATTTTGTTGGATAATATAAAAGGAAGGATTGGTTGTTCTCTGTGTACATAGCCCAAACTGGGTGAACCATGCATATGTGTGTCTCTCTCTTGTTTTATGCATTTTTTGTGTTTATATTTCTGCACTACTTTATGTGTTCCATTGCTCTCTAATATATAATTTTTGAAAATCAAGCTTATCAATAACAACTCAAAATAATTGGAATACATTATTTCCTTAGAAACCTTGGTCACCCAAACCTCAAAATCATTCTTGGCCACAAAGTTGGAAAGCATCATATGTGTTAGCGCTTGAGATTTCACCCTAGGCTGAGGAAGGTAAACCTTCAAGGCCACATCAAACCATTTCACCTCGTAGCCAGCCCTACGGGGTATGAGAAGGCTCTCTCCGGTCTATCTCGACAAATTTTCAATGGGATGAGATGACCAATCAAAGTTAACACTGATATTAGGCTAGTAAACTGATAAGGAGGGTTGATTTAAAGTTTTTGGTGTTTTTGGTGGCAATTGGAGGGAGTGCAATTCAGGGTGCGGGGATTGAGCTCAGTTTTTGCAAGTGGGTCTTTGGGGCAAGGTAGGAGTTTGTGCTGATGCCTTTAGCTGAGATGGATGATCAAAGAAGAAAAAATAGAAGCTAAAGAGGGCAAACAATGACTTTGAATCCTCTCTAGACAGTGGAAAACATAAACATTAAACAAATTTGAAAGCTGAGCATGGCAAGCATGAATTCAAACTTTATCACTTCATTTGTTTAATAAGATGCAGTAAAGAAAGAGATGGAACACATAAATACACTTACAATTACAATAAGAGAACACACCATCAACACAAGAGTCCACAAGAATCCCAATGATGTCTGCAAAACCCTGGTCTTCCTCTTCCTCAAATTGCAGAGATACAAGTAGAATATACAATAGGAGCTTCTCCCTCAAGAGTCCAACCATGAAAATGAGAAAGAGAAGGCATAATATAGATGATCTAACTCCTTTCCCCACCTCTAGGGGTCGAGCTCAGCTTCCTAGGAGCTGTTTCAACTAATTCCAAACTAAGCACTAGATAATAGGCAGTCAAAACAACTTGCCTCTAAAACTTAGGAAACCTATCCATGCATTAAATATTTACCATGTACATTCAAGAAACTTCTAGAAGTGATAAAGGAGAGTAAAAGTATCTTAGAGCCATGAAATTTACATAAAAATCCATGATTTACATGTCCAAAAAGGTAACCCAAGTCAAAACTGTACTTTTCTGGCCGAACTGGTCAAAATAGGCAAAATTCCTTGACATGCAGCGCACATGTGCCTGACGGGTAGCGCACATTGAGAGGCCTGTTTTAGGGCCTTCCTGGTGTCAAAATCAGGTGCAAGCTAGATCATTGGAAAGCTCTGCGAGTCTTCTTTCCAACTCCACCGGAATTTTTGAATTTGGAGTTCATTTGACCCCTCAAAACTCAATTCTCCCAAGACAGCTTTCTGCAACTCAAAATAGGGGTAGAAAGTCAAAATTTGCATGTGTTTTGACCTTTTGGAGGCCCAAATCTCCCTAAAAACTGAAGTCCATCCATAGGTAGGTGTAACTTTGCATGAAAATTCCAAAAATGTTGACTTTTCCCCGTTCTGAGTTGCCCCCATGTAGGGTAGCGCCCCGTCGTTAAAAGGCCAAAACCTGTCAATTTCCCAAAAATGTCAAAAATGCCTCAAAACTCTCAAAATTTCTTGTGCTACTGCTAGGAAGAGGCTAATGAGTATCATGGTGAGTGAGAGAAGCCTCAGCCAAGATACGGAGTGGTTTGGTCTTCTTCTTCCTCTTGAGGGCCTCGGACAACCTTCTTTGGACTTGGGGGAGGGATAGGGTTTACATATTAGGCCATTGGGGGAAATTTACATTTCTTTGCAAATAATAAGGGCAGAGACATAAGCATGACTTTGTGAAGAAAAGGGGGAACAAGGGAGGGAATCAAATGGGACCAAAAAAACCTTGAAACAAACATAAAACCCTAACATTCTGCCCACATTGACAAACAGTTACAAATATCTTTTTCCCTTGTATTCTTGGAGGCATAATCGCAAGCATGTAGACCCATAACCATCATCAACCCATCAAACAACATGTATAGAGCCTACCTCAACCCAATTTGCAAATTTGAAGAAGATTTGAGTGAGTTTGAGGTGATTCTGGCTTTTACAACTCAACGGGTAGCGCACCTCCCAACGAGTAGCGCCAGTTCAAAATTAACACTGCGGGCAGCCTCTCAACGGGTAGCGCACCTCTCAACGGGTAGCGCACATTCACAGCCTTGTTTGAGGGCCTTCCCAGTGTCGGAATCGGGCACCGGATAGCTTGTTGGAACGACCTTTGAGTCTACTTTCTAACCCAAGTAGAATTTTTCAATTTGGAGTTGATTTGACCTATCAAAAATTAAATCTCCCAAGACTGGTCAAAAAGTGCCAAATGAGGTTGCCTGAAAGAAGAGTTCTGTTGCAATCAACTTTTGAATGCCTTACTCAACCCCAAATTGAGCTCATGATAGCTCATTGGAAATCTCTTTATGTATAGTTATCATTTTACCCATAAAGAAAATCATTTGGCTAACCCAGCTAGGAGAAACCTTGATTTTCCCAAGGTCACTTCAGAGGTGTCTTTGATTCTCCTGAGGCAACGGAATTCTTGACATATCTCTCAAACCATGACACCTGTGTAAAAAGTGAAGAATTTTTTTCTTCTTTGGCATGTTTTGGACAATAACCTCTCTCAGTTTTCAGAAATTCATCTTTTATTGCTCAGAAACATCTTTTGAGTGAAACTTGTCCCGATGTGTGAAACAAGGAATTTTGTCGAAATGAAGCGGAATGAAGGGGACAGAGGGCTTCTAAATTCTTGGGGAAATTTTTGGGAGTGGGGAGGGATGTTAGGAAGCAGGGGAAAATGGAATCTCAGATATTGAGTGAGGGGAAGGGGTCCAAAAGGGCAAAACACAGGCCCAACCTAGAAAATTGCCAGGTTGTAGCTAGAAACTAGGGTTTGTGGAAAAATGAGGAATTTGGTGGATCTAAGGGATGGGAAGTGTTTTATAAGGTACTTTAAGGATAGGGGAAGGTGTATGAACATCAGGAAACAAGTTTTGCCGATGATTTGACCTTCCAAGAGAAATTGGCTTTCAAAACCCTAGGAGAGGGAAATGACCTTGCCAAGGCACAACTGAAGCATGAACACGGTGTAAAATGACCCATTAGACACTGACATGATAATGAAAACCCTCTGAATGATGATAGGCTCAGCTGAATGATGACATGGACTGACATTTGGGCAAACCCTAGACCTAATGCCTAGTGACCAAATTTTGCTTGAAAACTCTTTGAAATGACAAAATTTGACTTGGAAACTCTGAGACCACTTTGTAAGAGCATATTTGATCACTGGAGGAAGGCTGGGAAGACTGACACTAACATTGGCTCCAATGGGGATGGTAGCTCCTTGGAGGTGCCAAGAACCTTAGACATCTGGGAGAGCAGACCAGTGCTTGCAACCATTGGGCGATGGAGTCATTATTTACACCTTTGACACAAAACTTTGACACATTTATTGAATGAAAACTTGACTGAAAACTGACTGAAACTTAACTGAAGCTTGACTCAAACCGACTCGATGGCAAACTAAAATAACTTGAAAAAACTCACTCAACAGACCAAACACAAATGACTCATAACTGACTTAACTAAAATAAGAACTTACAAAGCTTGTTGAAGGGCAGCAGTCCATCAAGATGTGAAATCATGATGACAACCACCGGTGTTTCTTACAAGACTATATACATCAAACTATATCAAAATGCCAATGCAACCAATCAAGCAGATGCCTTCTTGATTGATTCTCCTGATCAGATCTCATGATCAACAATAGATAGTGGTAACTGGGCATCCAAAAACATAACTGACCATGATCTCCTTCATCACTGAACACTGCAATAAACACTATCACTGCTGGCTGCAACAAACTTGCTAGAGGATCATGAAAAACATAAAGATTTGCCACTGCCACCTCCTGCGGAAAGAACAAGGTATCTTTTGCTTCAAATTCTGATCTACCTTCATCATGTGCTTCGGTAAAAATATGCTCATAAGCTTCAAAAAATTCCAAACAAATGGATGAGCAGATCTCTTCTTGGAAAAACACTTCAGCACATAAAACATATGAAGAATCTGAAAGGGAATCCTGTATGCTCTGATCTTCGGTAGTCAGACAATATGGTAAGTGATCTTCATATGATATGATAGCCGGATTATCATCTTTGTGAAGGAAAACATTATCAGTTTGCTACTCTACAAGACAATCATCTTCTTCAACAGAGGAAGAAATTTCCCCAACATTTTCCTGACTATGTGTGCATTGCAAATCTGTTGTAGCTTGGGCTGTAACAAGACCTTTCAAAATCTGATCTATTTCCTCTTCAGACAAAGGAGACAATGCCTTTTGTTTTCTTCTGCTTAAACAATAATCATCTTCATATGACAAGGCATTCAAACTATCATTTATTACTGAGTTATTGAAAGGAGATTCATCACTTACTTGCACAAAGATCTCACCTTGTTGTTCATAAACATCTGAATCCAAAACTCTGTCTATGATCTCAACAGTAGAGCTCTCTTTGATGGGTTGCATGCTGCTGTCTTCTGTGGGCAGATCTGAAACAACATTTTCTCTTTCCTCATTTTCAACCATATTGAAATCTTCAGCCTGCTGATCTTGGCAAGTATCCTCTAAGATTTCTGTGTGCTGCTGAAATGGATTTTCATATAGAGCCTCCATGATCTCAACATCCATGAAATTATCATCTTCATAAAACTTCTCAAGGCTTTCAATAAAACTATAGGCATGCTTGCAACAGTCTTGAACTAAATTTAATGATGGATAAGAGTCCTTATATCTTTCAATGAACATAGCATGAAAATCCTTTAAACAGTAAATACAAGCAGGCGGCAAACTTTCATACCATGATTGGGCTTTACCTTCCAGAGTGGCCAAGAATATCTTCATCAAGCAATCCTCAGGAAAATTGATCTTGAATTTGCGAATATGCATATGAAATCTGACTAGATGTAAAGCAGCATCCTTCTTACCATCATCATTAAATGTAGGCAAATTCCTTGACCAATCTACCTTCGGAATTTTATTCGGAAAACCTGGAATGTGATCTCGGCTCAAGGGAGCATATCTTCTTGCAATCTGATCCATCTTGAAAATCTCACAGCTACTGATCTCTCTGCAGTGAAGTCACCATGAAGCACTGATTGCTGGATTCTTCAGTGAAAGGAGTCGCCAGTGAATGATTTCAGCCTTTCAAGTGTCTGATCGTTGTTCACCATCAACAATCAGATCTGAACTTGATACATGTACTGGGGTAAATTGCAGATTTCCATGTTACATTCACTAGCTCACGGAGATTGACTGAAGCAGCGTTTATCTACTAACGCTGATGTAAAACAAGAGCGTTTTCGAAGGCTACCTGGCGTATCTTCAGGCTCCGTCTAAGCTTATGAATTAAACACGCCAATAAGCAAACAATCAATTTGTTCTCCCCAGTATGGTCGCCAGTATGTTAGCGCTTGAGATTTCACCCTAGGCTGAGGAAGGTAAACCTTCAAGGCCACATCAAACCATTTCACCTCGTAGCTAGCCCTACGGGGTATGAGAAGGCTCTCTCTGGTCTATCTCGGCAAATTTTCAATGGGGTGAGATGACCAATCAAAGTTAACACTGATATTAGGCTAGTAAACTGATAAGGAGGGTTGATTTAAAGTTTTTGGTGTTTTTGGTGGCAATTGGAGGCAGTGCAATTCAGGGTGCGGGGATTGAGCTCAGTTTTTGCAGGTGGGTCTTTGGGGCAAGGTAGGAGTTTGTCCTGATGCCTTTAGCTGAGATGGATGATCAAAGAATAAAAAAGAGAAGCTAAAGAGGGCAAACAATGACTTTGAATCCTCTCTAGACAGTGGAAAACATAAACATTAAACAAATTTGAAAGCTGAGCATGGCAAGCATGAATTCAAACTTTATCACTTCATTTGTTTAATAATATGCAGTAAAGAAAGAGATGGAACACATAAATACACTTACAATTACAATAAGAGAACACACCATCAACACAAGAGTCCACAAGAATCCCAATGATGTCTGCAAAACCCTGGTCTTCCTCTTCCTCAAATTGCAGAGATACAAGTAGAATATACAATAGGAGCTTCTCCCTCAAGAGTCCAACCATGAAAATGAGCAAGAGAAGGCATAATATAGATGATCTAACTCCTTTCCCCACCTCTAGGGGTCGATCTCAGCTTCCTAGGAGCTGTTTCAACTAATTCCAAACTAAGCACTAGATAATAGGCAGTCAAAACAACTTGCCTCTCAAACTTAGGAAACCTATCCATGCATTAAATATTTACCATGTACATTCAAGAAACTTCTAGAAGTGATCAAGGAGAGTAAAAGTATCTTAGAGCCATGAAAGTTACATAAAAATCCATGATTTACATGCCCAAAAAGGTAACCGAAGTCAAAACTGTACTTTTCTGGCCGAACTGGTCAAAATAGGCAAAATTCCTTGACATGCAGCGCACATGTGCCTGACGGGTAGCGCACATTGAGAGGCCTGTTTGAGGGCCTTCCCAGTTTCAAAATCTAGTGCAAGCCAGCTCATTGGAAAGGTCTGCGAGTGTTCTTTCCAACCCCATCGGAATTTTTGAGTTTGGAGTTCATTTGACCCCTCAAAACGCAATTCTCCCAAGACAGCTTTCTGCAACTCAAAATAGGGGCAGAAAGTCAAAATTTGCATGTGTTTTGACCTTTTGGAGGCCCAAATCTCCATAAAAACTGAAGTCCATCCATAGGTAGGTGTAACTTTGCATGAAAATTCCAAAAATGTTTAGTTTTCCCCGTTCTGAGTTGCCCCCATGTAGGGTAGCGCATGGGGCGCTACCCGTTAAAAGGCCAAAACCTGTCAATTTCCCAAAAATGTCAAAAATGCCTCAAAACTCTCAAAATTTCTTGTGCTAGCTGCTAGGAAGAGGCTAATGAGTATCATGGTGAGTGATAGAAGCCTCGTCCAAGATACAGAGTGGGTTGGTCTTCTTCTTCCTCTTGAGGGCCTCGGACAACCTTCTTTGGACTTGGGGGAGGGATAGGGTTTACATATTAGGCCATGGGGGGAAATTTACATTTCTTTGCAAATAATAAGGGCAGAGACATAAGCATGACTTTGTGAAGAAAAGGGGGAACAAGGGAGGGAATCAAATGGGACCAAAAAAACCTTGAAACAAACATAAAACCCTAACATTCTGCCCACATTGACAAACAGTTACAAATATCTTTTTCCCTTGTATTCTTGGAGGCATAATCGCAAGCATGTAGACCCATAACCATCATCAACCCATCAAACAACATGTATAGAGCCTACCTCAACCCAATTTGCAAATTTGAAGAAGATTTGAGTGAGTTTGAGGTGATTCTGGCTTTTACAACTCAACGGGTAGCGCACCTCCCAACGAGTAGCGCCAGTTCAAAATTAACACTGCGGGCAGCCTCTCAACGGGTAGCGCACCTCTCAACGGGTAGCGCACATTCACAGCCTTGTTTGAGGGCCTTCCCGATGTCAGAATCAGGCGCAGGATAGCTCGCTGGAAAGGTATTGGAGTCTACTTTCCAACGCAAGTAGAATTTTTCAATTTGGTGTTGATTTGTTCTATCAAAAATCAAATCTTCCAAGACTGGTCAAAAAGTGCCAAATGAGGCTGCCTGAAAGAAGAGTTCTGTTGCAATCAACTTTTGAATGCCTTCCTCAACCCCAAATTGAGCTCATGATAGCTCATTGGAAAGATCGTTATGTCTAGTTATCATTTTATCCATCACGAAGATCATTTGGCCAACCCAGCTAGGAGAAAACGTGATTTTCCCAAGGTCACTTCAGAGGTGTCTTTGATTCTCCTGAGGCAACGGAATTCTTGACATCTCTCTCAAACCATGACACCTGTGTAAAAAGTGAAGAATTTTTTTCTTCTTTGGCATGTTTTGGACAATAACCTCTCTCAGGTTTCCAAAATTCATCTTTGATTTCTCATAAACAGCTTTTGAGTGAAACTTGTCCCGATGTGTGAAACAAGGAATTTTGTCGAAATGAAGCGAAATGAAGGGGACAGAGGGCTTCTAAATTCTTGGGGAAATTTTTGGGAGTGGGGAGGGATGTTAGGAAGCAGGGGAAAATGGAATCTCAGAGATTGAGTGAGGGGAAGGGGTCCAAAAGGGCAAAACACAGGCCCAACCTAGAAAATTGCCAGGTTGTAGCTAGAAACTAGGGTTTGTGGAAAAATGAGGAATTTGGCGGATCTAAGGGATGGGAAGTGTTTTATAAGGTACTTTAAGGATAGGGGAAGGTGTATGAACATCAGGAAACAAGTTTTTCCGATGATTTGACCGTCCAAGAGAAATTGGCTTTCAAAACCCTAGGAGAGGGAAATGACCTTGCCAAGGCACAACTGAAGCATGAACACGGTGTAAAATGACCCATTAGACACTGACATGATAATGAAAACCCTCTGAATGATGATAGGCTCAGCTGAATGATGACATGGACTGACATTTGGGCAAACCCTAGACCTAATGCCTAGTGACCAAATTTTGCTTGAAAACTCTTTGAAATGACAAAATTTGACTTGGAAACTCTGAGACCACTTTGTAAGAGCATATTTGATCACTGGAGGAAGGCTGGGAACACTGACACTAACAATATGGAGGAAACAATCCATAGTATTTTCCATCCTAACCTTACTATCCTTCATATACTTAATACCATCCACCTCCACCACAATCTTAGTTACACCCACAATTGACTTCTAGTCCACCTCTTCCATTACCACCTACACAACCACCTCAAAGACCCACTCAGCTACCTGTACAATGGCTTCCAAATAGAAACAATAAAGTAACTCAATCTACTTATACTGTTGAAGTACACATTTTCCAAATATACATTATATATCCTCTTGACCTAAATTATATCCATGTTATATCTGGAAGAGAATTACAAAAGAAGGACCCCCCTATTGTCATTGAAGAGAAAGTTGGAAGAAATTCTTGACAAAATAATTGACATAGAAAAAAACTACTTCTACTCGTCTTGCAAAAAAAAATTCTATATCTCTACAAAATCCTCCTTTTCTAGAGAGCTTAAAAATGGATAAAGATGTAGAAAAATAATTTATTTTATCAAATTCTGATATGTTATATGAGATACAAAATGTCTGCATTAAAATTCGTTTAATACAAGAAGTAAGGGATATTCCAATTTATGCAAAAGAAATAAAGAAATTTTGCACTAAAAAGGAAAATAGAAAAAGAAAAAAATTTCAAAATGTTTAACTTATTTGGAAAATAGAAAAAATCTTGACGGGGAATACTAATATATAAAAATATCTAGATCCAAGAAGTCCAATTGTGAAAATTCATATTAACAATGTTTCAATCCCAGATATACTAATTGATCTCGGTGTAGCAATAAATGTAATTATTAAAAGTATTATGGATGAACTAAAATTAACTAATATTCAATATAGACCCATTGTGTTACAACTAGCAGATAGATTTGTCTTAAAACCAAATGGTATATTAGATTACGTACTTGTATGTATATATTATTCAGAATATATAGCTGATTTTATGGTATTGACACCAAAACCAACATGGATGGTCATCCATTGATATTAGGTAGGCCTTGGCTAGTAACAAATGATGCATTTATTAGTTGTAGCTCTAGTGACATGACAATATCTAGTGGAAATTAAATAAAAAAGCTTACACTATATCCTCCAGCTAGAGCAATTATTGAACTTGAAAATGAAGAATGGATTGATGATGATGAAGAAGAATATGGAGATGTACAATCTATTCTAACTATCTCATAGGTAATATCCCCTAAGAAATATTATGAAGAAAATAAATAAATGCATCTTATGAATAATTATGATTTTTCTCAATATCTTGAAAAAAAAATTATTGTGTGCTTATGTTAGAAAAAGGTTTCCAAGAAAATTGTAATATTGAAGATTTTTCATTGCATCATTCTATGTTATCATTAAATTCTATAGATAAATTTGGTGGTACTCATGTAGAAATTAGTCCAGGTAAAACCTTAGACATTAAAAATAACCTGGAAGATTTGTAGAAATTATGGTGTAGATTTGCAACTGCTCATAAAGTTTTAATCACAATCACAAGAAAAAATCCTACTATATTTCTCTACGGAAGGCAATTTGCAATTTAGAACAAAAATTTCATACATGCAACAATAAATAACACACGTGCACATAATATTTTTCTTGGGGAAAGCCATATGCTAAAAACCCTAATGCATACCTGCATTAATCTGATGAATAGAGATGTATTACAATTGTTTTTCTAAATTGATCACAACCTGCAGGTGAATAACCTATCTCTCTGCTCACTGAGAAGCTCTAACCTAGACTTAGTCAATTTTTCACTTTGCTTGAGCCCCTATTTCCTTGTACAAATCCTTGAGAAATTAGGCCCCTATTACTTAGAAATTTCTCCAAAATGGATTGCACAATTGCAAAGGTTGATCATCTGACTGCATGCAACACCTGTACACTCAATACTAGTCTACAACTAATGTTACACTAACTTGAAATATCCACTGCATTTGGGGAACTTAAATTATCTGTATACACTAGCTAATTTTGGTTAACTAAATTATCATCGAGTTTTACTAAATTCCCACTGCACAACCGACCTTCCACTAGTTCCTCCAACCATTGGAACTAGTTTTACTTAAAACAACTTGAGATAACCGACCTTGATTGCTAAAAATTAGCAATCACACATGCTTAACTAAACTCTATCTCATCCAACTCAAGTGTACTTAGTAAAATTGATGATGCAAGACATGTCACACAAGTCAACTTCATCCAAGTTGTCTCCTTATCTGAAAATTCAAATTTTCTCAATTTAATCAAGGCAAAATCAAATTGAGAATTTATTGTTGCATTTTTCAATACTCCATCTTAGCAATAAAGGGATTATCAACCACCCCTATCCTTCACCTATGGAACTTGAACTTCCCTCTTGAAAAGGCCTTTGTCAAAATGCCAGCATATTTTTCCTTTGTCAGAATGTACTGAAGCAACATTATTTTCATCTCGACATAGTTGTGTAAATGGTGAAACTAGATATCTATATGCTTGGAGCAATTGTGAAAAATAGGATTCGCAAAGATATTGAAGCAACTCTAATTATCATAGTAGATCACACTTAGATCCATCATATAATAAAACAGTCCAACACGTACCTTTTTCATCTAGATTGCCTCACATGTTGCTTGACTTTCAACCATGTATTATTTTTCTACTCGATTGAGCACCATAGATATTTTCTTCCAGCTGTACCAGGAAACAACTGTGGACCCAACGCTAAAAATTGCACCTAATGTACTATTTCAACATGATGAATTCCCTGCCCAATTTGCATATGTGAAGCCACATAGCTTCACTCCCTCTATTCATTTGTACCATAGTCCAAACTGGGTAATACCTCTGAGGTACCGTAAATGGTTGAGTGTTCACAAGATACATGAGTGAACCTACTAGATGTCAGTAAATAGTAGCATCCACCTCTTCATCTGAAGTGGTGATCTCCTTCCTCTAGTTGGTCACTAGAGGTGTCTCCATGGGTTTGAAACTCTCCATGTGAAACATCTGTAGTATCTCACTTGCATACTTTACCCAAGAGACAAATAGTTCTCCATTGCCTTACCATACTTATAACCTGAGAAAGTAGTGCATGGGACCCATCCCCTTTATTTGAAATTCTCTTACAAGGTCCTCCTTGCAATATTTCATCAATTTCTCATCAATAGTTAAAATAAAATCATAAACATAGAAGACAATAATAACCAATTTACCTTCTACCAAGATATGATATAAGTTTACATCTTCTTCAATTTTGGTGAAGCCTAAATCAGTGAGATAACTATTGATCCTTGTGTACCAAGCAGAAGGTGCTTGCTTGATACCGTACATCTCTCACCTGAGTTTGCACACATGACACTCTCGATCAAATGTCTCAAAACCTTTTGGTTTCTCAGTGTACACCTCATCCTCAATAACTCCATTGAGAAATGTTGTTTTTACATCCATTTGGTCGATCTTCCACCCCATATGAGTAGCCAATGTGAGAATTGATATAATGGATAAGTAACTCCCTATAGGAGAAAAGGCCTCGTCATAGTGAAGTCCCTCCACTTGAGAGTACCTGTTGGCCACAAATCTGGCCTTATACTTCTCTATGATTTCATAAGTTGCCTACCTCACCTTGAAGATCCATCTCGAACCCACAAATGACTTATCTGTTGGTCTTGGTACCGCTTCCCAAACATTTTTCTTTACAATGGATTTATATTCCTCCACCATTCAATCAACCCATACAAGTTTCTCTATTGATTCCTCAAAAGAGGATGTCACAGTATATACAACCTCAGTCATTAGATCCATGTAGTTAGTGTACCAATCAAGTGATCTTCTCCTCATGTGATGATTTGAAGGATTTCCGACATTCTCCCTCGCATCATGCACAATTCTTTCATTTTCCCTTGTTCTTTTGCTTCCTTCTCTGTATGGTTCTGATTGAGTGGTTTTCTCCACTTTCTGCTCCTCAATTTGTGACTACTTGAAAAAATCCTAAGACTCCTCCTTTAGAGCTAAAATATCCACTTCTAGGGGGATCTGAAGATCTCTCTCAAGAGAGCATTGCATTTCTTTCTCCTCATCAAAATTTACATCCCTTTGCAAAACTTTCATTCTGAGGGATGGAAGGTACATACAGTAGTTGTGTGGAGTTTCTTTGTAACCCAGAAATACCCCCGACTATGTTGTCAACTCAAGATTTTTCCTTGACTCTTTGGAGACATGGCAGTAAACAGAGGCTCAAAAAATTATGAATTGTGACACATCTGGATTCCTCCCTGATAAAGCCTCCTCTAGTGAAATCATGCCCAAAAAATGACGAATACTTTGAATCTGCAAATAGACTATTGTGTTTCATGCCTCAACCCAAAAATGTTGAGGTAGGCCTTGGTAATGCAACATCATCCTTTATTCTCTCACATTGCTATCTTTCTTTCTCTCAGCCATCCTATTCTATTATGGGTTGTGGGGTGTTTTCAGCTCTCATCGAATGCCTTCTTTTGCATAGAAATTTTTAAATTCATTCAACACATACTCACCTCCATTATCACTCCTGAGCGCCTTAACCTTTTTTATAATTTATTTCTTAACCATTGACTCGAATTTTATTAACTTGGAGAATTTATCATAATTATTTCGCATGAAGAAGATCCAACACTTCTGTTAGAAGTCACCAATAAAAATGACAAAATATTTTTGTTTGGAAGTGGAGGATATCGAGAAAGGTCCACAGAAATCATATTGCATCCTTTCTAGGATTGCATGTGCTTTTCTATCCCAATCATGGAATGTGGATTTTGTGTACTTCCCCAAGGTACATCCTTTTCATACATCCTACTACTCTAATGCTCCTCTGGGGAGGAATGTGGTTATTTTTTGCATAATCTTCAGGGTGCAATGATGCAAATGCCCAACTATTATGTGCCAAAGTTGACCAACATCACAAATCTACATTTTCTCCACCTTTGTGCTTAATGTAGCATAGTCTTCCACATCTAGCTTATAAAGGTTCTTCACATGAACCTCGATTTACTTCACCTGCCCCGTGGCTATGTGTCTCTCGAATTCTTTTTCTTTGCTAAAGACCAACCCCATCCACTAACTGCTATTAAACTCCCTAACTAATTGTAGCAACACGTATGTCTAGCCATTGTATCCTCGTATGGCGGCATGGGTTCCTTCCTTCATATACTCTATACAGTCTTCCAAAATCGAAATAGATATGATATTTTTGTTTAGGTCCATAATGAACATGACATCCTTGAGCTTGGGAGGGGAACCCTACTCCCTTTTAAAGGTTCCTGTACCAACCCCAGTCACGTTATACCTACCTTTGTCCCCCATCTCAATGTGCATCTCCAAGTCTTTCTCCTCGAGGTCACTGAAAAAACTCTCTACACCTTGTCATGTGGAACAATGCACCTGAGTCCAAGTACCACACACTCCCCATCCTTGTGATGGCCATGAATGTGATAAGGGTAAAGTCAATCTCGAATTATGAATCCAAGTCTTCACCTGCTTCTTCTCTTGAGGTCTTCTTGCTTGCCTTCTTATGTGGACACTTTGTGGCAAAGTGCCTGAATTCATGACAATGGAAGAATTTAATTTTGGAAAAATATTTCTTATTTCTCCCTTGGCTAGACTCTGGTTTGGATTTATATTTATTCCCTTTTCTATTCTTTCGCTTTCTAATGAATGTAAATTTTTCTTCATCCTCGCCCTTGGATGAAGTCCCATCTTTATTATTTTGCCTTGTTTCCTCCTATACCATGTAAAACAATAGTTTTCCCAATTTAGTAGTTTCTCCCTCCCGTTCACCAAATCTTGGTAGTTATGCCAACTCTTGGGAAGGCCTAGAAAGGATAGGCTTACCAAGTTATATTTTGGAACACTAATACCAACCCTGCCAAGTTCATCACAAGATTTTGTGAGCCTGATCAGATATTTTGAAATAGTTTCAGTCTTCTACATCTTGATACTTCGAAGAGAACCCTTGAGTTCCAGCTTCATATGGTCACTACTGTTCTTCAACAATTTTGTCAATGTTTTCCACATTGTTAACATAACTCATTTTCCATGGATATTTGATACAATTTGATCTCGTACTCCCTCCAATATTATTCTTCTCTCGTTGGATACATCTTTCTTCCACTGAGTAAGGTTTTGGGCATCAAATTTTGGTGGTTTTGCCACATCTTTCTTGATGTATTCTAGCAATCCATTTTCATCCAATACTACCTCCATGTGATCCTTCCATGTGATGAAATGAGAGCTTCCTTCCCAGGACTACTCTAGGATTAGTCCATTGAAGATCATGTTCTCATCTCTAAAGAGATCATGCTGCAATAAACTCCAAATTTGAACCTCATAAGAAACAACTTCAAAATTCTACTCTAGTGTGAATCTAGCTCTGATACCATGTAAAAATTATGATGTATATTTGCAATTTCTCATGAAGTTTTAATCAAAATGACAAGGGAAAAACCTACACTACTACTTTGCAAAAGTTAATTCATAATTTAGAATAAAAAGTTCAAGCATGCAATAACAAATAACACACATGCACACAATATTTTTCCTGGGGAAATAAATCTTCTAGAACCCCCAATTCCTGATTGCATTAATCTAGTGTATAGTGATGTATTACAATTTCTTTGCTCAAGTGATCACAACCTGCAAGTGAATAACCTATCTCTCTAATTACTGAGAAGATTTAACCTAAATTTAGTCATTTTCTTCCTCTACTTGAGCCCCTATTTCCTTGCACAATTCCTTAAGTAATTAGGCCCCTATTATTTAGGAATTTCTCCAAAATGGATTGTGTACTTCCCAAGGTTGATCATTTGACTTCCTGCAACACATATACACTCAATACTAGTATACAAATAATGTTACATTGCCTTGGAATCTTAGATTGGATGCTTCTGTGATTCATGATATAATGATTAAGATCTTCCAGAAAATCACATAAAGGATTATTGGTCGACGTGCTTCGAACCTCAATCTAGGTTCATCATCAGGACCAGGATAAGGAGCAATATCAACAGATTCCGAAAATAAATCTAAGAGATGCAACAATCAGTATCCAATGTTGGATACTGACCATTGCATCTCTGAGATATATTTTAGGAATCTATTGATCTTGCTCCTCACCCTAGTCCTGATGATGAACCTAGATTGAGGTTCGAAACGTGTTGACCAATAATCATTCATGTGATTTTCTCGAAGATCTTAATCATTATTGTCTTGGAATATTGACCATAGCTAAGGAACTCGAATTATCTGCATGCACTAGCTATTTTGGAATGACTAATCAGTTAACTGGATGATCATTGAGTTTGGCTAAAGTCCCACTAAACAACTAACCTTCCACTAGTTCCTCCAATAGTTGGAACTAGATTAACTGAAAAACAACTTGAGATCTATGACTTTGATTACTACAATCTAGCAATCAGACATGATTAACTAAACTCTATCTCCTCTAACTCAAATTTAATGAGTAAAATAGTTGACACAAGCCATTTCACAAAATTTAAATGCATTGAAGATGTCTATTGATGTGGAAATTCGAATTTTCTCAATTTAATCAAGGAAAACTCAAATTGAGAATTTTTTGCTACATTTTTCAACAAGGTTTCCAAAAAGATCAATTAACCAAAATGCTGCAAAAAGAATCCTCTGTTTTTGCATGGCAATGCACATATTTGAAAGGAATTAATCCCAACACTTTCATGCATCATACATACATAAAAGATAATGTTAATGTTGGCATTATGATGCATGTGTTGTACCTGATGGCAAACCTCTCATAGAAGAACATCCCACTTAATCAATCATCAGAAGAGATATCAAATGTGACTGAATGCATGGGATGCAGGACTGCTGAAAGGAATCAGATGATAGTTCTAAGTGTGACAGGTTAGCTTTGCCATCAAGTCCAAAGGGGGAGATTGTTGGCATTATGAGACAAGTGTTGTCCTTGATGGCAAAATGACAGATTATAGTGCAACAGGTCAGTAGCAAAGAATTGATGATCAAACTACAAAGAGAATGAAGAAAGAAGAGTATATACACAGGTTCACTATATACCAAGTAGGGTATACACGTAGGTTCACTATATACCAAGCCGCATATACTCAGGTTCGCTATATACCAAGTAGGGTATACACGCAGGTTCAATATATACCAAGTCGCGTATACGCAGGTTCGCTATATACCAAGTAGGGTATACACGCAGTTTCATGCACGAAAAGCGCGTACATGTCAGAGAACTTACTTTTGGTCCGTGGTAGTTAGTCCTCGGTATTTGAACGTATGGTTTTGGACCATGGTGTCTTGTCAGAAGTGTTGATCCCAAGTATTGGGCCCATGGTATTGATTTATTATGGTTTTGGACCGTGGTATTGAGCAAGGCCTAAGAATATAAAAGGAGAAGAAGATCATTAGGCAAAGGCATCGAAAAGTCTTGAATATCTGAAGAAGGATGAGATCCAGGATGCAGGTTATGGGTTGATGATGCATTGCTTGATCTGAACTAAGCAGGGATCTCACCGGTGGATGGAGAACAAGATCTAAGGATAGATTGGGATCAAATGGTTTGAAATGAACTATCTCTATATCATTGATTATGTTTATTCTAGATCTGTATACTGACGCATGCAATGATCTAAACTGGGTATAACTTAAGTTTGTAATCGCTGCCAGTCATGATTGAATATTTATAGATCTGTACGCGGGTCGGATTTGGTGTAAGCGCGTGTGTACGCAGGTTGAGTTCATTGTAGTAGCGTATACCTTTTGAGCTATGATATTTGAAGTTATAGGTGGTTCTGGTTGTTAAAGGGTTCTGATGACAATTTGAAGGTGTCAGTATTCTGCATATCTTGTTTGGCTAATTGTGTTTAGCTTCAGTATTGATGGATGAGAAATAATATTGGATCAGGATCATAATGAATCATATTTATGAGATCTGATGGACTAGATCTGGGTGCTAACGCATATATTATCCTTGTATATGATCTAGTTATGTCTGAAGTCAGGAAGTGCAACAAAGTTATGAATAAGCGATTAATGACATATACGCTGTTTCATCTTGATGAAGTTGCGTATACACGCAGGTTCGGCACTTCCAAGTACCGTATGCACTCTGATGCATGATTTTGATGGTACAGTTGGTTCTGATTGTTATTGCAGAGTTCTGCTCTGTGTTCTGGTGACTGTGTTGTTGACAGGGTTTCAGTGATTCAGAGATTGATGATGCTAGTATTGATTGTTTTGTGCTTCAATGATATTTATGGGTCCAGTATGAAAGTTTGATGAAACATGGCCTTGAGATTATAGTATTGTGCTTCAGGAGTATCCAGTCTGAAAATGTATGAAACGTGGTACCCAGAGGAGAAAAGATTGTAGGCCGGCGCCTACGTACTAGTATCTTAGCTAGTACAAGAGCAAAGGGGGTTGGAGCTCCCTTGCAGGAGAATCTGGAGAACGAGAGTAGGTTGTAACCTTCTGCAGGTTGTAGCCTGCGTGCTGGTAAAGGACTACACCAGTACATTGTAAAACAAGTTTCTTAATAAAGGAAGATAGAAACGAATTGCAGCAGGTGGTTTTCACCCACTTTGGGTTTCCACCTTATATCATGGTGTTCATGTGTGTTGCTTATGTGTGTTGATCTATCTGTTTTACTACTACTGTTGATCGTTAATATGTCTAATAATGTTCTGATGCACCCATTGAAGATCACATAACTGAATCATGAGTTTAATGGTTATACGCTAGTTGCAATAGACATAGTCGCGTATATACGTGGGTATACTTAACTGAAGTAGCGTATATGAATCTGAGTATGAAAATGAAAAAGTTTTATTGATTAGATAATACCGATTCACGCCCCCTCTCAGTATTATTTCCAACAATTGGTATCAGAGCAGGTCCTTTGGCAGAAGCTTGATCGCTTGAAGGAGATCCGTGGAACTATGGGAAGGAAGCTTAAGAAGAAAGCACCTAAGAAGAAGAAGACATCTCAGAAGAACTATGATAGTGGGAGAATCGATTGGGGATTAGGTATAAGAAGCTCTTCAGATTTAGAATCAGATTCAGAATCATTTCAGAATGAAGATGAACTATCAGTTATGAATTTGCTATCCTCTGATGTTCCAGCTATCTATCCATTTGGAAAAGATGAAAGTGATAGTGAAGCAACTGAATTTACTTTTATGGGTGAGCAAGAAAAGTAACAAATAGAGGCAGAATTTAAAAGGCTTTCAGATAAAATCAGAGATCAACAAGATCTTTTGAACAAAAGGGAATGTGACTTCAAAGAAGAAGCTACCAAACTAAAGGCCCAACTAGAGGAAGGAAACAAGGTAAGGAAGTTATTCAAGGACAAATATCAAAAGTTGCAGGATGAAGCAACATCACTAAGAGATGAAGTCAATGAAAGAAGCACAACCATCAAGAAACTCAGAGATAGATCCAGTTACTATGAAAATTTTGAAGCCACGAACTACTCGCTAAAGGAAGATATTTAAGAATCAAAGAAGCAGAATAAAGATCTACTCCAAGCTATTGAAAAATAGGTAAACAAAGCTATCAGCTTAAAATCTCAGCTGGAATGTGTCTTCAGAATTCGTCAAATGCAACAGGATCTGAATGAAGAACAAGAAAAGGAGATTCTCAAACTGGGACATCAGTTGGAAGAAGGAAGGAAAGCTGAAGAAGACATGAAGAAGAAATGTCTAGAAAAGGAAGAACAAATTCAAGTTGAGGTAAATATCTTGAAAGGTAAATTAGAAGAAAAGGATAAACTGTTACGATTTCAAGATAGTAATAAAGCCTTGGATGATATTCTTAGTAGTCAAAGGTCTCCTGCTATCAAGACTGGTCTTGGTTTTCATGAATCTGTTGGAGGTGAATCTAGTTCACAAGGTGAGGCAAGGAACTCTAAAGAGAAATCCAAAATGTTCAAGAAGGAGATGAGAGGTCAACCTCATCAACAATCAAGGAAAGAGAGTCTTCAAAGAAAATATCTTACTCCTAACTATCGTCGGCCATTTGCTCAGATGAATAATATTGAATGTTATGAATGTCATAATCTTGGACATGTTGCAGCTAGATGTAGAAGAAGGATGGTTCAATATCATCACACAGAAAGATCATCACATTCCAGGTACTTCAATGGATATTGTTTTTCTTGCAATATGTTTGGTCACAAAGCTGCTGATTGTTACAAGAGGAATATGAAACATGTGAGATGTTATGCATGTAACAAGCTTGGACATATAGCAAAGGAATGCAGGAACAAGGTACGGACATCACATCAAAAGGAGAAAACATCATAACACTTGAAGATATGGAAGAAGAAGGAAGTACAGTCAGAAAGATGTGGCACAGCACAATGTACTTAGATACAGCACAGCACAGACATAACAAACTCAGAGGGAGCTGAAAGTATAAAACTTCAGTATCCTGAATCTCATACGCAAGTTCCATAAAGGGAAGTCGCGTATATACGTGAGTTAGACACTGCAAAGTCGCGTATATGTCAGTCTGAGGAAAAGCAATGGGGACAGGCTCAGAAAAAGCATCTGATATGATTCAGTCCATTATTTGCTCTATTGGTTAATAGTTACAGTCAACTGAGGATGTGTGGAAATGTTTTGATACTTGTAATATGTCTATAAGTGTTTTGATCCTAACTTTATGATGATGATATCTTGATGCTTATTGCTGATATGTGCATGATCAGATCTAACAGATGGCACAAGTTGAGGGGGAGCATATGCCTTTAATAATTCATTGTTGGCATTATGGTTAATAGTCCTTGGTAATGATGCTTATATGACTAAATGATATATCTTGCTATGATGTGGTTATGAGTTGTCCATGATAAAATCTCATATGATTCTTGGGGTTACATAGTTGATGTTCAGATCATATTTGTGGATTGATTCTTAGATGGTGCATATATGATGCTTACATGGTGATCTTCATAAGGATAAGGAGAAGTACAAAGCTTGAATTCACATCTTCTTTACTTGATGATGAGTCACTCACATGCTGTTGTCGTCATATGCATAAAGATCATATATTACAGTTATGATGCGGGATTCCTATAGTTCCTGGTGCTCATGTGGATGAGGATTGTTGATGTTGATGATATAAAGAAGCCTTGACAAATGATCTTGAGCTCAAGATACATAGTGTTGGATACATGGATAATTATTCAAAGTTGCATTGTTGGTGACATGATGATGATGAGTTCTTACCTATATGATGATACGTTGATTCTTACATTTGATGATTGATGCAGATGCTCCCAAGTAATGACACTTGGATCATGTAGATCTTGATGTCGATGAAATGGCTATGGTGGTTTCACACATGATATAATGTGAATGACTCTGAATTTTGTTCAAAGGGATGGATTGATGCAGACATGCTGTGTTATAGATTGATGAATTATACTCTACAAGACATTTACAGGTTGCTGATCTAGAAGTGGTTGTACGTGAGTTCTATGAGTAGTATCTGCGTATATATGCTTGTTTATTCAGATATAGTTGCGTATATGGAGTTTTGAAGGATATCAGTAGGGGCAGACTCTGATTGAAGATAGTCTGATATGGGTCTAACAGAGACCATATGGCACAGGTTCAGGGGAGCAGATAATCTTCTAATGATGCAGTGTTGGCATTACCTTTGAGGCTTTTGGTTCAAGTTCTCATGCAGAGGGAGAATAGAAAGAGAATATAATTGTTGGTCTAGATGCTTATGGAACATATCATACATTGTGTATAGCTGTTGATGACTATCGTGGTCTTATTTAGATGTCTAGTCTCATGACTCATGATGTAATTGAGTGTCTCTATTTGGTCATATGATATTTCAGTCATGTACTTTTATCAAGGTCATGTAACGGCCTATGTTGGTTTCCCCACTATGCCTGGGATGAATGATGTTATACTCTTGTATTATCATGTGTAAAATTTTGATATATTCCCACTTGGTTGGGAGATGGATGTATGTATAAGTCTTTGGTGCTAGGAAGGTCACTAATGATGTATAGAGTCATGTTCTTTCTTGTAGAACATCTTTTTGTAGACCTTGCTTACAGTTAGGGAGAGCATGATCAGCACACTTCAGCAGAGCAGAGACTTCAGCATGTACTCAAGGGGAGCATGGGTAGATTGGTACACCTTGGCATATACAAAGGGGGAGCTCATTCAGAAGGTACTCAGGGGGAGTATGGATAGCAAAATGTTTATTAAGGAAAGAAAATATCTTGGTCCGCCCTTTGCCCTTGATGTCAAAGGGGGAGAGTGATTTGGTGTTGTTGGCATCAACTCCAAAGGGGGAGATTTTTGGCATTATGATGCATGTGTTGTACTTGATGGAAACCCTCTCATAGAAGAACATCTCACTTATTGAATCATCAGAAGAGATATCAGATGTGACTAAATGCATGGGATGCAGGACTACTCAAAGGAATTAGATGATAGTTCTAAGTGTGACATGTTATCTTTGCCATCAAGTCCAAAGGGGGAGATTGTTGGCATTATGAGACAAGTGTTGTCCTTGATGGCAAAATGACAGATTATAGTGTAGCAGGTCAGTAGCAAAGAATTGATGATCAGACTACAAAGAGAATAAAGAAAGAAGAGTATATACGTAGGTTCAATATATACCAATTAGGGTATACACGCAGGTTCACCATATACCAAGCCGCGTATACTCAGGTTTGCTATATACCAAGTAGGGTATACACGCAGGCTCACTATATACCAAGTCTCGTATACGCAGGTTCGCTATATACCAAGTAGGGTATACACGCAGTTTCATGCACGAAAAGCGTGTACATGTCGAAGAACTTACTTTTGGTCCATGGTAGTTAGTCCTCGGTATTTGAACCTATGGTTTTGGACCATGGTGTCTCGTCAGAAGTGTTGATCCCAAGTATTGGGCCCATGGTATTGAGCAAGGCCTAAGACTATAAATGGAGAAGAAGATCATTAGGCAAAGGCATCGAAAAGTCTTGAATATCTGAAGAAGGATGAGATCCAAGATGCAGGTTATGGGTTGATGATGCATTGCTTGATCTGAGCTAAGGAGGGATCTCACCGGTGAATGGAGGACAAGATCTAAGGATAGATCGGGATCAAATGGTTTGAAATGAACTATCTCTATATCATTGATTATGTTTATTCTAGATATGTATATTGACGCATGCAATGATCTGAACTGGGTATAACTTAAGTTTGTAATCGCTGCAAGTCATGATTGAATATTTATAGATCTGTACATGGGTTGGCTTTGGTGTAAGTGCATGTGTACGCAGGTTGAGTTCATTGTAGTAGCGTATACCTTTTGAGCTATGATATTTGAAGTTACAGGTGGTTCTGGTTGTTAAAGGGTTCTGATGATTGTTTAAAGGTGTCAGTATTCTGCATATCTTGTTTGGTTGATTGTGTTTAGCTTCAGTATTGATGGATGAGAACTAATATTGGATCAGGATCATAATGACTCATATTTATGAGATCTGATGGACTAGATCTGGGTGTTAACGCATATATTATCCTTGTATATGATCTAGTTATGTCTGCAGTCAGGAAGTGCAACAAAGTTATGAATAAGTGATTAATGACATATACGTTGTTTCATCTTGATGAAGTTGCGTATACACACAGGTTCAGCACTTCCAAGTAGCGTATGAACTCTGATGCATGATTTTGATGGTACAGTTGGTTCTGATTGTTATTGCAGAGTTCTACTCTGTGTTCTAGTGACTGTGTTGTTGACAGGGTTTCAGTGTTTCAGTGATTTAGAGATTGATGATGCTAGTATTGATTGTTTTGTGCTTCAATGATATTTATGGGTCGAGTATGAAAATTTGATGAAATGTGGCCTTCAGATTATAGTATTGTGCTTCAGGAGTATCCAGTCCGAAAATGTATGAAATGTGGTACCCGGAGAAGAAAAGATTGTAGGTCGGCGCCTACGTACTAGTATCTTAGCTATTAGAAGAGCAAAGGGGGTTGGAGCTCCCTTCCAGGAGAATCTAGAGAACGAGAGTAGGTTGTAGCCTTCTGCAGGTTATAGCCTACTGTTGTAGGGAAAAGTATCCGATTCGGATGACCCTATCCCACTCTAAGGGTGATAGTACCTCAGCAACAACTGTAAAGAAAACTACTTAAGGTTTACTTCTTTATGAAAGCAAGAGAGAATGAAGAAATGCACTAACCGTTGCCTTGCGCTTAATGTCGAATCCAAACTCTTCTCTTTGCTGCTTGCTCCCAGCTCCTTGCTCTTTTGCTGGCCCAGCTACAATGAGATCCTGCAAAATAACAAAGAAGGAAACTACAAAAAGCATGCAATCATAATTGATTCAAGGATTAGCATAAATCAAATATACAATTATCACAATACATCATTGAAACAAGTGCATATAGAAGAACCTCAATAGCTTTTATTAATGGAAGAAGTAAAGTTCTGAGAGTGTTACAACCATTGAAGGCCCCAATCCAGCAACACCTCCCAGCAGAAAGAATTTCTCCTCTTCACCTCCTTCAAGCAATCACCCAATAGTTCTATAGTGAAACCAACAGCATATAATTACTTTGCACAAAATTCCAGCCCCCTGAGCTCATAGGAGAGAGCTCAATATATAGATGAATTGAGAAAGGATGAGTCAGCTTGCAACTGATGTGTAGCTGCCTTGTGTCCTCTCTCTCTTCAGTTGATCTTCAGTTCTTGAGTCCACTTGGAGAACCTTGCTTCCACTTGGAGAAACAGAGCCTCTGACTCATCACAAGGCGAAATCCCTGATCCAAGTGTCATTTTTGGAAGATTCCAGAGTAATGACTCAGTGTGCCACTTATCCCATCTCGCTCAGCGCAGGTGGCCTTTGTTCTACCTGCTTTGCAACGCAGGTACACCATGGAGGAGTTGAGTTTCAGCGCAGAAGCCTAGTGGAGCACCTGCTTTGATTTCAGGATTGCTTGTTTTTGAGTGTTTTCAGGTGGAGAACTGATCTGAGAGCTGTTGGTTTGCTGACCTTGTTCCTCTAGGGGTAGGAACATCATGTTTAGGGACTTTGGATCCCTTGGATTATTGACAATTCATGCCTGATGCTGTAAGGCACAAAATTGTCTATAACAGATGCCCCCTAAAGTATGAGGTCGTTTATCGGGTGAAATGCTTTATTAGGAGGATCCGAAGTTCATTCAATCTGCCGAGAAGTGTCCTGTAATAAGATACAATACAATACATTATTTTTCATACTTTTTCATGATCTAGCTGAGGCGGGCATTCCCATGCTCAGCTTTATAAATTCATTTTGGTACATAGAACAGACGATCGTCTGATGGTAGACTGATAATTCTCTGCTGAAATTATCATCCTTTGAGAAGGATGATCATCTGCTGCAATGATGTACACATCAAATGTCTTTATATCCTGAATACATATCGCAGCCCGGATGGATGAAACTAGATCCGGGGTCTTCAATCTCTTCCGATCTTCACTCGATGTACAAGTCGATCCATGTGAGAATTTCTTGAAGTCGAACATGGAAAGACATCGCTTGATTACCGGTCAATGATGTAAACCGTTAACAAGCGCGAGAGGAATCACCGATAAGGATGATGACCCTCAAGGTACGGCAGTACAATTCACATGGTGGGAATAAAGGACTTGGCGTCGACCACCATGCAAAATCTTCTGGTCGAAGGTCATTGATGTATACCTGTCGCCGGAAGTGAGAAACTTGCCATTGAGGCATGCAAGTTTCAAAGTACTGAAGGGGTTGTTCCTAGATCAACTCCTTGGATAATGAGCTGATGTCGACAAGGAGCGATCCGTCAAAGGAGGGCCTTAATGAATCCCACATCAGTGACACGGAACGGAGCTAGTGATTGTGATGAGGTGAAAACAAACTGTGATGTATGATTCAGGGTGGTGGTCATGAAATGGATGAAGGACAATGTATGGCAGTGGATGGGACACGGTTGACTCTTTGCAGAACAACATCTCTTGAACATATAACGACACTGATGTGATGGATCGGTAGCATTACCCCAAGTGTGGATGGTGTGGCGAGGACCATGGTGATGAGACCGGTGAATGAAACAACCCAACCCGATGTGATACGGAGGACAAAGTGTCATGTTCAAGAGCGACTTGCTACCATTAAAGCTGTGAGGTTCTCCCAATTTTTTTTCCCCAGTCATTGCTGACCAGTACCTCTTTATTTTTGTCAAGCTTGAGGAGGATAACATATGCTTGTTCTATAACCTGCCCTTCGGGCAAGCCCATCGCTATGTTTTAACGAGCCTAGCGATAGGGAAACTCGTTCTCGTCTAAAGACAAGTTTGTCGCTATTTAATGAATTTAACGAGTCTAACGACAAGGATAACTCGGTCCTTTTCATTTTTAGAGAGTCTGAAAAGGTACATAAAGTCAACTCCAGAATTCCTTTTTCGTCATCTAATCCCTTAAGTCCGAAAAAGTATAAAACAATACAGAAGGGATGAATTTTCGATTGCTTTAACGAGCCGAACAAAACAAGCGCTTGATCTTTTTGTGCAATAATCCCTCAGGTCCAAAAAGATTAAAATCTAGAGGAGGGATAGCTCTTCCGGTCGTTTAACGAGCTGGAAGGCCAAAACTCGGCAAACTTTTCATATTTTACGAGTCAGGAGAAAAGAGCTCAAAGAAGACTCGTCTTTTGAGGAACGAGTGATAAACAGGGATAGCAGCAGATTCCAGGTACAGGTTGGAATATTCCAATCACGGCAGTGTCACAAGGATGGCTAAGTGAAATCACTCTTCGCAGCTGTTCCTCAAAATGGGTAAACAAACATATGGAGATGAACGATTGGCCAAATGAACGGATGGAGGTGAGACTGCAAGAACACGACCAAGGGCTTTAATATGGCTGTCAAAGGTTACATTTACCAAGGTTATTTACCGGTTCATTTTTTCTGGGTGAGCTTGAACTCTAGGGGAAGATTGCTCACAACTTATGTTTATTTTTTAACGAGCATGAACTATGTGCTAAAACTGCTCGGATCTTGCGTTTATTTTTTAACGAGCATGAACTGTGTGCTAAAACTGCTCGATTATACCAGTCTTAATACAAGGAACGCCTCAGGTGAGGTAGTCATATTTAAGGAGCTATACCTCACTAGTTACTCCAATTTGGCAAGTTTTAACTTTTGCCCCACATCCTTTCTTTATGCAAGCTGGAAATGGCTAATCCTACGAGTTTAACGGGTTAGACCTACAGGTTTAAAGGGAGGACCTAAAAATTTAAAAAAATAAATAGTCGTCCCGTGCTTGCACTCCAAAAGGTTCGCATGCCCCCAGGTATAAAGTATAATTTCAAGGCTACCCCTCCTCTGTCCCACCTCTGTTTTTCTACTTGTCGTCTTGCTATATTTTTCGGTGCCAACGGTACTTGTCTTCCCATCAGTTCACTTTTAGGTTTTTGCAAGATCGCAACAGATAAAACATTGGTGTTACGGAGGGAGGCCTGCCTCTTACTTATTATCCGAAAAATAGTTCTGTTCGCTGCCGCAAACTAAACCCCTTTTTTTCGGCGATGTCTATCACTAGGTTACTAAAGACGGTGACCACTTGTTGCAGCAATTTCATCTCTTTCTTTGGAGGCTGCCCCTACTTATCCTTCAAAACATATGTTTTAATGGGTGAGGCTTGCCTTCAAAGATGGTGGCTACTTGCTGCCGCAAATGGTCCCCTTCCTCGGTATCCTACTTACCTAGACAAGGGGAGCGAGAAGCTGATTATCTCACTCACATAACTTTGACAAAAGAACTTTATCCTAGAACAACCCTCTCTTCCATGCCGGACGGGGTACGGACTAGTCATATTCTTCTGCGGAAATTAACTTTATACCCAAGGTTTTCTCTGCCCAAGGCAGGCCAGGGTGCATGCCCCCTGGGTCCCAGTTCTTTCTTCCGAATCACTCGCATTCATCGGGAAGTAGAACCGGGGGTGGAGGCATTCCTTGAGTGAATAAACCGTTAAGGGATGGTATTTGACTATTTGCGATGCGTGATCCTAGAAATGAAAGTTGGTCTACGAGCTTGACCATTCTTCCTTCGTGCGGAAAACACATAACTCTGAAGAGTGAGGACACTATCGCCTCCATGCAATATATATAGTCTCGTCCAAGGAGTAAGTTATACACCAAGGGTCCCTGGACGACCATGACGTTCATATGAACTGTCTTCCCCTTCAATGTAACGGGAACATTGGGGAGAATTCCTAACGGGCGACTGGTTCCTTTATCATAACCTGATAGATTTCTCATCTCAGGTAAAAGCGCCGGGGAACCCAGTGCTTTCCAAGCAATAGAGGAAAGGATACTCACAGATGCCCCTTCATCAATGATAGTTCCAGCCATCACCATTCTATAGATTTGGACAATGATTCTGAATGGTATATTGGCTGGTAACCGGGGTCTGCCTAGTTGGTTCCAATCAAAGGACACAACCAGGTTGCTTGGTGGTGGGACCGAATACACGGCCGGATACGACCCTGACGATGTTCCTTCCTGCGATAAAGGAATGGGCGCATTGCCCTGATGCTCATCAGAGTCTGTGTTGATGAAAAGAATATGGATGGTGTCATCCTTGTTCTCTTCAGTGAGGGTGTCATTTGAAGATGAATCTTCAACGACGGTGTCATTTGAGGATGAAACCTCTGAAGGAAGAACCGGGTCAACTGTCGTTTCGACCTTTAGACTTTCGTCTGGTCTGGATTCAGTAGGTTCATTCTCAATGACCGACACTTCAGCTGACCACTTGATCGGGCCAACTGGATTTTCAACTATCGAGGGACTTGGCACGAGTTTTTGGTATCCAGGAGGAAGTCGTAACGGTGAAACTGGACGATCTTCCAAAACTTTCTTCGCCTCATCTAAGAATGGACAACGGTGGATGGCGTGATCGCCTTCACACAGTCTGCAGGGTGATCTTGGTCTCCCTCTTTGTCCTTCACTCTCGCTAGTTGACGGAATGCAATCAACATGTCTATCAGAGGTTGATGCTACCGGATTGTGCAACCTGGGGGACCAGTCCCTTAGTATCCGGGGAATACAAGGACAGTCACGGTGGAAGTGGGTCCCTTTGAAAATGACACATGGCGATTTAGGCCCGGTCGGTGTAGTGTGTGGATTTTTGTCAGATGTCTTTTGCTTGCCCCCAGTCACCTTCGCCATAGGCCCCTTCTGCTTCTTTTCTCTCTTCTTCTTTTCCTTCTTCTCCATGGGAGGCTGACTTTTGCCGGCTCTACCTTGTGAAGATGAAGGATCAGAGGAAGGATTGTAAGAAGTGGAAGGCTGGTGGGTAGCTCTAGACTGGTCTGACTGTTGATTCGACCGCTCAGGATTTGTGGTGGTCTGAACTACATTAGTTGAAAAGAGCCATACAGGTAGGCCAATTGTCAATCCTGGAAGTGACAATGTGGCCATATGAGGCGCACCAACATCTCCCCAAGAGGAGAAGGGATTGGGACTTCCACCAAGGTGACTTCCTTGGTTGGTGGGCTCCATACTTTTCAACTGAAAGATCAACGCGGGAATAATAGGTGATTATGTTCTGTTTAAAATAAATTTTATTAACGACGCTTTAGACACAACTTTGCTTTTTCATGTTTTAAGAGTCGAGAAAAAGCTAAAGATGACTCTAGTCTCCTTCGATGTTTTAACGAGCCCGAAGTGACAAATGCTCGGATGGACTTTTTCAGTTATAGAGTTTGAAAAAGGCCAAAAGAAACTACTCTGGATTTCTAGGCAGAGGGTGTGCCAAACTTTTCACGAAACCACAGAATACGTTTTACGGTACGGGTGGTCGATCTTCGTGAATGCTGTGTTCACTGCATCGCGATCAGTAGGGTGGCCGACACGGCTTCCTATGGATAAAGGCTTTGTTCCTATAGGGGTCTCCCAATATATACGCGATGGTACGTGGGAGCACAAGTCCGTATTAGTGCCACCGACTCTCAGGAGGAATCACCCACCTTCGTAGAGATCGACGGTCACTACGTTTAACGACGCCGGAACACATCTCTACCTAGACCTCTATGTGTTTGCGTTATGTTTCAAAGCATTGTTAAGTAAATTGGATTTATTTTAATGTTGATCTTGCTTAGCAGTTTGCCTTTAAGGATCACCACGAGATGTATGTAACAAATTCCTGAATGCAGTCTAAGATGAGAAGCAAACTTTTCAATCTTTCAACTTTGAAAATCTTAACTACTGAGGAGAAGAAAGGCAAATCTTTTCACACAGATCATAGAGCACACACTAATGCAAAATTTCCTAAATCAGCATGCAAACAGTCAAATGCAAAATGCACAATGCATGTATTTTCTTTTCCCTTTCTTAATGTTGATGTATTACAAAAAGAAAGTTGTTATATAACTTTGATTTCGATTTAAAGCGAAAACAAACAAGCTTGTCCAAAATCAAAAGACACCTTAAGATTTACTTGTTTAATCACTGGAAATACATGAAATCAAACCATAATGACGAAAGTAAAAAGACTAATCAGCTATGGACAGCAAACAAGCTAACTCTTTAGACCAGCAAAATGCCTAACATAGGTTCAGATCTAAGAGGCCAAAGCTAGACTATTTCACTTTCGTTATGGGAAATTGTAAATGATGTAAGAAATACAAAAGAACAAGTACAATTTCATTATATAACAAAGGCAGAAAGATGGCAAGTAAGGTTGGTTTCAGAACAGGTACAAGACTGGTAACTGGCTGCAAAATCTATAGTGAAAACAGGCAAGAAAAAGGGAGGAAACCCCAAATGCACAAGGAAAAATTGGGCCAACGCAGGTGCTGCACAGCCAGTCTGGCTCTCAGCGTAGGTAGCCCCTTCGGGACCTGCGTTGCAAAGCAGGTAGCCTGTGTACTACCTGCTTTGGAAAACGAAAGTTGCGTTTTCTCAGTTTCCGGGTCACAATTTTCTCAAAAATTCACAGTTTTTGCTCAAATCAGAAGCTATCAGTCAAGTACACACTAAGGGATGACACGGAAGATGAAAAGCTATCACTAAGAGCTTACAAGGATCCTTGTAGATCAGCCCTTCAAATCATGAACACGCTCAGAAATGAGCTAGAGTAGCTGCCCTCTACTTCGCTTTTGATATAGTCAAAAGCTTTTCGATTTGGTACTCTTTTGTTCAGGAAATGAATAGCAAAATACTACAAACAATCAAACAGATACGATCCCCAGCGGAGTCGCCAGTTTGTTGTAGGGAAAAGTATCCGATTCGGATGACCCTATCCCACTCTAAGGGTGATAGTACCTCAGCAACAACTGTAAAGAAAACTACTTAAGGTTTACTTCTTTATGAAAGCAAGAGAGAATGAAGAAATGCACTAACCGTTGCCTTGCGCTTAATGTCGAATCCAAACTCTTCTCTTTGCTGCTTGCTCCCAGCTCCTTGCTCTTTTGCTGGCCCAGCTACAATGAGATCCTGCAAAATAACAAAGAAGGAAACTAAAAAAAGCATGCAATCATAACTGATTCAAGGATTAGCATAAATCAAATATACAATTATCACAATACATCATTGAAACAAGTGCATATAGAAGAACCTCAATAGCTTTTATTAATGGAAGAAGTAAAGTTCTGAGAGTGTTACAACCATTGAAGGCCCCAATCCAGCAACACCTCCCAGCAGAAAGAATTTCTCCTCTTCACCTCCTTCAAGCAATCACCCAATAGTTCTATAGTGAAACCAACAGCATATCATTACTTTGCACAAAATTCCAGCCCCCTGAGCTCATAGGAGAGAGCTCAATATATAGATGAATTGAGAAAGGATGAGTCAGCTTGCAACTGATGTGTAGCTGCCTTGTGTCCTCTCTCTCTTCAGTTGATCTTCAGTTCTTGAGTCCACTTGGAGAACCTTGCTTCCACTTGGAGAAACAGAGCCTCTGACTCATCACAAGGTGAAATCCCTGATCCAAGTGTCATTTTTGGAAGATTCCAGAGTAATGACTCAGTGTGCCACTTGTCCCATCTCGCTCAGCACAGGTGGCCTTTGTTCTACCTGCTTTGCAACGCAGGTACACCATGGAGGAGTTGAGTTTCAGCGCAGAAGCCTAGTGGAGCACCTGCTTTGATTTCAGGATTGCTTGTTTTTGAGTGTTTTCAGGTGGAGAACTGATCTGAGAGCTGTTGGTTTGCTGACCTTGTTCCTCTAGGGGTAGGAACATCATGTTTAGGGACTTTGGATCCCTTGGATTATTGAAAATTCATGCCTGATGCTGCAAGGCACAAAATTGTCTATAACACCTACGTGCTGGTAAAGGACTGCACCAATACATTGTAAAAAAAGTTTCTTAATAAAGGAAGATAGAAACGAATTGCAGCAGGTGGTTTTCACCCACTTTGGGTTTCCACCTTATATCATGGTGTTCATGTGTGTTGCTTACGTGTGTTGATCTATCTGTTTTACTGCTACTGTTGACCGTTAATATGTCTAATAATGTTCTGATGCACCCATTGAAGATCACATAACTGAATCATGAGTTTAATGGTTATACGCTAGTTGCAATAGACATAGTCGCGTATATACGCGGGTATACTTAACTGAAGTAGCGTATATGAATCTAAGTATGAAAATGAAAAAGTTTTATTGATTAGATAATATAGATTCCACCCCCCCCCCTCTCAGTATTATTTCCAACAGTTAAGCCCATTAGACTTCCTTAAAGAAGTATGAATCCTGAGTTGGGGGAAATTGTGAATGAAGAATTGAAAAAATTGCTTAATGTAAACATTATCTATCCAATTTAGAATATCCAGTGAGGTTTTTAGTTGCTCAATTGTTCCAAAGAATAATGGTAAGTGGCGAGTCTATATAGATTACAGGGAATTTAATAAAGATACTTTTAAAGATGATTTTTCCACTTTCATTTATTGATCAATTCTTAGAGACATTAGCAAAGTAAAATTATTTTTCTTTTTTTGATTGCTCTAGCATTTATGGTCAAATTAAAATAGCACTGGAGGATCAAGAGAAAATGACATTAACATTATTGTACACAACATATTCTTATAGATTACTTCCTTTCGGATTATACAATGCCCTCGCTACATTTCAAAGAGAAATACTATCTATTTTCTTTGACTTGATTCATGATTTTCTTAGGGTATATATGGATGATTTTATAGTGTATGGAAATTATTTTGAAGAAGATTTAGAAAAACTTGAAAATTTCCTTATGAGATGTCAAGAACCTAACCTTTCATTGACAAATGAAAAATGTTTTGTGATGTTTAATGAGATTATTGTTTTGGGGCTTCAGATTTTAGGTCTTGGAATTAAAGTGGACTCAACAAATATTGATGTCATTACGAAAATTTTGGTACCCAAATCTTAAAAGGATATAAGAATTTTTCTTGGATTTATACGATATTATTAAAGATTCATAGAAACTTTCACAAAAATAGTTTCACCACTTTTTAAATTCCTTACTAAAGATTGTGAATTTTACTGGGAATCTTCATGACAATTAGCTTTTAAATTATTAAAATGAAAACTCTCTAAAGAACCTATCTTAAGAGGGCCAAATTGGTACCTCCAATTTCATATTTCTACATATGACTCAGATACAGTTCTAGGGGTTGTACTTAGACAAACATATCAAACTCCTTATGCAATATATTACATAAAAAAAAAAATTTAACTCCTTGTTATAGAAATTTTTGTGCCTAACAACATGAAGCATGAAATGTCAATAATCTAAGGGATCCAAAGTCCCTAAACATGTTGTTCCTACCCCTAAAGGAACAAGGTCAGCAAACCACAACACTGAAAATCAGTTCTCCACCTGAGAACACTCAAAAACAAGCTGTTTCTGGATCATGTCAACTGCTCCACTGAGCATCTGCGTTGAATGTCAACTGCTCCACTCTGTACCTGCGCTGAATGTCAAAACTAATGAAGGCTACCTGCGCTGGGTGAGATTGGCCAAGTGGCACAGTCATTCTGCAAGGTGTCAATTGCCCAGGAAGCTTCCAAACTGACACTTGGATCATGGAATTCGCCTTGTGATGAGTAAGAGGATCTAGATCTCCAAGTGGAGGCAAGAGACTCCAAGTGGACTCAAGAACTAAAGATTAACTGAAGTAGGAGAGGACACTAGTCAGCTTCATGTCAGTCTCAAGCTGACTCATGCTTTCTCCAAAACTTCTATATATAGAGCTCTCTCATGAGGTCTATGGAGGGTGGAATCTTGTGAATGTAAGGAAGTGTTGTTGGTTTGTGCATAGAACTATTGGGTGATTGCTTTGAAGGAGGTGAAGAGGAGATTTCTTTCTGCTGGGAGGTGTTGCTGGATTGGGCCTCTTATGGTTGTAACATTCTCAGAACTTTACTTCTTCCATTAATAAAGCATTTGAGGTTCTTCTATATGCATGTGTCTTAATGGTGTATTGATGCTTGTATATTTGATTTATTCTAATCCTTGAATCAGTTATGGATGTATGCTTCTTGTAGTTTCCCTTTCTTGTGCTTTTGCAGGATCTTTGTGTAGCTGGGCTAGTGAAAGAGCAAGGAGCTGGGAGAAAGCAGCTAAGAGGGAAGATTGGATCAATCATTAGCAGAAGATAACGGTTAGTGGATCTCTTCCTCCTCTCTCTTACATCTCATAAAGAAGTAATCTTGAATAGCTTTGCATTCGGTTGTTGCTGAGGTACTATCACCCTTAGAGTGGGATAGGGTCATTCCGTATTGGATACTTTTCCCAACAACAATCCTACAAAGTTCAATCATACAGATACTAAAACGGAGTTTTTATTTGTCATCCATGTGATCAATAAATTCAAGAATTATATCATTGGATATGAAACTTTTATTCATACTGACAATTCTACCATTAGATATCTAATGAATAAACCTATAACTATTGGTAGAATTATTATATGGCTTTATTGTTATACGAATACAAAATCACCATATTGGACATATATGGAAAGTAAAATATAATTACTAACTTTCTTTCCAGAATCCAAAATACTAATATAACATTTCCTATAAAGGATAATTTTCCTGATGAATATTTTGTTGCAATTTCTACCAAATCTTGTTGGTTTGTAGATATTTTTAACTATTTGGAAATAGGAAAGGTTACACTGCTATTATTATGCAACCAAAAACAAAAAGTTATTAGATCCAATGCACCTTACTCTTGTATAGTAAGATAATTATATTGAGTTGGACTAGATATAATCATGAAGTGGTGTTTATGAGAATATTAAGGATTGGATATATTTAATGCATTCCATGATGATTCTTATGGAGGACATTTGAATAATATAAGAAATACATACAAAATCCTTCTCTATAGATGCTATTTGCCTAGAATTTTTAACGATGCCAAAAAAATATGCAAGAAGATGTGACAATTGTCAAAGTATGGGAAGACTTGTTCAAATAGATGACATGTGTCTACAACCTTAGGTATTCATAGACTAATTTGAAAAATGAATTCTAGATTTTGTAGGTCAATCCAACATCCAAGAAGAAAAGGTATATTCTTATATGTATTGATTATATCACTAAATAGTTAAAGTCTAAACATTTAAATTTTGCTACGAAAAATATTGCATTAACATTTCCTTCTGAGGATATATTTAATCCTTTTGGTATCCCAATAGAAATTAGTACAGATCAGGGTGCACAATTCACATCAAAACTTGTTCAAAAGATCATGGAACAATATAAAATCAAGAATCTTAAGTATACTCCATATCACCCACACACCAATGAACAAGTGTAGTCAACAAATAAAGTTTTTGAAGCCATTATAATAAAGATGATTCATCTACATCAAAAGGATTAGGTAGGTAGAATTTTGGAAACACTCTGGGCATATCAAACCAAATGGAAAAATTCCACTGAACACACACCATATGAACTTGTTTATGGAAATAAAATCATACTTCATAAAGAGTTCCAAGTGGGGATATTCATAACAACAACAAAATTGGGGCTAGATCTCTTTGATTCCTAAAAGAAAAGGTTGGAACAGTTGAATGAATTGGATGAAATTATAAAAGACGTCATTCAAAGAACGAATATCAACCAATATCAAATAACGAGGTATCATGACAAGTTCATAAAATTGAAGAAGTTCACACAAAGTCGTTGCGCTCTTTTATTTGATTCAAAATTCAAAAATAATTTCAAATAAAGTTCTAGACTCATAGGTAGGCACTTATGAAATAATAGCCCTTGAAAATGGACCAATTAGAATCAAAAATATTGACCAAGGAGTAAATTTTCTTGTTAATGGGCATAGATTAAAATTGCATCATAAGCCCCGAACAAGAGAATAATTTACTTTAATTTTGTAGCAGAATTTAGATATGAAAATGGTGGAAATAGGAGATCATGCTCAACTTCCACCAAATTCAATTTCATTTCCTTTCCTTCCAAAAAAAATAAAATAATTATATATAATAAATAAATAAATAATGACGTACAATTATGAAAACTAGGAGTTTGGCATAATTATACATATATCTTGATTGAAAACCATTTTTTTGGAAATCATGATTCATTCCCTTTTTTCCTTCAAAAAAATAAAATTTTGATTTATATTTTCATCTTGAAGACCTTATTTTCTTTTAATATGGTCAGAATGGTTACTGTCAACAACAGGAGCAAATTGTCTTGTAGAGATCTACATGAATTTTTCATTTTAAGTTCAATATCTTTATCCTAAGAAATCTTTGTATCTACAAGAATTTGAGTAGCTATCAAGTGTTATGAAGGATCCAAGCAACAAACATAGCTCAATTTCAACATCCTCAGCAACTTGGAGTAGTAGTTTTAAAATACCATAAAAGTAAAAAAGGTAACACATTTTAGTTTGTTTTTACTAAAGTTAAACTATAAAAATTATAATATTTGGACATGCACATTTTAACCTATGCAGAATAAGGGCCCCATTCAAAAGCCTTACTTCTAATAAATGATGGAAAAATCTACTTTGTATTTTTCTGGCCCTCAAATGAATTCATATATAGCTCCATTTATTAAATTTTTAAAACAGCCCTAATGGATTAATAACAAAATATTAATTGATTTTATCAAGGTCTCGTATCATTATTACAATTATTAGACATTCCTATCACCATTTTACCACCTCCTATACAACTGATCATTCACCACCTTTCCAATTTTCATTACATTACCAACATAGCCTTCCTACCATCCACCATCATAACCATTCCCTACCTATATAAATTGACTAAAATAACCTTTGGAAACCTAGAATTACAAAACACCAAGGGATGGCCATCATCGCATGAGTTGAACTAGTCTATGAGAGGTTTCTTGAATCATACCCAAAATGTAAGAGGAAATTAAGGAGAGTTGGATGGATAAATTTTTATGAGAAATTTCAAGGCCATGATGTAGAGGTGACAAGGGTGTTTTCTAGATCTATTAATGGGTTTGAGGCCAAAATCGAAGACATTAGACTAAAAATGACAGGGTCTCATACCAAGAGTAGAGGAGAAAATGGCAAAGAATTAGGGATGACTCATAGAAGATGTTGCCTAAAAACCCTAAGATGGGTGTCAAAAGTTTCAAAAAGGGTTATCAGTTATAGAATTAAAAAAGAAATGGAGAAATATACTTTACATCCTCCAGAAGTGTAGAAATATGGTGATAGAATCGCAACTCCTCAAGAAATTTAATCTAAATCAAGAAACACAATTCTACTCTACTACTCTGTGGAAATTAATTCACAATTTAGAAAAACATTCACAAACATACGTCAATCAAATACAAAAGTACAAAAATTTTATCTAGGGGAAACAAATTAGTAAAAACCCCTTAAGCCTGCTTGCATGAAGTAGATGAATAGATGATGTATTACAATTGCTTGCTCGCTCTAAGATTAACGTGGAAGTGAATAACTATTCCCTCTTCTCAATGAAAAGCTCTGACCTAGACTTAAGCAATTTTTTCCTCCACCTGAGCTCCTATTTACTTGCACAAATCCTAAGGAATTAGGCCCCTATTTTGTAGGAATTTTACTCCAATTGATTGCACAATTCCCAAGGATTGATCTATGATTGCATGCAACACCTCTACACTCAACACTAGTCTACAACTGATGTTACACTACCTTGGAATCTCCAACTCTACTGAGGAACTCCAATCCTCTTCATGCACTAGCTTTTTTAGGTTGATTGATCAGTTAACTAGATGGTCACTGAGTTAGATTAATATATGACTACACAATTGACCTCCAACTAGTTCTATCAATAGTTAGAACTAGTTTAATTGAATACAACTAGAAATCACTGAACTGGATTGCTACAAATTAGCAATCACACATGCATAACTGAACTCCAAGCCTTCTAACTCGAATTTACTAAGCTAACTGAGTGAAAAGAGCCATTTCACCTCAGTGAACTACCTCAAACTTGTTTTCTAATGTGGAAATTTTGAATTTTCTCAAGTTGACCAAGGCTAAGTCAAATTGAGCCTTTCTTGCTACATTTTTTTAACTCTCCCTCTTAGTAAGAAAGGGATTTTTAACCATCCCTATCCTTCACCTATGGAATTATAACTTCCCTCTTGAAAAATCCTTTATCAATATTTTGGCATCTTGTTCCTTTGTCAAAATGTATTGTAGCAACATTATCCTCCTCTACACACAATCCCATAAATGATGATATTGCATACCTATATGCTTGGATTGATCGTGAAATACCAAATTCTTAGAGAGATTAATGTAACTATGATTATCATAATAGATCATTGTCGGATCCACCTCTTGACCAAACAGTCCCACAAGTATCTTTCTCATCCATATTGCCTCACATATTTCTTGGATTGCATCCATGTACTTATCTTATACCAAGTTGAGTGCCACAAACCTTTGCTCCCTGTTGTACCAGGAAATTGTTGCAAACCCAACATTGAAAATTTTGCCTGAGGTACTCTTTCGGTCTGATGGAATCCTTCCCAATCTGCATCTATGAAGCCACACAGCTTCACTCCCTCTATCCTTCTGTACCATGACCCTTAATTGGTAGTGCCTTGGAGGAATGATAAAACATGCTTAGTTGCCTTCCAATACAATTTGGTTGACCTAACCATAGCTTGGATCAGTTGGTTGATTGCATAGCACATATATGGTCATGTGTTGACAAGATATATCAGTGAACCCACTAACCGTTGGTAAATGGTAGCATCAACCTCTTCATCTAAAGTGGCATTATCCTCTCTCCAGTTGATTGTTAGTGTTGAAATGTCGCAACAAGAATATTCCAATTTTAATTTGTCTTTGAATTAAAATCGAATTTATTCTTAACAGCTACTTGGAAAAAATTAATTAAGTTATTTTGACTTAATTAGTTGGATAAATTCAAGTTAGAAGCCTTTCTGAATTCATGCAAGAGTTATCCCTTAAATTGAGGAGATAAGCCTTAAATTAAGGAGATAATATTGAGTTATATTGACACCTAATCCTTGTGATTGGGTGAATTATTGTAAATAGACAAATAGGAAATATGAACAGTCATCGGGAGATGAACTGAACAGTTTCTCCCTCATGTATATAATGAGGACCTACCTGATAGAATAATACGGTAAAATAATTTTTGCCTAATGGAGTTACTGCCTGGCCTGACATGGTATCAGAGCCAGCTCCTTTTTAGCTCTTTTCCCTTGTAACTCCCTTGTCTGCTCTCATATTCATGTGCTTGACATGGGAACGTTTTGCTCCTGCGCTCTCTGTCCATAAAAGTTTCATAAAAGTGTTGCCCATATAATTGTTGGTGTTAGTTGTCTGACCTTTTCTGTCAAACCTACCTACACCATCTGTCAAGCCTGCTACTGTTACACTGCTCACCTTGAATGCCCATACGCTGCTACGTTCCTTTGCCTTTGGAATTCCTGAACGATGCAAACATTCCTCTGATATGCTGTTGAGAGAAATCCAGGGATGGGCTCCTTTTCGTCCAAAAAAAAGAGATCTTCAGGAACCCTAAATGTGCCCTGTGTGCACACCATCGCTACCCGCTCACTGCAGGTTCTATCAAGCTAAACCAGGGGCTCCCTCCTTGTTATTGGGAAATCTAGTGTCTATGCAGAGCTGTTAGTCCCACTAAGGCTGGTAGATACCTTAGAAACAAACAAACTAAAACCACTTTCGTTTTCCTTTATGAGAGGTAGATAAGAGGGGAAAGAAGGAGACCAACCTCTGTCTTGCGCTTGGTTCCTTGCTTGATTCCTCTCCCTTATGATAGACCTTTGCCACTTGCTTCCTTGTTTACCCAGCTTCAAAGAGTACCTGTAGAATCAAAGCAGCATAACACTATCCAAGAACAAAGATCTACTATCATAAACAATATAGGACCAGATATATATTGACCACACAAATGCATATATCATCAATCATACAAGAATGTGGAGGATAACTCGAATATCTTTATTAATAATCAAGAATAGCAAAGAGGATTACAACCAATCATTCTGACCCAGCGTCATCCTCTCAGCAAGAAAGCCCTTCTTCACCTCATGAAAAGCTTAGATCACCCAACACTATGATGTTACATTAAGAAACCAACAGCACTTCCTTACAAGACACAAAATTCCAGCCTCTGGATCTCTGGGATGAGGGATCCATATATAGATGTTTGCAAGGGGGGTGAGTTAGCTTTTGAGATTTGATTAGTTTCCTCTCTCTAATAGTTCTTGATTCCACTTGGAGATTGATGATCCCTTACTCATCCCTGGGCGAATGCAGAGAGGCAAGTGTCACAGGAGAAGTTTCTGGAAGATTCCATGATCCTCCACCTCACAGATTGACCCTGCCATTTGTCCACTCTCACCCATCACACCCCATAGAAGGGATTTTCAGTATGCATCGCACCTCCCGTGTGCATTTAGGTGGGATGCAGCGCACTTTGACCATGGAGCAAGTGATATGGTCCAATTTTGACCAGTTCTTAGTAGTTTTTCATGGAGAACTTCTGGGAGATGATGTAATCAGCTGACCTTGTTCTTTTAGGGGTTGGAACAACACTTTTAGGGACTTAAGAGCCCTTGGTTTATGGACATTTATGATTGGGGTTGCAGTTCCCAAAAATTCCTATAACTGTTGCCCCCTAAAGCATGAGGTCGTTAATCTTTTTTGATGTCGGGTGAAATGCTTTATCATGAGGATCTGAAGTTTTCTCGAGCTAGAAGGCGACCTGTAATAAGATACAATACAATACATTATCTTCATAAGAGCACTTGGTTTATGGACATTTATGATTGGGGTTGCAATGCCCAAAAATGTCTATAACCGTTGCCCCCTAAAGCATGAGGTCGTTAATCTTTTTTTATGTCGGGTGAAATGCTTTATCATGAGGATCCGAAGTTTTTTCGAGCTGGAAGGCGACCTGTAATAAGATACAATACAATACATTATCTTCATAATATTTTCATGATCTAGCTGAGGCGGGAATTCCCATGCTCAACTTTATAAATTCATTTTCATGTACATAAGATAGACAATCGTCTGAGTGCAGGCTGATGATTCTGGTAGAGCCATCATCCCTTGGATTGGATGATTATATGTGCAGTAATGATGTACATTTGATGTCTTTATTTTCCTGAATATATATCGCAACCCGGATAGATGAAACTAGACCCGGGGTCTTCAATCTCGTTCGATATTCACTCAAAGTACAAGTCGATCCATGTGAGAGATGTTCTGGAGTCGAACATGGAAAGACATCATCTGATTACCAGCTAATGATGCAAGCTGTTAACAGGTGTGAGAGGAATCACCGATAATGATGATGACCCTCAAGGTACTATAGTACAATTCATGCGGTGTGAATAAGGGACTTGGCATCGAACACCACGCAAAATCTTTTGATCGAAGGCCATTGATGTAAACCTATCGCCGGAAGTGAGAAACTTGCCATTGAGGCATGCAAGCTTCAAAGTACTGAAAGGGTTGTTCCTAGCTCGACTTCTTGGATAATGAGTAGATGTTGACAAGAAGCGACCCGTCATAGGAGGGCCTTAGTGAATCCCACATAAATGACACGGAACGGAGCAAATGATTTTAATGGAGGTGAAAATGATCTGATGACATAAGGTTTAGGGTGGCGGTCATGAAAGAATGGAGCGTAAATGTATTGCAGTGGATGAGACATAGGTGAATTCTCTGAGCTACTTCTCTTGAACATATCGGCAACACTTACATGATGGATTGGTAGCGTGAACCCAAAATATGGATGGTGTGATGGGCCAATGGTGATATGACTAGTGAACAGAACAACCCAACCCGACTCGGATGTGAAGTGAAAGTGTCATGTTCAAGAGCGACTTGCTACTAATAAAGTTTCTTCAAGTTTTCTTCCCAATTTTTCCCCAGTCATTGCTGACCAATACCTCTTTATTTTTGTCAAGCTTGAGGAGGATAACATATGCTTGTTCTATAATTTTCCCTTCGGGAAAACCCATCGCTATGTTTTAACGAGCCTAGCGATAGTGAAACTCGTTCTTGTCTGTATGGAAAAGTTTGTCGCTATTCGGTTTTAACGAGTTTAACGACAAAGATATCTCGGTCCTTTTCAATTTTAGAGAGTCTGAAAAGGGACGTAAAGAAAACTCCGACAATCCTTTTTTGTCATATAATCCCTTAAGTCCGAAAAGGTATAAAATAATACATAAGGGATGAATTTTTGGTAATTTTAATGAGCCGAACAAAACAAACGCTTGATCTTTTTGTGTAATAATCCCTCAGGTCCAAAAAGATTAAAATCTAAAGGAGGGATAGAACTTCCGGTCACTTTAACGAGCCGGAGAGGCCAATTGCTCGGCAATATTTTCATATTTTATGAGTCAGATGAAAAGAGCTTAAAGGAGACTCGTTTTTCGAGGAACGAGTGATAAATTTGGGTAGCAGCTAATTCCAGGTAAGGTTTGGAATTTTCTAATCACGGCAATGTCACAAGGATGGCTAACAGGATTACTCTTCGTAGTTGTTCCTCAAAAGGGGTAAACAATCAAATGGAGGTGAATGATCGGCCAATACAGAGTGGAGGTGATGATGAGAACACGACCAAGGCTTCAAAGGCTGATGATAATACATTCACGATGGTTATTTACCGAAAATTGGTTCATTTTTTAATGAGCTTAAACTCTGGGGGAACGTTTACTCATTGCTTATGTTTATTTTTTAACGAGCTTGAATTCCATGTTAAAACTGCTCGATATAATGGTCATTGATTACTTTGATTTTACCATTGACAACTTTGTTCCTTAAAATGTTGTACTGCTTCTTCAATTGCTTCATCAAACTAGTTAGAAACGAATAATATATGCTTGAAAAATGAGTCAAAACACTAATATTTTACTTGAATTACGTGAAAAGTAATTTAAAAGTGGTTTTTTACCTCTCATTTTACCATTTCATTTGAACTTTGGTTTGTTGGAGCTCTGGAGGTGATTTCCCCCTTGATTTTCACTAACTGATTCCAGGAGATTCTGTGGACGATTCTTGGCACCGTCTGGACTAGGTAGGAGCTAAACCTGAGCTCTTCAGTTTCATCCTTTCCTTTTTGAATTCTGAGCATGTTTTCTGGTTTTTCTAAGCCTTTGGGGTTTGAAAAACTCGCCCTGGCTCCATCGCACCTCTTCTATATCGAAAGGTGTGATGCATGCTGGCTTGGCCATTGGCCAGTCAGCATGCATCCCACCCAGAACACTGTTGGGGGTGCGATGGGCGCAAAGAGGGAAATTTATGCACAGTTTTTCATGGAAATTTTTTCCTACTTTTCACCAAATTAGGATCTTGACCATTTTCTTGTTTGTTTCAGAGATTCATTGGAGAAAAATGCCTATTACATGGTAAGAACATGAGCATGAAGAAGAGGACATGCTTGCTTTACATGATCTGGTTACGGTAAATGCACTGCGGAACTGTGGCCTATTCAAGTTTTTCCGCATCTCTAGCATGAGGCAACAAATCAACTTGTTGCAATATTTTCTTGATGCATGGGATCCTACCACCCACGTGTTCCAAATTAGGGGCAAGTCCATCCCCTTGACTGTCATGGACATCTATTTTTTGACCGGCTTATCGAGGCGAGGTGCCCCTATCTCATTATCAAGTTCGGCCCATGGGGGTGAATCTGTGAGAGATTACATTTATAGGTATTGCAGAGAGGGATCTCAGCCGAGTAAAGATGGCAAGATCAATATCCAAGATGTCACTGACAGCTCCTTGAGGACCATTCTCTTCACTTTTTCTAGACTTGGTGGTAGTGCGGCTCTTCATGTGGCCAACAGGTCTTATATGTAGTATGCCCTGGAATGCCTTGAACCAAAGGTGTTCAACTGGTGTGATGCAGTACTCTCTGTGATGAAAGAACAACTGACCAAGGTGAAAAATGGAAGATTGAAGAACTTTGGATATGGTTCTATTTTGACTGCTTTTTCCTTAGAAAAGATCCCGCTTATGCAGCCGCAATATGTTTCACTTGGTTTACCTCCACTCACTCAGCCACGGATGCAGAGATGGGTTAACCTTATGGCCAGACATGCTGGTCAGTCCCAAGTTTCCTTTTCTGATACTTTCCTTGAGTGGTTCAACCATCAGGAGATGGTCTTTTCCGAGTATCTATATGCTGGTATGGATTTCCGGGATGACCCGAATTTGGTATTGTCGGCTAGCGAGCAGTGGGGTGTCATCGGTAAATTCTTTGACCATATCTCTGTTTATCATTTCTCTTTATAATGTTCTTGTGTTTTTTTCTATCAGGACTAATCAAAACTCATGTGCTCATGCGAATGTTGGACCAGTTCGACCAGTAGTACGCCTGAGAGTGCCAGCTGCCACTCCAGCTGGAGAGGTTGTGGGAAGGGCTATCCTTCACGACCTTGATGTGGCCGAGACTCTTTCAGCATTGCAGGATCAAGTCGAAGGCCTCACTCTTGGTATTCCAGACGTGAGGACTGACGAGCTGCCTCTAAGGTTGCAGCGACATACTACTGGCGTGCTGAGTCGATGGACTAGGCTTTTACACATGATTGCACAGGCAGTGACTTTTTATCACCAGCATCATTAGACTAGGGTGCCCCCTAGCATTTTGAGTTTTGGGTCATCTGAACAATTTTTGTCTTGGTTACAGAACATTATATGTAAACCATAAATAGCTATATATATATTTTTGATTTTCGGAGCTTTATTTTGGTTAAGTTACATGATCCTGATGTAGATACTAATGAAATGCTTCTTTTTATAAATGTTGCAAATGTCTATCTAACACATAATTTGCCAATGAATCTGTTAATGTGTTCAAGTTTCTCGAATTATGCTGATATTGAATAAAATCAAATTGCCTTTCCAAAATCTTGACCCTTAGGAACATGCGATAGATCGCTGGATTTCGGACGGAGTAGATACCAGTGAGTTGTAGTATGACGAGTTGTGAGTCTAGCCTGACGACAAGTCGGCGTATGCCATGTGTGATGGCATCATAGAGGAGTTCTATCAACACGCTATATTCAGCGATATTATTTGTTGACCGACCAATACATACCCCTCTGAAACTTATTAACTCCCCGCTTGGATCAAAAATGGCCCATGCTGCAAAAGATAGGTTCCGCGAACTACGACTCGCTCCGTCGGCATATCCAACAAAAGATTCCAATAGGTTTGACATCTGCAAAAAATGTAAAAAGTGTATTACTCGACCAAAAAATTACCCTTAGTGAAAACAAAAATGTAACAAAAGCATAAGGGTTACTACACTGAATCATGTGTAGTAACGCTTAAGGTACAACCCGATACGGGGTTGCGCCAGTGGAATCCCGTCATAATCCACTAACTCATAAGCCCCTTTTGCTAATACATGTTTAACAATATAGGGGCCCATCCACAAAGACTTGAATTTACTTGCTCCCAATTTATCGGATTCCTTGTCGTAAAGTAAGACCAAGTCACCTTCTAAGAAGACACGGAGTTTGACATTCTTGTCGCACTGCACCTTGACTCATTTATTATGGGCTTCGTTAGCCAAAGCGACATCATGATGGGTTTCATACAATTGTATTAGTTCCAAGAAACGAGCCTCCTCTTCTGAAGTTCCGAGGAGAAGGTTGACTGCGAGTTTGAGGGACAATATTTCACACTGAACTAGTAAGATTGCTTCTAGGCCATACACTAGTTGAAAAGGTGTAAACCCGGTTGCATTCCTTACCGATGTTCGGTATGCCCATAAGGCTGAGTACAAGATCAGGTGCCAACTCCTTTTGTGGACTCCAATCATCCTTTGCAGCATCCACTTCAGGACTTTGTTGATTGCTTCAACTTGTCCATTGGCCTGCGGGTAATATGGAGTAGAGCTGTCGTGGGACAACCCCAATTTGGCAGCCAATTCAACCATCATGTGATTGCGAAAATTCGATCCATGATCTGTGACTATAGCCTGTGGAACGCCAAATCTGGCGACTACATGATTGAAAAAGAAAAGGGCAGTTGTTTCACCGGTGTTATCTAATGTAGGCATCGCCTCGGCCCATTTGGTAAAATAGTCTATTGCGACTATGATATACCCATGCCCCCTAGTCGAGGTGGGGTTACATGTCATGAAATCAATGCCCCATTTGGCGAATGGCCCAACAGCAACTATCGGTTGCAGGGGTGCGGGTGGTTTTCTAGTTTTGCTATCAAAAATTTGACATGCATGGCAACTTCTGACTATGGTTATGCAATCTTTGAACATTGTTGGCCAGAAGTATCCTGCTCGTAAAAAAATTTGTGCCGTAGCGTAACCAGATTGATGCCCCCCACATGCGCCTGAATGGTAATCATTCAGGACTTTTTCGACCTCCTCATGGGTGAGGCACCTTCTCAGAACTATGTCGACACCACGACGGTAAAGTGTATCACCGACGATAATGTAGTCTTTTGATTGGTATCGAATACGTTTTTGTTCCAAGCAAGAGGTATTAGACCTATATTTTTGGGTTTGGAGATAGATGATTATATCTCCATACCACGGATTGCTTGAAGATATCAGAAACAAAGATTCATCCACGATGGTTTCTTCGGATGTTTCATCATTGGACAACGATGGGAGATTGCATAGTAATTCTGTGAAAACCAAGGATTTCTTTGATTTGGATTTTACAAATTCCATATCAAACTCTTGAAGAATTGCTATCCATTTTGAATATTTTCCCCCCAGCAACTGTCGCGACAATATATAAGTCATGGGGTTGCAATATGACAAAATGATAGTTTTTCGAAAGAGGACATAGTGTCGAAATCTCTGTATCGCTTGAACGGCTGCGAGAGCCAGCTTTTCAACATAGGAATACTTGCTTTCTTTATCATTTAAGTTTCTACTCAAATAATATATGGGATGTCCAATTCCATTGTCTTCTTGAACTAAAACCATTGCGCTGGTTGTATCCGCTGCAGCCAGATACAGGTTAAAGTCTTTTTGATAATCAGGAGCATATATTAATGATGCTTTCATTAGCGATTCCTTTAAAGCATCAAAGGAAGCTTGCGCAACCTGATCATAGATGAAGGGTACTTCTTTTTTCAATAGACGCGTATAACCTTTAGCTAGTTCGGCGTAATTTGGAATGAACCTCCTCAGAAGGTTTGCTTTCCCTTGTAGTTTCTGAATCTGAAGCAAATTTGAAGGTGGAGGAAAATTTATGATTGCCTGAACCTTACATGGGTCGAGACAAATCCCATCCTTTGAGACTACAATGCCAAGTAAACAACTAGAACTGACACAAAACACACATTTGTGTGGATTAAGTTGTATCTTGTAGTGTCGGCAACGTTGAAATATTTCTCTCAAATGCTGCGGATGATCGGTCTGCTTTCGCGAATGAGCTGGAAGATCGTCGAGATATGGTTGAACGATGTTTTTGATGTCATGGAAGGCATAATTCATTGCCCTAGGGAATGTTGCCCCTGCGTTCTTTAAACCAAAGGGTAACTTGCGGTACGCGAATGTGCCCCATGGACAAATAAATGTAGTCTTTGACTGGTCCTGTGGGCGGATATTTATTTGATTATACCTGGAGAATCCATCCATAAATGAAAAGATTTCACATCCAGCGCATTCGTCAATTATCTGGTCAATAAAGGGTGTAGGATAGTTGTCTTTTGGACAAGCTTGATTTACATCCCTATAATCGACGCACACTCTAATCGTTCCTTGTTTTTTCATTAGAGGAACAATGTTTGATACCCAATCGGTTAGAGGAACCGGGTAAAGAAAACTAGCATGGAGAAGTTTTTCAACTTCTGCCTTGATGGCAGCGGCTTTCTTGGGGTGCACCTGCCGTAGCCGCTGTCGTACTGGTTTGACATCTGGATACATCTTTATTTCATGTTCAACTATATTGGATTCAATGCTTGGCATTTCATCATATGGCCAAGCAAAGACATCTCTGAATTCGTGAAAAAGAGCTTTGTATATTTCCAGTTCTAGAGGAGAACAACATTTGCCAACATAAATATTCTCTACATCATCTGTTTTGGTCGAGATATTTATGGCGATATTCTCTTCAATATTGGAGAAGTTCCGCTCGGAATCCACCGTGTTTACAGTATTTGATAGGAAATGAAAAACTGAAGGATGATGAAGGTCATCAGGAGTATGTTCTTGACAATCTAGAAGATGGGAACGATGGTGGTAGTCTTCCCATGGTGCCCCGTCAGTTATCATTGACTGAACAATTCCTTCGTCGATGTAATGCACTTGCGACCAAGGATCTAAAGGGGTGTCATATTCCTTTGACCTATCTATCCAAATGCTTCATGAGCGTTGATTTGGGTCTGCCTCCCATTCCAAAAACATTGATTTCTACAATATTTCTATTGGGCTTGGAGGCAATACCTGCAGATGATCCATGTTAATATCATTTTCTGAGATCTTTTGAATAGAAGATATCATATTGCAGGTTCCTATCGTCACCACTTCCGCCAGATTTATTGGAGGTGGGAGGGAAAAAGTCCCCATTAGTATAGGGTCTTTTAGTAGGCCTACTCCAATATTTTGAAGCGGATGGGGGCTTCCATGGATCATCGGAATTCTTCCCGTAACTTGGGAACTATTGGGGAGAAATGTTTGTTGGTCGACGATTGTAATTCCTCCTTGAAAAGGAAATGCAATCTTCCTAAAGTAGGTCGACACAACGGTAGCCATAGCATATATCCAGGGCCTTCCCAGTAGGATGTTGTAATCGAGGTTTCTGTCGATTACTTCGACATCTATTTCTACTGTTTCCCCCCCCAGTTCAACTTGCAGGTTACTTAAAATCCCATATGGGGTATATGTTCGTCCATCAAATGCTTTTAATGTCGTCGAAGATCGCGACAAGGTTGGAGATCCTAAAGTTTTCTAGCAACTCATCGACATAATACATGTAGATGCCCCCTCATCAATAATTGTTCGATGAACAATTTTGTTGAGGGCTTTCACTTGAATGAGGAAAGCTAGTTGAGCTGGTAACTAAGGATCATAAAATTTGTGATTAAAGAACACAAGATTAGAATCCTTTGGGTTTATCCCACCTATTGCTGATAATAAAGCCTGCTTTTGGGAGGGGCAATTTTGCAGTACCTCAAGTGTCGACATAGCGGACGGCGATTGGGCCAGATCTTCCACTATATTATAATGTTGTGCTGCTCTGGCACAAGGATTAAATGTCGACTTGTGTACTACTCCCTTTGGCGGTTTTATTGTTAGCTCTGGAATGATGGGCGGCGCAACTTCTGTCGAAGTTGTTGTCAAACTACTAGGTTGATCTTTATCCTTGTTGTTCGACAGCTGTGGATTCCCGTAATCTTTATTCCTTGTCGTTATCAAAGCATCATTTTGTTGTTTCGAAACCGACAACATTAGCACTTGGGACGGGGAAGCATTGTCACTAGCAACCAGATTTGTTCCTGGATTTGGAAACGGATCAGTCAATACCATCAAGGTTTTTGAATTCTTGAAGAATTTTCTAAGCTCAGCTCTATATGGACACTCTCTTGTCCAATGATCCTCATCGCATATAAGACATGGACGATTTGATTTCTTTTCTCCAGAATGGTTTGCAGAAGATTTTTCGGGTGATGATTCCTCCTGTTTCTTCTTCTTCCCTTTGTTTTTATTCTTGCCTCCTGGTTGCTTGGTTTTTTTGCCTTTATCAGTTGAGATGAAATTTACTTCCAAGGTGAGAAGTTCTTCTTTTGCATTTTGACTAGAAACCTTATGGGCCTTTTTAGATGTAGAATTTGTTGATTTCGTGTTTGTCGTACCAATCACGCCATCGCCGGCATGAGAGTCATTGTTCGATTTAGGAGGAGGAGGAACGGAAAATTCCGGCCTAGGAGTGTCAGGTATTTTATCATAGAGCATGCCAGACTGAGTATAAATCAAGTCTAAATATTGCGCACGAGCAATAACTTGCTCTTCAGTGATGACTCCTCCTTTGGACACATCTTTTGTAATGGAAGGTAATAACGACTTAATAAACCATTCAGGTAAAAGATGATCAGGAACATACATTTTTATCATTCTACGAAGACATCGCCACTCATGAATATGATTGGATATGTGAGTGGCAGTCGTTTGTTTGAAATTGGTAAGGAGTTCTGTTCCCGTTTCATACCTTATGGGTAACTGAAAATGGGTTAAAAAGGTTGTGGCTAGGGTACTGAAGTTATCAAACGAGGCTCTAGGTAATTCGATATACCATTTCACTGCCGGACCAGTTAACGTTCTCTGAAAAAGGCGAAGCCTAATCGAATCATCGTTTAGGGTGTTTGATGAACACCACAGAAGAAAGGTCATCATATGATTCGATGGGTCTTCACCCCGATTTCCATTAAATTCAGGAATATCTGACGGAAGTTTATGCAGAATTGTTGGCCACCAAGGGAAGTAAACAATTGGATCGTTCATTAGCCGATTTAGATCCAGTAACTCTAAAGTTGCCACGAATGGTAACTGTTGATTCAGGTTTCATGAAGCATACCCAGGATAAGATGGAATCGCCTGGGCAGTTGGTCTTCGCATTCAAGCATAATGCATTTGATGTTGGTAACTCTGATAAGGTTGATGGGCATAACCACTATAGAATGGTTGATTTTGACCATTTTGAATATAGGGCTGCCCATTATTTGCAAATATTTGTTGCTTAAATCCTTGGTAAACTTGTTGGAACTGCGGCTGTTGATATTGCACCAGCCATGGTTGTGAAGCCATGTGTTGTTGTCCAATACTGGCTGCTAGACCAAGATGAGGGGTAATTGAACCCGTTTGGGCCTGTGTCATTCCACTAGTTGGCGATTGTGGTTGAGGTGTAGGGACAAGAGGTTGTTGCATTACAACCCGAGAAACCTGATGTTGGCATACAATAGGCAACACTTGTACTTGCGACACCATCATAATAGCCGGTGTAGTTGGTATATTTGACATAGGTAAAAATTGTTGCATCAAGTATACAACTCTTGGTTGTTGAGGCAGTATTGGCACCCAACCGCTAGATGTAATTCCAGCATAACCTGAATTTTGTTGTGAACTCTCATATGGTTGTCCTCTCGGAGGATACAATGAAAGGGTATATTTCCCCCCATACAGCGGTAATCCACTACTTAAAGGAATGGTTTGCCCTTGAGGACCGGACTGCCCAAATTGACACCGTGAAGGATAAATTTGCTGAGACTCAACATAAGAGTTCCCGGATATTATTCCAGATGAACAAACGGGAACAAACCATACTGTCGAAATAGCTCTTGAGTGGGCCCCATCTAGCGATTGAGAGCTAGTTGGGACAGATGGTATACCGGTGAACATTGTTGGAGTGACAGCAGGAAGTTCTGCCGTCGTTGCGTCAGATGACATAGTCCTAGATGTTGGCGGTTGTTCAGACATTTCTAGTCTATCCAAAAGAATTCCTAGTGATTCTACAGGAGCTTCCGATAACGGTAGACTAATTTCTGATGAAGAAGGATATAGGGTGATCCCAACTCGAAATTGCGATGGAGTACTAGATGGAGGATCCTCCACAATCTCTTCTATAGCAATCAGGCCAGGTGGAAGAGGTAGACCGTCAAGTCCGTAAAATATTTCTGGTGCCAAAGAAGGTATATAATCTACAACGACAGATGTTTGGGGAATAACACCATCCGAATCAGCTACAGATGGAGCTGGTTCAGTAATACAAGTGTTTACCTTCACACTAGGATCAGCTCTCCCGTCCTTTGGTGGCTGCGGAACTTCTTCTGTAAAGGCAGGGATACCAGAAATGTTTGGAGTAACTGGAGTCTCCGATGGTGTTGGAACACTTGTTCTAACTTTACCAGGGGATTTGGAACCGGTTAAATGAGTTCGCTTTGTCCGTAACAGTTTTGATTCTGTAGACAAAGACGGTTGACTCGTAAGTCTCCGCGAACGACAGGGTTTCAATTGACTTTCTTCCACAATTTCGGATTACTCGATCAACTAAAAATCAAGGGGAAATATGTTTCCGAATTAAATGAATTTTAGACGCTTTGACACAACTTGTTTTTTCAATTTTTAAGAGTCGATAAAAAACAAAAGATGACTCTAGTCGCCTTCAATTTTTAATGAGCTTGAAGTGACAAGTGCTCAGATGGACCTCTTCCTTTAAGGAGTCTAAAAAGGAACGAAAGAGACTACTCTGGAAATCTAGACAGAGGGATTACCAAACCAATCGCAAAAATGCAGAATACTTTTTACGGTACTGTTGTGGGGAAAAATGCCTGTGCAGGACGATCCTATCCACCTAAGATGTGACAGTGCCTTAGCAACAAATAGAAACAACTATTCTAGTATTCTTCCTTTATGAATTAAGAATGAAGAGAGATGGATGGACTAACCGGTGTCTTCCGTTTGTCCCTCGATCCGGTTTCTCTTCTCTTTGGGAGTTCCCAGCTACTTGCCTTCTCACTCGCCCAGCTTCAACAGGTTCCTGCAAGATCACAAGAAGGGAACACTACACAAAGACATAGATTCATATTCATAACTAGTTCAGGATTAGAAATAAACTAAACATACTAATGCAATCATACATCAAAGACACATCAGTATATAGGAGAAACCAAGATAGCTTTATTGATGAAATAACAAGGTTCAGGAGAAGATACAACCAAGAGAGTTCCAATCCAGCATCTACCTCCCAGCGAATGAAATCCTTTCTTCACCTCCCTTCAAAGCATTAAGCACCCAATGATTCCAATCTCAAACCAACAGCAATTCTTTGCAATAACAAAATTCCAGACTCTAGATCTCATGGAGGAGAGATCCATATATAGATGTTTGGAGAGAGGATGAGTCAGCTTGAGATCTGACTAGTGTCCTCTCTCTCTGTCAGTTCCTTCTTCCACTTGGAGACTAAGAGCCTCATACTCATCACTTAGTCGAACTCATCAAGGCAAGTGTCATGGAGGAAGATTCTGGAACCTTCCACAGTCTTTACACCTCGCACAAAGGACCCTGCCATTTGTCATTTCCCGCTCAACGCACCTTGATAGTGCTTCCACCTGCGTTGCAATGAAACTAGCCAGTGTAGCCTCTGCATTTCAACGCATGCAGCTAGTGGAGCCTCTGAATTGATCCTGAATTGACTTGTTTTTGAGCAGTTTCTGGTGGAGAACTTTTGTGAATTGCTGTGGTTTGTTGGCCTTGTTCCTCTAGGGGTAGGAACAACATGTTTAGGGACTTTGGATCCCTTGGATTATGGACATTTCATGCTTATAGCTGTAAGGCATAAAAATGTCTATAACAGTTGCCCCCTAAAGTATGAGGCCGTTTATCGGGTGAAATGCTTTATTAGGAGGATCTGAAGTTCTTTCAATGCTGGGAGGAGACCTGTAATACAATACAATACAATACATTATTTTCATACTTTTTTCATGATCTAGCTGAGGCGGACATTCCCATGCTCAGCTTTATAAACTCATTTTCATGTACATATAACAGACAATCCTCTGATGATAGACTGATGATTCTGATAGAGCCATCATCCTTTTGGTAGGATGATTATCTGTGCTGTAAAGCTGTACATTTCTATGTCGTTATTTTTTGAATATATATCGCAGCCCGGATGGATGAAACTAGATCTGGGGTCTTCAATATCGTCCGATCTTCACTCTAAGTACAAGTCGATCCATGTGAGAATTGCTCTGAAGTCGAACATGGAAAGACATCGCTTGATTACCAGTCAATGATGTAAACTGTTAACAAGCGCGAGAGGAATCACCAATAATGAAGATGACCCTCAAGGTACTGCAGTACAATTCACGTGGTGTGAATAGAGGACTTGGCGTCGAACACCACGCAAAATCTTTCGGTCGAAGGTCATTGATGTATACCTGTCGCCGGAAGTGAGAAACTTGCCATTGAGGCATGCAAGCTTCAAAGTACTGAAGGGGGTGTTCCTAGATCAACTTCTTGGATAATGAGCTGATGTCGACAAGAAGTGATCCGTCAAAGGAGGGCCTTAATGAATCCCACATCGATGACACGGAACGGAGCTAATGATTTTGATGGAGGTGAAAACAATCTGATGACATATGATTCAGGGTGGCGGTCATGAAAGAGTATAATGTATGGTAGTGGATGGGACACAGGTGACTTCTTTGAACGACTTCTCTTGAACATATGGCGACACTTATGCGATGGATCGGTAGCATTACCCCAAATGGATGGTATGGCGAGACCATGGTGATGTGACCGGTGAATGAAACAACCCAACTCGATTGTGGTATGGAGGAAAAGTGTCATGTTCAAGAGCGACTTGCTACCATCAAAGTTTTCTTGAGCTTCTCCCAATTTTTCCCCAGTCATTGCTGACCAGTACCTCTTTATTTTTGTCAACCTTGAGGAGGATAACATATGCTTGTTCTATAACTTGCCCTTCGGGCAAGCCCATCGCTATGTTTTAACGAGCCTAGCGATAGTGAAACTCGTTCTCGTCTAAAGACAAGTTTGTCGCTATTTGATGCATTTAACGAGTCTAACGATAAGGATAACTCGGTCCTTTTCATTTTTAGAGAGTCTGAAAAGGTACATAAAGTTAACTCCAAAAGTCTTTTTTCGTCATCTAATCCCTTAAGTCCGAAAAAGTATAAAACAATACAGAAGGGATGGATTTTCGATATCTTTAACGAGCCGAATAAAACAAGCGCTCGATCTTTTTGTGCAATAATCCCTCAGGTCCAAAAAGATTAAAATCTAGAGGAGGGATAGCTCTTCCAGTCACTTTATCGAGCTGGAAGGCCAAAACTCGGCAATCTTTTCATATTTCACGAGTTAGATGAAAAGAGCTTAAAGAAGACTCATATTTTGAGGAACGAGTGATAAAAAGGGTAGCAGCTGATTCCAGGGAAGGATCAGAATTTCTAAATCACGGCAGTGTCACAAGGATGGCTAGTGAAATCACTCTTCGCAGTTGTTCCTCAAAATGGGTAAACAATCATATGGAGGTGAATTATCGGCCAAATAAAAAGTGGAGGTGATGGGCAAACACGACCAAGGCTTTAATGGCTAATGATATTACATTCACGGTGGTTATTTACCAGAATAGTTCATTTTTTAATGAGCTTAAATGCGGGTGGAAACATTTGCTCGATCTTATGTTTATTTTTTAATGAGCATGAACTATGCGCTAAAACTGCTCGAATCTTGCGTTTATTTTTTAACGAGCATGAACTGTGTGCTAAAACTGCTCGATAATCTAGTCATATGATAAGAAAGTCTCATTAAATATGCTATTTTTTATGGAGCTTAGATCTCACTAAGCTTTGCTCCGGATCCTTTCGTTATGCAAGTTCGGAAACGACTAATCCTACGAGTTTAAAGGGTTAGACCTACGGGTTTAAAGGGAGGACCTAAAAATTTAAAAAAATAAATAGCTGCCCCTTGCTTGCACTCCAAAAGGTTTGCATGCCCCCAGGTATAAAATATGATTTCAAGGTTACCCCTCAATTTGCAGACAAAACATTCGTTCTATCGGGAGAGGCCTACCTCTTTCAGGCTACCCAAAGATTGTTCTGTTATTCTTTCAACAAAACACTTCTTCGGCGGTGTCTACCGAGATAGACAAAGGTGAGGCGCCAAACACGTAGCTTTGACAAGAGAATCATATTCTAGAATAACCCCTCTTCCAACCACGGACGGGGTACAGACTAGTCATATTCTCCCGCGGAAACCTACCCTATACCCAAAGTTTTCCTGCCGAAGCAGACCAGGACGCATGCCCCCTGGGTTCCAGTCATATCCTTCCGAATCACTCGCGCTCATCGAGAGGACGGACCGTGGGTTGAGACATTTCTTGAGTGAAGAGACCATTTAGAGATGGTATATGACTATTTGCGATGCGTGATCCGGGGAATGAAAGTTGGTCCACGAGCTTGACCATTCTTCCTTCATGCGGAAAACACATTACTCTAAAGAGTGAGGAGACTATAGCTCTCATGCAATAAATATAGTCTCATCCAAGGAGTAGGTTATAATCCAAGGGTCCTTGAACGACCATCACGTTCATTTGAACGGTCTTCCCTTTCAATGCTATTGGCACATTGGGAAGAATCCCTAAAGGTCGACTGGTTCCTTTATCAAAGCCTGTCAGATTTCTCATTTCAGGCAAAAGCGCTGGCGAACCAAGCGCTTTCCAAGCAATAGAGGAAAGGATACTCACAGATGCCCACTCATCAATGATGGTGCCAGCCATTACCATTCTGTATATTTGAACGATAATTCTGAATGGTATGCTTGCTGGCAACCGGGGTCTGCCTAGTTGGTTCCAATCGAAGGATACAACTAGGTTGCTTGGTGTTATAGACATTTTTGTGCCTTACAGCATTGAGCATGAAATGTCCATAATCTAAGGGATCCAAAGTCCCTAAAAATGTTGTTCCTACCCCTAGAGGAACAAGGCTAACAAACCACAGCAATTCACAGAAGTTCTCCACCAAAAACTGCTCAAAAACAAGCCAATTCAGGATCATTTCAGTGGCTACACTAGCTGTTTGCGCTGAATGTCAAAACCAACACTGGCTACCTGCATTGAATGTAAAATGGAACACTGGCTACCTACGCTGAACGAGAATGGACATGTGGCAAGCTCATTTCTCAAGGTGTCAAAACCCAGGAAGCTTCCAAAATGACACTTGCCTCAGGGAATTCGACTGGTGATTAGTAAGAGGTTCCAAATCTCCAAGTAGAAGAAAGAACCTCCAAGTGGAATCAAGAACTGACATAGGGAGAGGACACTAGTCACATCTCAAGCTGACTCATCCTCTCTCCAAACATCTATATATGGATCTCTTCTCCATGAGATCCAGAGGCTGGAATTTTGTTATTGCAAAGAATTGCTGTTGGTTTGAGACTGGAACTATTGGGTGCTTAATGCTTTGAAGGGGGTGAAGATAGGAATTCCATTTGCTGGGAAGGAGATACTGGATTGGAGCCCTCTGGGTTGTATCTCTTCCTGAACCTTGTTATTCATCAATAAAGATATCTTGGTTTCTCCTATATACTGGTGTATTTTTGATGTATGAATGCATTAGTATGTCTAGTTTATTTCTAATCCTGAACTAGTTATGAATATGAATCCCTGTCTTGTGTAGTGTTCTCTTCTTGTGATCTTGCAGAAACCTCTTGAAGCTGGGCGAGCGAGAAGGAAAGTAGCTGGGAACTCTCCAAGAGAAGAGAAGACGGATCGAGGGACAAACGGAAGACACCGGTTAGTCCATCCATCTCTCTCTCTTCATTCTTAATTCATAAAGGAAGAATACTAGAATAGCTGTCTCTGTTTGTTGCTAAGGCACTGTCACACCTTAGGTGGATAGGATTGTCCTGCATAGGCATTTTTCCCCACAACAAATTGGCGACTCCGCTGGGGAGATCTGTTTAGTCATTTTATTTGTGTTTCTATCATTGTTTACTTCATAGACTTGACAGCAACGATCGAACTGCATCTGCTTTTCCCGGATGCAAAGTAGACAGTTGCTGCTTTGATCCAATCACTGGACTTGTCTATGATCTGAACAATGGACTCACAAATGATTTGATGATCCTTTGTGATAGATATTAGTACCCCCTCAAAGCATCCCTTTGATTATACCTTGCTTGTTGCTTTTATTTGGCCTGAAACAGTAGATTAAATAGCAATCTGTGACCCAGAACCCAGTGAGAAACGAGAGTTTCTCCTTCAGCGCGACAGCTGTGAAGAGGTTCTGCATTTCAACGCAGGTCCCGTGAAGGCTACCTGCGCTGAATGTCAAAACCCCTTTGTTGAGGTTGCGTTGAACCAGTTTGGCCTTGTGCAGCTGGGGTTCTCTGCTCTGTTTTGCCCTGTTTTGATCTCTGATTTTTGCAGCCTGTAACCAGCATAGGTACCAGTCTGATAACTCATTTTCTCTGCTTAAATTCCGCCTCCTTTTGTACAAAAAGACTGTGAGTGTTTTTATGTGTTTGTGGCATCATTTACATTCTTCCTTTGCATGAGTGAAGTAATCATCCTGTAGCCCTTGATTCAGATCTGTTGATTGTGATCTTAGGAGAGAGTTCATTGGCTGTTTGCAGTTGATTATACATTTTCTTTTGCTTATTGGTTTGAGTTTGTCTCTTTTAAAGTGTCAGAACAAAAGTTTATTTCGAAAATCGTTAAGTGTTGTAATCTCTTCTACCCTCTCTGATTTCGAAAAAGTAAACTTGTTTGTATTGATCATTTAAAAGCAAATTCAAAGTTGTACAAAAAGCTTTCTTTGTAGGCATCAATACTAAGAAAGCGGAAAACAAACACCTGCATTGTGCATTTGCATTTGATAGTTTGCATGTTTGATTTAGGAAATGTGCATTAGAGTGTGCTGATTGCTCTTTGAGAAAAGATGGTGTCTTTCTTTTCCCTTAGTAGCTAGGATTTTCAAAGTTGAAAAGATAAAAAGCTTGCTTATCATCTTTAGACTGCATTTAGGAATTTGTATCATACATCTCGTGGTGAACCTTGAAAAGGCAAACTTTAAAAAGATCAACCTAAAATAAATTGAATGAACTTAACAACGCTTTGCAACATAACACACAACATAGAGGTCTAGGCTAGAGACGTGTTCCGGCGTCGTAAAGCCTGGTGACTGTCGATCTCGTGGATGGTGGGTGATTCCTCCTGAGGGACGACAGCGCCAGTACGGATTGTGCTCCCACGTATCGTCGCGTATATATTGGGAGACCCCTATAGGCATAAAACCTTTATCCTTAGGAAGCCGTGTCGGCCGCCCTACTGATCGCAATGCACTGAACACAGCATTCAGGAAGATCGACCACCCGTACCCTAAAAAGTATTCTGCGGTTTTGCGAAAAGTTTGGCACACCCTCTACCTAGAACTCCAGAGCAGTTCCTTTTGGCCTTTTTCAGACTCTATAACGGAAAAAGTCCATCTGAGCATTTGTCACTTCGGGTTCGTTAAAACATCGAAGGAGACTAGAGTCATATTTAGCTTTTTCTCGACTCTTTAAAATTGAAAAAGCAAGTTGTGTCTAAGCGTCGTTAAAAATTTATTTTAAACGGAACAATCACCCCTTATTCCTGTGTTGATCTTTAGGTTGAAAAATTGAGCACACCAACCAAGGAATTCCCCTTGGTGGAAATCCTAGTCCCTTCTCCTCTTGGGGAGATGTTGGTGCGCCCCATATGGCCACATTGTCACTTCCAGGAGTGACAATTGGCCTGCAAGTCTGGCTCTTTTCAACCAATGTCGTTCAGACCACCACTATTCCTGAACAGTCGAGTCAACAGTTAGACCAGACCAGAGTTGCCAACCAGCCTTCTACTTCATCTAACTCTTCCTCTCCTCCTTCCTCTTTGCTTGACGGAACTGGTAAAACAAAAAACTAAGTTCCTAAGGAGAAGAAGGAAAAGAAGAAGAAAGAGAAGAAGAAGAAGGGGCCAAAAGCGACTGGGGGCAAACAAGTGTCGTCTGACAAAAATCCACACACAGCACTGACAAGGCCTAAATTGCCATGTGTCATATGCAAGGGAGACCACTTCCACAGAGATTGTCCCTCCATCCCTCGGATACTAAGGGACTGGTCTCCCCGTTTGCACAATTCGGTAGCATCAACCTCTGATAGCCGTGTTGACTGCTCACCGTCGACTAGTGAAAGTGAAGTCCCAGGACAGAGAGGGAAAGCTAGATTTCCCTGCAAACTGTTTGAAGGCGACCACGCCATCCACCGTTGTCCCTTCTTAGACGAAGCTAAACGAGTTTTGGAAGATCGCCCGATTTTACGAGCGCAACTTCCTCCTGGATATCAAAAACTCCAGCCAAGTCCTTCACTAGTTGAGAACTCGGCTGGCCCGCCCAAGTGGTCAGCCGAAGCACCTATCATTGAAGATGAACCGTCTAGATCCATGCCTGACGAAAGTCAAAATGTTGAGACGGCAGTTGACCCGGTTTTGCCTTCAGAGGCTCTATCTTCGAATGATACCATCACAGAGGAGAATAAAGACGACAACGTCCAAATTCTCCTCATCAACACAGACTCCGACGAACAAGGGGGCAATTTGCCCATTCCTTTGTCGCAGGAAGGAACTTCGTTAGAGTCATATCCGGCCGTCTACTCAGTCCCACCACCAAGCAACCTAGTTGTCTCGTTCGACTGGAACCAACTAGGCAGACCCCGGTTGCCAGCCAGCATACCATTCAGAATTATCGTTCAAATATACAGAATGGTAATGGCTGGAACTATCATTGATGAGGGGGCATCTGTGAGTATCCTTTCCTCTATTTCTTGGAAAGTGCTTGGTTCGCCAGCGCTTTTGCCTGAAATGAGAAATCTATCAGGCTTTGATAAAGGAACCAGTCGACCTTTAGGGATCCTCCCCAATGTGCCCATAACATTGAAAGGGAAGACCGTTCAAATGAACGTGATGGTCATTCAAGGACCCTTGGATTATAACCTACTCCTTGGACGAGACTATATATATTGCATGGGAGCCATCGTCTCCTCACTCTTTAGAGTAATGTGTTTTCCGCATGAAGGAAGAGTGGTCAAGCTCATGGACCAACTTTCATTTCCCGGATCACGCATCGCAAATAGTCATATACCATCCCTAAATGGTCTATTCACGCAAGAAGTGTCTCAACCCACGGTCCGCCCTCCTGATGAGCGTGAGTAATCCGGGAGGATATGACTGGAACCCAGGGGGCATGCGTCCTGGTCTGCTTCGGCAGGAAAACTTTGGGTATAGGGTAGGTTTCCGCGGGAGAATATGACTAGTCCGTACCTCGTCCTTATAGGAAGAGGGGTTGTTCTAGAATAAGATTCTTTTGTCAAAGTTATGTGAGTTGGCGGGCATCGTCGCTCACCTTTGTCTATTTTGGTAGACATTGCCAAGGAAGTGTTTTGTTTGAAAGATTAACGAAACAATCTTTGGGTAACCTGAAAGAGGTAAGCCTCTCTCGTTAAAACAAATGTTTTGATGGAAGAGAAGTAGAGGTAACCTTGAAACTCTGTTTTATACCTGGGGGCATGAAAACCTTTTGGAGTGCAAGCAAAGAGCGGTTATTTATCTATTTTTTGGGTTAGCTGTTTCCTAACTTGCATGAAGAAAGGATGCGGAGCAAAGCTTAGTGAGATGAAGCTCCATAAAAAATAGAATCTTGATGAGACACTCTTATCATATGACTGGTATTTCGAGTAGTTTTGGCACACAGTTCATGCTCGTTAAAAAATAAACGCAAGATCCGAGCAGTTTTAACGCGGACTTCATGCTCGTTAAAAAATAAACATAAGCAATGAGCAAGTGTTTCCACCAGCGTTTAAGCTCATTTTAAAATAAAAAATGAACCTACCCAGTAAATAACCACTGTGAATGTAATATCATCAGCCATTAAAGCCTTGGTCGTGTTTGCACCGTCACCTCCACTTTTCCATTGGCCGATCATTCACCTCCATATGATTGTTTACCCATTTTGAGGAACAGCTGTGAAGAGTGATTTCACCTAGCCATCCTTGTGAACCTGCCGTGATTGGAAAATTCCAACCTGTACCTGGAATCAGCGGCTAACCCTTTTTATCACTCGTTCCTCAAAAGACGAGTCTTCTTTAAGCTCTTTTCAACTGACTCGTAAAATATGAAAAGATTGCCGAGTCCTTGGCCTTCCAGCTCGTTAAAGGGACAGGAAGAGTTATCCCTCCTCTAGATTTTAATCTTTTTGGACCTGAGGGATTATTGCACAAAAAGATCGAGCGCTTGTTTTATTCGGTTCGTTAAAACTATCGAAAACTCATCCCTTCTGTATTGTTTTATACTTTTTTGGACTTAAGGGATTAGATGACGAAAAAGGACTTTTGGAGTTAACTTTATGTACCTTTTCAGACTCTCTAAAAATGAAAATGACCGAGTTATCCTTGTCATTAGACTCGTTAAAATCATCAAATAGCGACAAACTTGTCTTTAGACGAGAACGAGTTTCACTATCGCTAGGCTCGTTAAAACATAGCGATGGGCTTGCCCGAAGGGCAGGTTATAGAACAAGTATATGTTATCCTCCTCAAGCTTGACAAAAATAAAGAGGTACTGGTCAGCAATGACTGGGGAAAAATTGGGAGAAACTAAAGAAAACTTTGATGGTAGCAAGTCGCTCTTGAACATGACACTTTTCCTCCGTATCACAATCGGGTTGGGTTGTTTCATTCACCGGTCACATCCATGGTCTCGCCATACCATCCATATTTGGGGTAATTCTACCAATCCATCGCATCAGTGTCGCCACATGTTCAAGAGAAGTCGTTCATAAAAGTCAACCGTGTCCCATCCACTGCCATACATTATCCTTCATCCTTTCATGACCGCCACCCTGAATCATATGTCACAGATCGTTTTCACCTCCATCAAAATCATTAGCTCCGTTCCGTGTCACTGATGTGGGATTCATTAAGGCCCTCCTTTGACGGATCGCTTCTTGTCGACATCAGCTCATTATCCAAGAAGTTGATCTAGGAACAACCCCTTCAGTACTTTGAAGCTTGCATGCCTCAATGGCAAGTTTCTCACTTCCGGCGATAGGTATACATCAATGACCTTCGACCGAAAGATTTTGCGTGGTGTTCGACGCCAAGTCCTTTATTCACACCACGTGAATTGTACTGCAGTACCTTGAGGGTCATTTTCATTATCGGTGATTCCTCTCGCGCTTGTTAACGGTTTACATCATTGACCGGTAATCAAGCGATGTCTTTCCATGTTCGACTTCAGAACATTTCTCACATGGATCAACTTGTACTTAGAGTGAAGATCGAACGAGTTTGAAGACCCCGGATCTAGTTTCGTCCATCCGGGCTGCGATATATATTCAGGAAAGATAAAGACATTGACATGTACATCATTGCAGCAGATAATCATCCTACTCAAAGGATGATAATTTCATCAAAATTATCAATCTACCATGAGACGATTGTCTGTTCTATGTACAAAAAAATGAATTTATAAAGCTGAGCATGGGAATGCCCACCTCAGCTAGATCATGAAAGCAGTATGAAAAATAATGTATTGTATTGTATTATTACAGGTCTCCTCCCAGCATTGGATAAACTTCGGATCCCCCTGATAAAGCATTTCACCCGATAAACAGCCTCATACTTTAGGGGGCAACTGTGATAGACATTTTTGTGCCTTACAGCATTGAGCATGAAATGTCCATAATCTAAGGGATCCAAAGTCCCTAAACAAGTTGTTCCTACCCCTAGAGGAACAAGTCTAACAAACCACAACAATTCACAGAAGTTCTCCACCAAAAACTGCTCAAAAACAAGCCAATTCAGGATCATTTCAGTGTCTACACTAGCTGTTTGCGCTGAATGTCAAAGCCAACACTGGCTACCTGCGCTGAATGTCAAATGGAACACCGGCTACCTGCGCTGAATGAGAATGGACATGTGGCAAGCTCATTTCTCAAGGTGTCAAAACCCAGGAAGCTTCGAAAATGACACTTGCCTTAGGGAATTCGACTGGTGATGAGTAAGAGGTTCCAAATCTCCAAGTGGAAGCAAGAACCTCCAAGTAGAATCAAGAACTGACAGAGGGAGAGGACACTAGTCACATCTCAAGCTGACTCATCCTCTCTCCAAACATCTATATATGGATCTCTTCTCCATGAGATCTAGAGGCTGGAATTTTGTTATTGCAAAGAATTGTTGTTGGTTTGAGACTGGAACTATTGGGTGCTTAATGCTTTGAAGGGGGTGAAGATAGGAATTCCATTTGTTGGGAAGGAGATGCTGGATTGGAGCCCTCTGGGTTGTATCTCTTCCTGAACCTTGTTATTCATCAATAAAGCTATCTTCGTTTCTCCTATATACTGGTGTATTTTTTATGTATGAATGCATTAGTATGTCTAGTTTATTTCTAATCCTGAACTAGTTATGAATATGAATCCATGTCTTGTGTAGTGTTCTCTTCTTGTGATCTTGCAGAAACCTCTTGAAGCTGGGCGAGCGAGAAGGCAAGTAGCTGGGAACTCTCCAAGAGAAGAGAAGCTGGATCGAGGGATAAACGGAAGACACCGGTTAGTCCATCCATCTCTCTCTCTTCATTCTTAATTCATAAAGGAAGAATACTAGAATAGTTGTTCTCTTTGTTGCTAAGGCACTGTCACACCTTAGGTGGATAGGATCGTCCTGCATAGGCATTTTTCCCCACAACACTTGGTGGTGGGACCGAATAGACGGCCGGATATCGCTCTGACGAACTTCCTTCCTGCGATAAAGGAATGGGCGAATTGCCCCCTTGTTTGTCGGAGTCTGTGTTGATGAAGAGAATTTGGACGGTGTCGTCTTTATTCTCTTCTGTGATGGTATCATTCAAAGATAGAACCCTTGAAGGCAAGACCGGGTCAACTGCCGCCTCGACCTTTTGACTTTTGTCAGGTATGGATTCAGACGGTTCATCCTCAATGATAGGTGCTTCGGCTGACCATCTGGGCGGGCGAACCGGGTTCTCAACTGGTGAAGGACTTGGCAGGAGTTTTTGATATCTAGGAGGAAGTCGCGCTGGTAAAACCGGGCGATCTTCCAAAACTCTTTTAGCCTCGTCTAAGGAGGGACAACGGTGGATGGCATGGTCACCTTCACACAGTTTGCAGGGAAATCTAGCTCTCCCTCTCTGTCCTGTGGCTTCACTTTCACTAGTTGATGGTGTGCTGTCAACATGGCTACCAGAGGTTGACGCTACCGAATTGTGCAAATGGGGAGACCAGTCCCTTAGTATTCGAGGGATGCAAGGACAATCTCTGTGAAAGTGGTCTCCCTTGCATATGACACATGGCGATTTAGGCCTGATCAGTGCAGTGTGTGGATTTTCATTAGACGCCATTCGCTTGCCCCCAGTCGCTTTTGGCTCCTTCCTCTTCTTCTCTTTCTTCTTCTTTTCCTTCTTCTCCTTAGGAGCTTGGATTTTGGCTTTGCCAGCTCCATCAAGCGAAGAGGAAGGAGGAGAGGAAGAGTTAGAGGAAGTGGAAGGCTAGTGGGCAGCTCTGGATTGGTCTAACTGCTGATTCGATTGTTCAGGAATAGTGGTGTTTTGAACAACATTAGTTGAGAAGAGCCAAACAGGCAAGCCGATTGTCAGTCCCGGAAGCGACAATGTGGCCATATGGGGCGCTCCAACATCTCCCCAAGAGGAGAAGGGACTAGGACTTCCACCAAGGGGAATTCCTTGGTTGGAGGGATCCATTTTCTCAACTGAAAGATCAACGCGGGAATAAGGGTGATTGATTATTCCGTTAAAATAAATTTTAATGACGCTTTAGACACAACTTGTTTTTTCAATTTTAAAGAGTCGAGAAAAAACAAAAGATGACTCTAGTCGCCTTCGATGTTTTAACGAGCCCGAAGTGACAAATGCTCGGATGGACTTTTTCCGTTATAGAGTCTGAAAAAGGCCAAAAGGAACTGCTCTGGAGATCTAGGTAGAGGGTGTGCCAAACCAATCACAAAACTGCAGAATACGTTTTGCGGTACGGCAGTCAATCTTCCCGAATGTTGTGTTCGGTGCATTTCGATCAGTAGGGCGGTCGACACGACTTCCTAAGGATAAAGGTTTTGAGCCTATAGGGGTCTCCCAATATATATGCAATGGTACGTGGGAGCACAATCCGTACTGGCACTTTTGGTCCCTTAGGAGGAATCACCCAACCATCAGCGAGGCCAACAGATACCAGGTTTTACGACGCCGGAACACGTCTCTAGCCTAGACCTCTATGTTGTGCGTTATTTTACAAAGCATTATTAAGTTCATTCAGTTTATTTTATGTTGATCTTTCTTAGAAGTTTGCCTTTTGAGGTTCACCACGAGATGTAGATACAACTTCCTAAATGCAATCTAAAAGATGATAAGAAAATTTTATCTCTTTTTCAAGAATGAAAATCCTAGCTACAAAGGGAAAAGAAAGACACCATCTTTTCTCAAAGAGAAATCAGCACACTCTAAATGCACTTTTCCTAAATCAAGCATGCAAACTATCAAGATGCAAATGCACAATGCAAGTGTTTGTTTTCCGCTTTCTTAATATTGATGCCTAAAAAGAAAGCTTTTTGCACAACTTTGAATTTGCTTTTAAATGACTAATACAAACAAGTTTACTTTTCGAAATCAGAAAGGGTAGAAGAGATTACAACACTTTACAATTTTCGAAATGAACACTTGTTTCGACACTTAAAAGAGACAAACTCAAACCAAAAGAAAAAGTAAATGTATAACCAACTGTAAACAGCCAATGAACTCTCTCCTAAGACCACAATCAACAGATCTGAATCAAGGGCTACAGGATGACTATTTCACTCTTGCAACGGAAAACTGTAAATGACGCCACAAACACATAAAAACACTCACAGTCTTTTTGTACAAAAGGAGGCAGAATTAAAGCAGAGAAAAGGGGTTATCAGATAGGTACCTATGCTGGTTACAGGCTGCAAAAAACAGAGATCAAAACAAGGCAAAACATAGCAGAGAACCCCAGCTGCACAAGGCCTAAGCTGGATCAGCGCACCTGTATAATAGAGAAACTAAATTGCAACGCAAGTAGCCTTCACGGGAACTGCGTTGAAATGCAGAGTCTCTTCACAGAGCCTGCGCTGGAGCAGAAACGAGAGTTCTTCTCTGGGTTCTGGGTCACAGTTTGCTGATTAATCTACAGTTTCAGGCCAAATAAAAGCAACAATCAAGGTACAATCAAAGGGATGATTTGAAGGAGGGCTTAGATCTATCACAAAGGATCATCAAATCTTTTGTGAGTCCATTTTTTAGATCATAGACAAATCCAGTGATTGGATCAAAGTAACAGCTGTCTACTTTACATCTGAGAATAGCAGATGCAGTTCGATTGCTGCTCTTGAGTCTATGAAAAAAACCATGATAGAAACACAAATAAAATGACTAAACAGATCTCCCCAGTGGAGTCGCCAATTTGTTGTGGGGAAAAATGCCTATGCAGGATGATCCTATCCACCTAAGGTGTGACAGTGCCTTAGAAACAAATAGAAACAACTATTCTAGTATTCTTCCTTTATGAATTAAGAATGAAGAGAGATGGATAGACTAACCGGTGTCTTCCGTTTGTCCCTTTATCCAGTTTCTCTTCTCTTTGGGAGTTCCCAGCTACTTGCCTTCTCACTCACCCAGCTTCAACAGATTCCTGCAAGATCACAAGAAGGGAACACTACACAAAGACATAGATTCATATTCATAACTAGTTCAGGATTAGAAATAAACTAAACATACTAATGCAATCATACATCAAAGACACATCAGTATATAGGAGAAACCAAGATAGCTTTATTGATGAAATAATAAGGTTCAGGAGAAGATACAACCAAGAGAGTTCCAATCCAGCATCTACCTCCCAGCGAATGAAATCCTTTCTTCACCTCCCTTCAAAGCATTAAGCACCCAATGATTCCAATCTCAAACCAACAACAATTCTTTGCAATAACAAAATTCTAGCCTCTAGATCTCATGGAGGAGAGATCCATATATAGATGTTTGGAGATAGGATGAGTCAGCTTGAGATCTGAATAGTTTCCTCTCTCTCTATCAGTTCTTTCTTCCACTTGGAAACTAAGAGCCTCTTACTCATCACTTAGTCGAACTCATCAAGGCAAGTGTCATGGAGGAAGATTCTGGAAGCTTCCACAGTCTTTACACCTCGCACAAAGGACCCTGCCATTTTTCATTTCCCGTTCAGCGCACCTTGATAGTGCTTCCACCTGCGTTGCAATGCAACTAGCCAGTGTAGCCTCTGCATTTCAATGCAGGCAGCTAGTGGAGCCTCTGAATTGATCCTGAATTGACTTGTTTTTGAGCAGTTTCTAGTTGAGAACTTCTGTGAATTGCTATGGTTTGTTGGCCTTGTTCCTCTAGGGGTAGGAACAACATGTTTAGGGACTTTGGATCCCTTGGATTATGGACATTTCATGATTATAGCTGTAAGGCACAAAAATGTCTATAACAGGTACGGCAGTCAATCTTCCCGAATGCTATGTTCAGTGCATTGCAGTCGATAGGGCGGCAGACACGGCTTCCTATGGATAAAGGATAAAGCCTACTCTGGTCTCCCAATATATACTTGACGGTACGTGGGAGCACAAGTCCGTACTGGCACTTATCATATCAAAGTGGAGGAATCACCCAACTAGCAATGAAAACAACAGTTACCAGGCTTTACGATGCCGGAATACGTCTATAGCCTAGACTTCTAAATCTTGTGTGTTAGGTTCCAAAGAATTTTTAGATTAATTAAATTTATTTTACAGTTGATCTTGCTTAAGAAATTTTCCTTTCAGGTTCACCACATGATGTAGATATACAATTTCCTAAAATGCAATCTAAGATGATAAACAATCGTTTAATCTTCTTTTTGCAATGAAAATCCTAGCTACTAAGGAAAGAGAGGCGATATTCTTTCAACATAGAGCAGAGAGCACACACTATATGCACTGTCCTAAATCAAACCAACAAATAGTCTAAATGCAAATTCACATGCATGTATTCGTTTTCAACCTTCTTAATGTGTGAATGATAAAAAGAAAGCTAAGCGCAAATCTGAATTATTTTCAAAGGGACATTACTAACAATTTTCTTTTCAAGACAAAATGAAGACAATGACGACACTTTGTTATTTGGAATTGAAAAGTTTCTTTCGCCACTTGAGAAACTATTAATTCAAATCAAATACAAGCGTAACAGTGTAATCGACTATCAAGAACAATCGGATTCTCTTCTATGACTGAAAACGACACTTGTGACACTTCCAGATCAAGAAACGACAGTTCAATTACGCTACTTCTTTGTAAAAGAGAACTGAAAATGACTCACAATACATAAGAACATTTACAGTTCTTTGCACAATAGAGGCGGAATAATGGCAAGGAAGGGGGTTTCCAATAGAGGTATACTGACTATAGATAGCAAAACTCCTGAATAGAGCTGAAAAGAGTGAAAAAACCAAAGACTAAATGAAAAATTAGCCCTTTCTGATCAGCGCGCCTGTTACACAGGGATTCCAGTATGCATCCCACCTACAGCACATGGAAGTTCGATGCATACTGATATCCTTGAAGGGAGGGTGCAATGGTATAGTGCAAGACTTTTGATCCAGTTCTTGATCACAGTTTGTAGCACAGTTTAGGGATTTTGGTCGAGCAAGTGGTAATCAGTAAATAAATCACAGGGGTAGATCTAAGGAGCTTACTAGAGCCACCACAAGGGCAATTAGAGAGCTTGTAAATTGATTGTTTAGTTCATAAAAAAAACCTGGAGATAGACTGAAGCAGCATTGATCTACTTTGCACTTGCATAGCAAATGCAGTTCGAAGGCTAGCTGGCTTGACTTCAGGCTTCATCTATAAGTTTATAAAGAAAACAAATATAGACACACAAACAATCTATTCATTCCCCAGTGGAGTCGCCATTTTGTTATCGGGAAATCTAGTGTCTATGTAGAGCTGCTAGTCCCACTAAGGCTGGTAGCTACCTTAGAAACAAACAAACTAAAACCACTTTCGTTTTCCTTTATGAGAGGTAGATAAGAGGGGAAAGAAGGAGGCCAACCTCCATCTTGCGCTTGGTTCCTTGCTTGATTCCTCTCCCTTCTGATAGACCTTTTCCACTTGCTTCCTCGTTTACCCAGCTTCAAAGAGTACCTGTAGAATCAAAGCAGCATAACACTATCCAAGAACAAATATCTACTATCATAAACAATATAGGACCAGATATATATTGACCACACAAATGCATATATCATCAATCATACAAGAATGTGGAGGAAAACTCGAATAGCTTTATTAATAATCAAGAATAGCAAAGAGGATTACAACCAATCGTTTTGACCCAGCGTCATCCTCTCAGCAAGAAAGCCCTTCTTCACCTCATGAAAATCTTAGATCACCCAACACTATGATGTTACACCAAGAAACTAGCAACACTTTCTTACAAGATACAAAATTCCAGCCTCTGGATCTCTGGGACGAGGGATACATATATAGATGTTTGCAAGGGGGGTGAGTCAGCTTTTGAGATTTGATTAGTGTCCTCTCTCTGATAGTTCTTGATTCCACTTGGAGATTGATGATCTATTACTCATCCCTAGGCGAATGCAGAGAGACAAGTGTCACAAGAGAAGTTTCTGGAAGATTACACGATCCTCCACCTCATAGATTGACCCTGCCATTTGTCCACTCTCACCCATCACACCGCATAGAAGGGATTTTCAGTATGCATCGCACCTCCTGTGTGCATTTAGGTGGGATGCAGCGCACTTTGACCATGGAGCAGGTGAGATGGTCCAATTTTGACCAGTTCTGAGTAGTGTTTCATAGAGAACTTCTGGGAGATGATGTAATAAGCTGACCTTGTTCTTTTAGGGGTTGGAACAGCACTTTTAGGGACTTAAGAGCCCTTGGTTTATGGACATTTATGATTGGGGTTGCAGTGCCCAAAAATCTCTATAACACTCCTGCATAGATAAAGGAAGATCCGGCGCCCTTGGAGCGCAACGAGGAGGAAAAACAACACAGGGTTGGACAGAAGGCTGAAAGCGAGGACGCTAGAGAGTAAGAGGAGGTAATTCACGCAGAAGTATGTCCAGTTCTTGCGGACCCTGGTGACCACTTCTGCGATGGACGCGGGCCTGACATGGATGTAGGCTTTGCCAGAACTCCACGCCTTCGCCAAATGCATTGAAACTTGGACTCAAAATTGAGAGAACAATATGTTTATTAGTAGACTCATATTTAATTAAAATGTTGCGGGCGTTTACCAGTGAATTTTTTTTCATCCATAAAATTGCATAGCATATGTGACAATCGTTGTGGGGTTTATATACTTATTTGTTCTAAATAAAGCAAGAAAAGGCGTGGTATTGAGAGTCCAAATGCGTCTAGACTACATTCTTCAGTTTTTTTTGGTGAACACAAGGTTGTCGAGGGTATTTTATACTGCCATATTTTGTGCTTTAACATTGTGCATAAGCATGCAAATTGATATTTGAATCTGCTGCACCATTATATTAGAACTATATTTTTTCCATTAAGAGTAAAAGTTTTGCAGCAGAAGTTTTTTTTTGCTACAGAATGCATTCAATCATATCCATGGTGGGAATAGTTCTCACTAGCAAGGAGAACTATCCTGAATGGTCCCGAATGATAAAATACACCCTCATCTTGAATGAGTTGTGGAAAATAGTGTGTGTCAGAGAAGGAGACAATGACCCAGTACAGCCTACCTCAGACAAAGAGCTCATCATTTGAGAAAACAAGAACAGCAAAGCTTATGCATTAATCGCAGCATCTGTAAATGAAGAGGTGAGTTGCCATATTTCGTCATATTCAACTGCCTTTGAAGCCTTACAAAATCTTAAAGAACTCTATGACTCACATTCTGCACTTGAATTTATTCAACTCATGATTAAACTCTTCACTCTTGAACTGCAAAATAATGATCCTCCTGCTCTTGCATCTGAAGTAAATTCTATAATGCATGATATCAAATCTACTTACTCCAATTATCTTGAGTCATTGCAAGCAAATGGAAATCTCAAAGATATAACCTTTGACTCTCTTGTGAAAAAGTTTGCTGAAAGAAAGAAAGATTTTGGAAAGAAGACAACCCCTGAATCTTCTGAAGAGACTGTGTGCCTTGCTCATAAAGAAAAGCATCCTGCTCAAGATTCTACAAGAGGAAGAGGTGGACGAAGAGGAAGAGGAAGATATTTTAGAGGCAAGGGGGCAGACATTCTCAAGGAAAAAAGGCAGATTTGCACTGTATTCGCTGCAAAAGAAATGGATCACATGATGCCTCTACATGCAAGCTACCATGGGACAAAATTGAGTAGAAAAGAAACCAACAGAAAGGTAAAGTTGATGACACAGACAAAGGTAAAGCACCTGAATCCGCTCACTATGTTGTGGCACAATGTAACATTGGAGTAAATGAAGATGTATTTAATGCTTCACTTGATTCTTGGAAAAATGATTGGTTGCTTGATTCAGGAGCAACCTGCCACATGACTCATAGAAAAGATTTTTTTGAAGATTTCACTAATAATGTTGATGGAATAGTATACTTTGCAGATCAATCAAAAATCAAGCCATCAGGGCTTGGCACAATCAGGCTTAAACTGCCTGGTCTTCTAGACTTTCTTTTGCATCATGTTCTATATCTCCCACAACTGAAGAGAAACTTTCTGTCCCTGGTCCACATCCGCCAGCAAGGTTACTCCATTCATATGTTTGATGGAAAGCTTGAGGTAAGAAAATCATCTGACCACTCACTTGTCATGAGGGGAATAGAAGAAAAAAGGCTTATCAAGCTGCAAGGAACCTCTGCTCATGCACAACATTTCTCATACAATTCTCATCATGAAGAAGGTAGACTTCCATCAAGTTTATTATGGCATGCTAGATTTGGACATTTGAACTATGACAGTCTCCGCTTGTTGAAGAAAAATGGTGTTGCTAGTTTGCCTACAATTCCTAGGAAACTTAAGCAATGTGATGCTTGCATTCTAGGAAAGCATAGAAATGATTCACATTCAAGAGAACATAGGAAGCTTGAACTCATTCATTCAGATTTATGTGGTCCAATGCCTATTCCTTCTACAAATGGAAATAAATATATCATGACATTTATTGATGACTACACCAGAATGTGTTGGGTTTATTTATTAAAGAACAAATCTGATGCTTTCCAAACATTCAAGAATTTTCATAAATGGATTGAAAATGATGCACAATCTCATATTGGGTCTATTCGCACTGATAATGGAAAAGAATACACATCAAATGAATTTGAAAACTATCTTCGCCAACATGGTATCAAACATCAAACAACTGTGCCTTATAATCCCCAACAAAATGGTGTAGCTGAAAGAATGAATAGGACAATCTTAAATATTGTACGATCCATGCTCTTCTTCAAAAATGTAAAGATAATGTTTTGGGCTGATGCTATTCTATGTGCTGCATATATAAAGAATAGATGTCCATCTAATGTTATAAGAAACAAGACTCCTTATGAAATGTGGTATGGACATGTTCCTTCGCTAAAGCATCTCAAGGTCTTTGGTTCCACTTGTTATGCTTTGATACCAAAGGTACATAGAAACAAACTTGGTGCTAGAAGTCGTAAGTGTATCTTCCTGGGGTATTCAATCACCTCCAAAGCATACCGCCTCTATGAGGAAGTAAATAAGAAATTTTTTGTATCTAGAGATGTTATTTTCCTTGAATCATCTAAAACTGAAAATGTTGTTGAGAGGCAACTTGATCGCTTGGATAGATTCTCAAAAGCAAAATCATTTTAAGAATTTGATAATCAGATTCCACATCTTGAAGGGGGGATTCCTATACTAGATCAACATGTGGAATCTTCTTCTGAAGAACACTCTCCCCCGCATGAAACTCCAACAATGGATGATGCTTTAAGTGATGTGATTGATAGAATTGGGAGAATCAATCTTGATTCAGTCCCAACTCAATCAACGAAGCAGCTTAGACCATCTGTTAGGGTCCCACCCTAACCCCCTTATTTATGTAGTGGGATCGAGTCATAGTAAAGAGTCAATAAAGCCCATATTAATAATTGTAAGTGGTTAAACCGCAATTAATGACGGGACCACAGTTAGTTGCAAATGGGCCATGGTATTAGATAGATGGTATTAATAAAACCCATGGTATTGATCCATGGTATTGCATGTATGAGTCATATATAAAGGATAGAGACTCCCTGCGAGGAGCGTCATGTCTTATTTTCTGTATCGAGCTCTGCTCTATTGGAGGTTGCCCCCTTGAAGAGGCCAGTCAAAATTACTTTCTAAATAATAGAATATTTCCTGTTGTCTCTCACTATTCTATGTTCTGGGTATATTTCTTCACATATTTTGTATTTGGTTATCTTTTTCAGGTTAAGAGCATAACAAGTGGTATCAGAGAACTTTCCAGGGCTAGTGGGATTTCTTAGCAAATTTTTTTTTGGCTAGAGAAGTGTTTCAGTGTCTTTAAACCATGGGATTTGTCGTTGAGTGCATAAACCTACAGATTTGGGGAGGCATGCATGCAGGAAATACAAGAGGTGATCACGCTTGTTGGACTCCCTTGTAACCCCTGTGAGTACCCCTTCGAGTAGTAGCGCATTAGACAGAACCGCGTACGGACTGTCTTCCAAGTACCTTCTGTGTATATCGGAAGCCCCTTAGCTCCTCTGCAACCTCGCCATAGATAAACCGTCAGCCGTCTTGTTGCTACAGTACACCGAGAATAGCACTCGAAGAGATTACTCACCCATACGATAGGATAGTCGGGTTGTACGGCTAAGGGTACGGTTGATCCTCCTTAGTTAGAGCCCTAAAACATTGGGCCGAGTACTACTGTCAAACCCTTATGTATATTGTGATCTGTAGCACCTGACACTCCTCGAGACCATAGTTCCCTTTTTCTCTCTGGGGATCACGCATCATCTCTGTCAGATCCGCTCGCGCAAAGGGGTGCAGTAGCAGCAGACATCAGTCCCGCAGTTCTGAGTTAGCAGACCAGCCATTCCGATCTATTAGATCCATGAGATCCGCAGCAGCAATCTGATCTGCCATTCAGATCTCTCAGATCCACCTGATCTGAGTAGTTGTGTGGGGTTCCTATACTGGGGCATGATTTTCGCAAGACTTTTGGTAGCATTGACATTTTGAGGATTCGGCTACTGCATTATTCCTAAGGAAGGAGTAAAACTCCGTTAGGAGTTTTCAAAAAAAAAAAAAAGTGTGAGATCTCCCGGGGCGCTTATTGGTGATCTAGCCCATCAGAATCAGGACGACGAGCTGAGCATAGTGGTACCATTCAATTCTTAGTGAAAAAAAAAAAAATTTGGGCAGTCCCAATTTTCAAGAACATCAGGTTGGTGCATGGTAGAAGCTAGAGCTCAAGCTATGGCCAATGAGAGGATGGACAAAATTGAATCCTTGCAATCCCTCCAAATTTAGCTTGACTGACTAACTAGCATGATCCCGAGCATAATCTCGACGGGCAAGGAGGAAGCCCATGAGGAGGCGTATATTGGCAATGGACACAGTGAGGGTGAGTCTAGCCACTCTCTTCACCTCGAGGGCCCCCACCAACAATCCCATCCGCGACCTCCCATGTTGGATATGCATAAATTCGATGGTTCTCACCTGGCAGCATGGATAACACAAATGGAGCAGTATTTCAATCTAAATAACATCTTAAATAATGAGACTCAGCTTATGGTGGGGAGCATGTACTTGGACAATGAAAGGTGGCAATGGTGGGAATGGCATCAACATTGCAATGGACCTTTTAGGACTTGTACCTCCTTCAAAAAAGCTCTTACAGAACGCTTTGACCAGGAATCTTCTTTTTTGGGTCGTCTTACTAAGCTCCGACAGACTGGCACAGTGGATGAATATATTACAGCCTTTGAAGCCTTAGCCTTCTGCACTAGGGGTCTCTCAGATGTGTTCTACATGGAATGTTTTATCAGTGGTCTTAAAGAAGCCATAAAAGCCCACGTCTTACTCCACCACCCTCCCACATGGATGGAGGCTTGTAAGGTAGCTCGTAACATGGAACGTGCGTTAGCAGCCCAGTACAATCGCCCAAATTTTACCGCTAAGGGTCGCCCCCCACAGGCTCACAGCATGACTCAAACACTTAAGGTTCAAAAGGTGTCACCTGCAGAAATGGTCGAAAGAAGAAAGCAAGGATTAAGTTACTACTATGATGAAAAATACTCCCCAGGTCATAAATGCAAGAAGCCCAATTTTTTTCAAATTGATGCCACTGATTACAGCTCATCGGAGGAAGATCCACCACTGGAGGAACATGAGGCGGTAGAAGAGGACAACCAAAAGGACAATGTCCCTGATGAACCAGTTATTTCGCTGCATGCTTTGGCAGGGATTTCTTCACCTCAAACTCTCAAAATCAGAGGTTTTATTAAACATCGCCCAGTAGTAGTCTTGATTGATAGTGGAAGTACACATAATTTCATCCATCAAAAAGTCGCGGAAGCAGTGCATTGTTTTGTACGAGCAGTTTCTAACTTCCAAGTCCAAATTGCGGATGGGGGCACAATGAAATGTGAAGGCTGTTGTGAAAATGTCAAACTTCAAATGGGGGATTATCAGTTGAAGACCCACATTTTTGCCATACACATGGGAGGGTGCAACATTGTCCTTGGTGCTGAATGGCTTCGCACTCTTGGGCCAATCACAATGGATTTCCAGGAGTTATATATGAGTTTTAAGCAGAACAACTCCACACATACCCTCCGTGGACTCCAGGCGGGAGCTCCCTCTATCATCAGCTCGTATAGGATGGAAAAATTTCTAAAAAAGGGCCATCATGGAGTTATAGCTCAATTTAATGCCATCAAGGTAGTCGAAACCAAGTCTCTGCCGATTCATCCTGACATGAAACAGATTTTGAATAACCATCTGCCGGTCTTTGACAAGCCTCATGAGCTTCCATCCTCGAGAGTGGAACATGATCATAGCATCACCTTAGTTCTAGGGGCCCAACCCCCAAATGTGCGCCCATACAGATATCCATTTACCCAAAAGAATGAAATAGAAAAAATAATCAAGGAACTTTTGGAAGCAGGTGTCATTTGTCCCAGCATTAGTCCTTATTCATCACCGGTGGTCATGGTGCTCAAGAAATATGGGGAGTGGCAGATGTGTCCAGACTTCAGGGCCCTCAATAAGTTGACAATCAAAGATAAATTTCCCATCCTGGTGGTTGATGATTTGCTGAATGAACTCAATGGGGCTCAATTCTTCACTAAGGTAGATCTTCGCTTGGGCTACCACCAAATTCGCATGAAGGAAGTCGACATTCCAAAGACTACTTTCAGAACTCATGAAGGCCATTATGAGTTCCTGGTCATTCCATTCGGTCTTTGTAATGCCCCCTCTACTTTTCAGAGCCTTATGAACCACCTTCTCAAACCATATCTCCAAAAATTTGTCCTTGTCTTCTTCGATGACATCCTCATCTATAGTTGCACTTGGGCCACACATCTTCAGCATGTAGATCTACTCTTGCAACTACTCCGCAAGCATAAATTATTTGTCAAGATGTCCAAGTGTTTGTTAGGCATGGAAGAAGTTGAGTATTTGGGCCACATTGTGGGGCGTGAAGGTGTCAAGGTGGACCCCAAAAGATCTAGGCAATGTAGGATTGGCCTCAACCTAAGACCTTGAAGAGCTTGAGAGGATTTTTGGGTCTCACAGGCTATTATCACAAATTTGTCCGTAATTATGGTTGCATAGCGAAGCCCCTCACTCAACTCCTGAAGAAAAATTCATTCTTCTCGAATGAGGATGCACAATAGGCATTTACAGCTCCCAAAAATGCCATGGGTTCCACTCCAGTCTTAGCACTACCTAACTTCACCAAATCTTTTGTCATTGAATGTGATGCTTCGGTTACGGGTATTGGGGCGGTCTTAATGCAGGAAGGGCAACCTTTGGCCTTCACAAGCCAACAACTAAGTGGGAAGAATCTGGGCCAATCTACCTATGAGAAGGAAATGATGGCCATTTTACATGCAGTAGAGACCTCACGACCTTACTTATTGGGGCGACGTTTCCAAATCCACACAGACCATCATAGTCTTAAATATTTTTTGGAGCAATGCCTATCCTCCCCACAACAAAATAAATGGCTCGCCAAAATGCTGGGATATGATTATGAGATCATTTACAAGAAAGGGCAAGAAAATAGTGTAGCAGATGCATTATCTCGCCAATTTGAGGGAAGTACCTGCTAGCAATTTCCCTTCCCATTCCAGAATGGACTGAAGAAGCTCACAGGGAATGATTTTCACATCCAGGGCTCTCCCAACTCATTTCTCAATTGCAAGCGGATCTAAATTCCACCAAGGGCTACTCGTGGCAGGATGAGATTTTTCGCTACAGGGACAAAGTCGTAATGTCACCAACATTCACCCTCAAAAGTTGCATTTTGGTAGAATTACACTCATCCCCCATTGCCGGACATTTAGGCTTTTAGAAGATGTATGCTCGCACCAGAAGATCATTTTTTTGGACAGGCATGAAAAAGGACATCCTCACTTTTGTAGTAGAATGCGATGTTTGTCAATGCCACAAAGGGGAGACTGTCAAAGCACCAGGCACATTACAACCGTTGCCCATCCCGACAGCAATATGGACAGAGGTTTCTATGGATTTCATTACAAGTCTTCCCAAGTCAGGAAACAAGTCACTCATCATGGTGGTTGTGGACAGACTTTCGAAGTATTCTCATTTCTGTGCCCTACCCCACCCGTGTACACCAACTTTGGTTGCTCAATCTTTCATGGATCAGATCTTCAAATTGCATGGCATGCCCACTTCTATTGTGTCCGATCGCGACCCGATCTTCACCAGTAATTTTTGGCAGGAACTCTTCAGGCTACAAGGCACCCAGCTAAAACTCAGTACTTCTTATCATCCACAAACGGATGGTCAAATGGAAGCTGTCAACAAATGTCTGGAAACCTACCTTAGGTGTTTCACTTCAGAAAAGCAACATCTTTGGGTACAATGGTTACCTCTCCCTGAATGGTGGTATAACAGCAACTATCATGCCACCACCAAAATGACTCCCTATGAAGCAGTATATGGTCAACTCCCTCCTTTCCCTACTTCTTATATCAAAGGGGGCTCAAAGGTACAAGCAGTGGATCAACTCCTACAAAACTGCGCAACCATGCTCACCCATCTTAGAGAGAATCTTCATCAAGCTCAAAACCGCATGAAGCAACAGGTAGACCAGCATCGCTCAGAGCGCCAATTTCAAGAAGGGGATTAGGTCTTTTTGAGGCTGCAACCATATAAGCAAACATCACTCAAAGACAAGGGTTGTCAGAAACTATCTCCAAAATTCTACAGACCATATCAAGTACTTCAGCGCAATTGAGAAGTCACCTACAAGCTGGCTTTGCCGCCTACTACAAAAATCCATCCAGTTTTCCATGTCTCATGCCTCAAGAAAGTGATTGGGAACAATTGCAAAATTCAAACCAGGCTACCTGAATTGGATGAGGAAGGGTCAATCTGGCTCCAACCTGAACAGGTCCTAGACACACGAGAAAGGCATCTGCGTGGCCGCATGATTAGGGAAGTTCTTTTCAAGTGGAAAGACACCTCACTGGAAGATGCAACTTGGGAACCAACCACTATTCTTCAGCAGTTTCCGCAGCTTCAGCCTTGAGGACAAGGCTATTCTTAAGGGGGAGGGCATGTTAGGGTCCCACCCTAACCCCCTTATTTATGTAGTGGGATCGAGTCATATTAAAGAGTCAATAAAGCCCATATTAATAATTGTAAGTGGTTAACCCGCAATTAATGATGGGACCACAGTTAGTTGCAAATGGGCCATGGTATTAGATAGATGGTATTAATAAAACCCATGGTATTGATCCATGGTATTGCATGTATGAGTCATATATAAAGGATAGAGACTCCCTACGAGGAGCGTCGTGTCTTATTTTTTGTATCGAGCTCTGCTCTGTTGGAGGTTGCCCCCTCGAAGAGGCCAGTGAACATTACTTTTTGAATAATAGAATATCTCCTGTTGTCTCTCACTATTCTATGTTCTGGGTATATTTCTTCGCATATTTTGTATTTGGGTATCTTTTGCAGGTTAACAGCATAACACCATCTCAGAAAGGTCCCCCAAAGTGGCTGACAAAGACACTTGAAAGTGTTCATCCTGATGAAGTTGGAAAGACAGGAACCAGAAATTCAAACCAGCAAAATGGAGGTGATGTAGATGACTCTAATTGACCTGTTGATATGGATGTTTCTTATGATTGTGAATTGAACTTGTCTACAGATTTTGAACCAACTTCCTTCAAAGAAGTTGCTTCTCATGATGAATGGAAAGAAGCGATGCAAATGGAGTATGATGCAATCATAAAGAACGGCACCTGGAAGCTGGTTGATCCTCCATTAGGAACCAAACCAATTGGCTGCAAGTGGTCTACAAGAACGAGTATAAAGCTGATGGCTCACTTGACAAGCACAAAGCTAGGCTTGTGGCAAAAGGTTTTGCACAGAAGGAAGGGGTCGATTATGAGGAGACTTTTGCCCCCACAGCAAATTGGGCTACCATCCGGACACTCTTTGCACTAGCAGCTCAGAACGGTTGGAAAGTCCATCAAATGGATGTAAAAACTGCTTTCTTGAATGGAGATCTAAAAGAGAATGTTTTTATGTCCCAGCTGAAGGATTTTCAGTGAAAGGACATGAACATAAAGTATGAAAACTTGTGAAGTCCTTGTATGGCCTCAAACAAGCACCGCGAGCCTGGTATGAAAAACTAACTGAGCATCTTCTAAAACTCAATTTCAAACATTTTGATCTTGATGATGCAACTTTATTTGTCAATAAATTTGGTAAAACAGTTGTATATCTTGTGGTATATGTAGATTATTTTTTGATGACAGGGAACAATGAAAGCTACATTGCATCCATAAAGAAGGAATTGGGGAAAAGTTTTGAATTGACTGATTTGGGCTATGTTCATTACTATCCTGGCATTGAAGTAACCCAACATCCAAAGTCCATATTTATTTCTCAAAGAAATACATTGGAGATCTGTTGAATAGGTTTGGCATGATAGAGTGCAATCCCCTTACTACTCCAATGGAACAAAACTTAAAGCTCACATCTATTGAAGGAAAAGAATTTGAGGATGCAAAAAAGTATAGATAGCTTGTAGGAAGTCTCAACTACCTAACTACTACCAAAGCAAACATTTTGTTTCCTGTTGGAATCCTCTCTAGGTTTATGAAAAAGCCTTGTGAGGGGCATTGGTATACTGCAAAAAAGGTTCTAAGGCACTTGAAGGGAACTCAAGACTTTGGAATCAAGTATACACAGGTGGACGACTTCAGCTTGATTGGATACTCTGATTCAGACTTCGATGGAGACAAAGAAACTGGGGTATCTACTTTAGGATATGCTATGAGTCTTGGATTAGGAGCTATCTCCTGGAGATCATGCAAACAATCAGTTCCAGCAGTTTCCACAACAGAAGCAGAATACGTGGCAGCAGCTGAAGCAACAAAAGAAATTGTGTGGCTCAGGAAAATTCTTGAAGATTTGCTGCTAAAACAAGTACATTCAACTCCACTCATGATTAACAATACCTCTGCAATAAATTTGGCCAAGAACCCAATGTTCCATGATCGAACGAAGCACATCAATACTAAATATCATCTGATTCGACATCATGTTGAGGCCAAAACAATCCATCTCCATCATTGTTCCACAAATGAGCAAATTGCAGACATCTTCACCAAAGCGCTTGGAAGGGAAAAGATTGAACGATTCAGAATGATGCTTGGACTCACCAACATTCCTTCAGATTAAGGGGGGGAATGTTGAAACCTAATCCTTGTGATTGGGTGAATTATTGTAAATAGACAAATAGGAAATATGAACAGTCATCGGGAGACAAACTGAACAGTCTCTCCCTCATGTATATAATGAGGACCTACTTGATGGAATAATACGGTAAAATAATTTCTGCGTAATGGAGTTACTACCTTGCCTGACAATTAACTAAGTTTACTAAGTTAAGTCCAGTCAAATTAGTTCCAAACTGTTTGAGGAAATAATAGAGAGTTAACAGTCAGTTGATGCATGCATGCACTCAAATATTGTACTCTAGTTAACTGAAGATTCCCTCATCAGAAACTCATGCATGTCTACTCTGAGAAAGACCCAATTGATATTAAAGACAAGGATAGTTTACTGTCAATTGCATTTTTTTTCTTATCTAGAAAACTCATGCATGCAGAAGGAATCATGCCTTGAGGATTGTGCAAATCTAGCAGGGTGTGAGATCAGTGTGTGAGATCAGTTTTCCACTTGGTTGGAGGAGATCATCCCAAAGGAACAGTGCAAGGAAATAGGAGCTTGGAGGGTAGAGAGGAAGGCTGGTGAGAAGACAAGTTTTCCTGTGAGCATCCGTGAGGACTGTACTAAGAGCTGGCTAGCTGTGAGAGCTAAGGCTTTGTATAATTCCTATGTATTTCTACCTTGTATGATAACACAAATAGTGGGATTTTTAGCTGAGGCCTTCCCCAAAGTATTTTCATTTGTATTGTGAATTGGTTCTTCTTCTTCTGGTTATATTGTTTAGATCGATATTTAAGCTTCCACAAACTTTGTAGAGAATTTCTACATGGTATCAGAGCCAATTTTATTGGAGATGTGAACAGTATAATGAGAAGAGAATTTGAAGTTTGAAGTTTTGGTTGCAGGTGAAAATTGAATTCATATCATACTTCAAGGTTGGCCAATGGCATTCTATGACTTGAGACTCGAATATGCCTTGGAAGGTAGTTCGAATTACATAGCATGGAAAGATAGAATGGAGGTTGTATTAGAAGACAATTGCTTGAAGGAATTCATTGATCAAGAAATCTAAAAGCCCGCTTCAACTAATGCACAAGAGTTGGCTGAGTGGAAGAAGTGTGTGGTGAAGGCGAGATAGATCATCCTTGAGGGAGTTTGAGACCATATTGTCTCGAGCCTCCATGGGAAGGATACTCCATTTTCAATTTGGAAGACATTGAAGGACCTCTACGAGAACAATAGCGACTAGAGGAAATTGGTGCTCAAGAATAAGCTTCGAAGAATCATGATGGAGAAGGGCGATACTATTTCCACATATCTGAACAAGATCACCACATGCAAATATGAGCTTAGCAATATGGGAATAACTACTACCGATGATGATATGGTGAGCCTCACTCTCCTTGGCCTTCCAAATAGTTGGAATAGCTATTAGGACTCTGTGAATGGAAGGGAAAAACTGCCGAGTTGGGATAGACTGTGGTCAGATCTCATGCAGGGGGAGATCAGGAGGAGCACACAAGATGGCTCTTCATCCAAGGTTGATGATGAAGAAAATCTAGCCTTAGCAAGTAAGGTAAGGAAAGCGAAGGGGAAGGCTTCCCATTCTAAATTGAATTCTTCTCATGGAGGGAAGAAGGGTGACAAGTCTAAAGTGAGATGCTTTAATTGTCACGAGATGGGACATTATGCGACTAATTGCCCATCGAATAAGTCCAAGAAGGGATCTTCGGAAGGATCGGAAGGTGAGGCATTAGCCTCTCAGTTCGAAATGGAATTTACCCTCATCGCATGCATGGTGTCATCGATGATGGGTTGTGTTTGGTATATTGACAGTGGAGCCTCATTCCACATGACCAGTGATAAAATTCTATTCAATTCCTTGGAGGAGAAAGACCTCAAGATGTGCATAGGAATGGGTGACGATGAAAGGTATAATGTTTCAGGAGTGGGCACGTTTGCTTTTGAAAGGGAGAATGGACCTCCTATCACCTTGACAGATGTGATGTATGTGTCTGGACTAAAGAAGAACTTGGTATCGGTCGCGATGTTGGAGGACAAAGGCTACGATGTTGTCTTCAGTAAAGGAAAGTTGTTCCTAAGACACATAGCCACGGGTCAGACCAAGAGGATAGGGATTCAGGTGAAGAATCTCTATAAACTAGAGGTAGATGATTGTGCAGCATTAAGTACGAAAGTAGAATTGGTGCAAATCCAAGACATTAGCGAGTTGTGGCACAGGTGGTTGGGCCATTTGCATCATGTGGCTTTGAACATAATGTAGCAGATATCTATAAGACTTCCCAAAGGTAAACTTGAGAAATTTGACACATGCAAAGGTTGTACCTTTGGAAAGTACACCAATTCTTCCCTTCATGATTGAGACAGTTGAGCGAAGGCTATCTTAGACTGAGTTCATACTGATGTGTGTGAACCATTCTCGATGGCATCCACAGTGAAGCAAAGGTATTATGTGATTCCAATTGATGATTATTCTCGTAAATGATGGATTTATTTCATGCAGAAGAAGGACAAAACCTTCACAAAGTTTTGTGACTTCAAAGCTTTGGTCGAGAAATAGTTAGGGAAGAAGATCAAGGCCTTGAGAAACGACAATGGTGGAGAATATGTCTCTCAAGAGTTTAAGGACTTTTGTGCAGCGGAAGAAATTAAATGAGAGTTGATGGCACCTCATAACCCACAACAAAATGGGGTGGCTGAGAGGAAGAACAGAATGATTGTAGGGGCATCACGGGCAATGCTGCATGACCAAGGCCTACCACTTCACTTGTGGGCTGAGGCATGCAACACAGTGGTCTATTTGTAGAATAGAATCCCACATCACCTACTTGGGATGAAGAGACCAGAGGAATATTTCTTTGGTAAGAGACTAGATGTGGGTCACTTCATGATCTTTGGCTCATCGGTATATTTCCATGTGACAAAGGATGCAGGCAATAAGCTTGAGCCGACACCAGAGTTGGGGACACTTGTGGGGTACAATGATACACCTCACAACTATCGGGTGTACTTACCTACCAGTCGGAGGACAATGGTTCGCAGAGACCTCAACTTTGATGAGAAGAAGGCCATGCGAGTTTCCCTTGAGAGGGAGCTCCAACTACAGGCTATGGAGGAACGGTTGGTTCCTAAGGAGGAGCATCCTCAGACTAACGCGGAGCAGCTGCATGCAGAGGTTCCAGGAGTGGATATATCCACTAAAGCAGAGTCTTCTAGAGATGGACGGAAGCGTACAAGAGAAGCTAACAGATTGTTGCAAGATGCGAGAGAGAATGTGGGAGAACCATCTTCTCAGCGCAAACAGAGGAGGTCACCTAAGAGGTACACTAGATACATGGCCCTTGTTGGGGAATGTGTTGAGACTGAGCCATCTTCCTTTGAGGAATCAGTGCAGCAGCCGATTTGGGTTAATGCTATGGTGGAGGAGTATGACTCCATAGTTCGTAATAGTGTTTGGGACGTGGTTTTGGAACCAGAAAACAAGTCAGTTGTGAGTTCCCATTGGCGTTACCAGGTAAAGCACGTTGCTGATGATGGGAGGATCATGTTTCTGCAGTATAATTCCTTTCTTGTTGAAAGGGAGTGTTGAAATGTGGCAACAAGAATAATCCAATTTTAATTTGTCCTTCAATTAAAATTGTGAATAAAAATAAAATTTAGTCTTAACAGCTACTTCAAAATAATTAATTAACTTATTTTGACTTAATTAGTTGGAGAAATTCAAGTTAGAAGTCTTTGTGAAGTCATGCAAGAGTACTGAGTTAAGTCCAGTTAAATTAGTTCCAAATTGTTGAGGAACTAATAGAGGGTTAACAGTCAGTTGATGCATGCATGTACTCAACTAGTGTTCTCCAGTTAACTGAAGATTCCCTCATTAGAAACTCATGCATGTCTACTCTAAGAAAGACCCAGTTGAGATTAAAGACAACAATAGTGTATTATCAGTTGCATGTGTTTTCTTATAAATACAACTCATGCATGCAGAAGGAATCATTCCTTGAGGATTGCGCAGTTCTCACAGGGTGTGAGATCAGTTTTCCACTTGGTTGGAGGAGATCATCCCAGAGGAACAATGCAAGGAAATAGGAGCTTGGAGGGCAAAGAGGAAGGCTAGTGAGAAGCCAAGTTTTCCTGTGAGCATATGTGAGGATTGTACTGAGAGCTAGCTAGTTGTGAGAGCTAAGGCTTTGTATAATTCCTATGTATTTCCACCTTGTATGATAATACAGATAGTCGGGTTTTTAGCTAATACTTTCCCCAATGTATTTTCATTTGTATTGTGCATTGATTCTTCTTCTTCTGGTTATATTGTTCAGCTCGATCTTTAAGCTTCTGCAAATTGATAGTAGAAGTAGGTTTTAGTATTTTGCTTTGATTTATATTGCATTATCGGGTTAACCTACAGAGAATATATTGTACATGGTATCAGAGCTAGATTTATCTGAGCTAGATCTATATAGAAGATTTCTACATGGTATCAAAGCACTAGTTTGTAGAGAATTTCTATAGTTGGAGGTCTATCCATGGGCTTACAACTCTCCATGTGAAATATTTGCAGTATCTTGGTGGCATACTTTCCTTGAGACACAAATAAATCACCATCACCTTTCCATATTTCCATCCCTGGGAAGTAGTGCATGAGACCCATGTCTTTCATCTCAAATTTCCTTGCAAGGTCCTCCTTGCAAGATATGATCAACTGCTCATCACCTGTCAATATTAAATCATAACATATAAAATAATGATAAGAAATTTACCTTCTATCAAAATATGATAGAGGTTTTCATCCACTTCCCTTTTGTTGAAGTGAAATCCAATGAGGTAACTACCAATCCAAGTGTACCAAGCTTCGGGTGCTTGTTTGAGACCCTACAATGCTCACTTGAGTCTACACACATGAGACTCCCGATTAAATGTCTCAAAACCTTCTAGTTTCTCTATGTACACTTTTTGCTCAATAAAATCATTGATTTAAAAATTTTACATCCATCTGGTGGATCTTCCACCCCATCTATGCAGCCAGTACAAGAATTAATCTAATGGATGAATACCTTGCTATAGTAGCAAAGGTTTACTCATAGCCAATTCCCTCAACTTAAGAGAATTCTTCGGCCATAAATTTGGCCTTATACTTCTTTATGCTTTTTTCTGCTACATGCTTAACCTTGAAGATCCATCTCAAACCCACAACTAATTTATCTTTCAGCCTTGGTACCACTTCCCAAACACTATTCTTCATGATGGATTTGTATTCTTCCACCATTGAATCAACCCAAACAGGTTTCTCAACTGCTTCCTCAAAATAGGATGGCTCAGTCTCTACACGTTCAGTCATTAGAGCCATGTATCCAGTGTTGGCATTATGACACAGGTTTGGCTTGATGACATAAGTGTTGTCCTTGATGGCAACTCGCTCAAATAGCAGATCACAAGTTCAAGCTCTCAAAATACTAGAAAATGAGATACCCGCAGGTTCCTATTCACGAAGTCGCAGATGTATGCAGGTGCGTCGAACAAAAGTTGTGGACACGTATGTAGGTTTGTTATAGACATTTTTGGGCACAGCAACCCCAAGCATAAAATGTCCATAAACCAAGGGCTCCTAAGTCCCTAAAAGTGTTGTTCTAACCCCTAAAGGAACAAGGTCAACTAATTACAGCTTCTCCCAAAAGTTCTCCATGAAAAACTGCTCAAAACTGGTCAAAACAGGATCATTTCAGCTGCTCCATAGGCAAATTGCATTGCATCTCACCTAAGTACACTCTGTGGGTGCATTGCATTTCAAAAAGCCCTTCTATGGGGTGTGATGGGCGAAAAATGACAAATGGCAGTGTCAATCCGCAAGGTGGAAAGGCATGGAATCTTTCAGAAACTTCTCCTGTGACACTTGCCTCTCTGAATTCAACCAAGGATGAGTAAGAGATCATCAATCTCCAAGTGGAAGCAAGAACTATCAGAGGGAAGACACTAATCAAATCACAAGCTGTCTCATCTCCCTTACAGATATCTATATATGGATCCCTTATCCCAGAGATCCAGAGGCTGGAATTTTGCATATTGTAAGGAATTGTTGTTGGTTTCTTGAGACAAAATCAGAGTGTTGGGTGATCTAAGATTTGTATGAGGTGAAGAGGGGCTTACTTGCTGAGAGGATGATGCTGGGTCAGAACAACTGGTTGTAACTCCCTTGGCTCTTTCTTGTTTATCAATAAAAGCTATTCAAGTTTTCCTCCATACTCTTATGTCATTTATGTTTTATGCATTTGTATGGTCAATTTACATCTGATCCTAGATTGTTTGTGATTATAGATCCATGTTCTTGTATAGTGTTATGCTACTGTGATCCTACAAGTACTCTGTGAAGCTAGGCGTACAAGGGAGCAAGTAGCGAAAGACTATCAAGAGAGAGAGGAATCGAACTAGGAGATTAGTGCAAGACAGAGGTTGGTCTTCTTTGTTCTTCTCTCATCTATATTTCATAAAGGAAAAATGAAAGTAGCTTTACTTTGTTTGTTTCTAAGGTAGCTACCACACCTTAGTGGGATAAGCAGTTCTGTGTAGACACTTTTCCCTGTAACAAAATGGCGACTCCACTGGGGACGAATTAGGTTGTTTGTTTATCTTCCTTGTTGTTTATCTTATAAACTTACAGACGGAGCCTGAAGTCGAGCCAGGTAGCTTTCGAACTGCATTTTCTATGCAAATGCAAAGTAGAAAAATGCTGCTTCAGTCAATCTCCAGGATTTGCTTATGACTTAAACAACTGATTCACAAACTCTCTGATTGCCCTCGTGGTAGCTCTTAGAACCTCCTTAGATCTACCCCTCATTGTTGCTTTATTGATTACCATTTGCTCGGCCAAAACCCATGAACTGAACTGCAAAATGTGACCCAGAACCCAAGCAAAGTCTCATCTCTAGACCAGCGTAGGTGCTGTTCTGTGAATCTGAAATTCAGCGCACTTCCCGAGTGTAGTAGGTGCGCTGCATTTCAAGTTCACTGTGTTACAGGTGCGCTGATCAGACTAGGAATTGTTCAGTTTTGGTTTCTGAGATTCATTCTTTTCAGTCTATTCATGAATTTTGCTACTTGTAATCAGTATATCTATGTTTGAAACCCCTTTTCCTTGTTGTTATTCCGCCTCCAATGTGCAAAGAACTGTAAATGTTTTTGTGTATTTGTTGAGTCATTTTCAGTTCTCCTTTGCAAAAAGTAACGTAATTGTATTGTCGTCCTTTGATTTGAAAGTGTCACAAGTGTCGTTTTCAGTCATAGGAAAGAGTTTGGTTGCTATTGATAGTTGATTACGGTGTTACTATTGTATTTGGTCTAAATTTGTAGTTTTTCTAGTGTCAAAAGCAAGTATTCATTTCCAAATCGTAAAGTGTTGTGATTGTCTCCATTTTTTATTCTGAAAAGAAACTTGTTAGTAATTGTCGCTTGAAAAGTAATTCAGATTTGCGCATTAGCTTTCTTTTTACCATTCACATACTAAGAAAGCCGAAAACAAATACATGCATGTGCATTTGCATTTAGACCGTTTGATTGGTTTGATTTAGGACAGTGCATTTAGTGTGTGCTCTTTGCTCTTTGTGAAAGATTTATGTCTCTCTTTCCTTAGTAGCTAGGATTTTCATTGCACAAAGAAGATAAAAGACTGTTTATCATCTTAGATTGCATTTTAGGAATTGTACATTTACATCTCGCGGTGATCTTGAAAGGAAAATTTCTTAAGCAAGATCAACTATAAAATAAATTTAATGAATCTAACAACGCTTTGGAACCTAATGCACAACATCTAGAAGTCTAGGCTAGAGACGTATTCTGGCGTCGTAAAGCCTGGTAACTATTGTTCTCACTGATGGTTGGGTGATTCCTCCACTTTGAGACGATAAGTGCCAGTACAGACTTGTTCTCCCACGTACCGTCGAGTATATTTTGGGAGACCACAATAGGCTTAATCCTTTATCCATAGGAAGCCATGTCTGCCGCCTTATCGATTGCAATGCACTGAACACAGCATTCGGGAAGATTGACTGCCGTACTGTAAAAGTATTCTGCAGTTTTGCGATTGGTTTGGTAATCCCTCTACCTAGATTTCCAGAGCAATCCCTTTCGTTCCTTTTCAGACTCCTTAACAGAAAAGGTCCATCTGAGCACTTGTCACTTCAGGCTCATTAAAAACCGAAGGCGACTAGAGTCATCTTTTGTTTTTTCTTGACTCTTAAGAATTGAAAAAACAAAGTTGTGTCAAAGCATCTAAAATTCATCTAATTGGGAAACATACTTCCCTTTGATTTTTAGTTGATCGAGTAATCCACAATCGTGGAAGAAAGTCAATTGAAACCCCGTCGTTCACAGAGGCTTACGAGTCAACAGTCTTTGTCTCCGGAATTGAAGCTATTACAAACAAAGCGAACTCGTTTAACTGGTTCCAAATCTCCTGGTAAAGTTAGAACAAGGGTTCCAACAACATCAAAGACGCCAATTACTCCAAACATTTCTGGTATCCTTGCCTTTACAGAAGAAGTTCAACAGCCACAGAAGGACAATAGTATTGATCTTAGTCTGAGGGTAAACACTAGTATCACTGAACCAGTTCCATCTACGACCGGTCTGGAGAGTTTTGTTCCCCAAACATCTGTCGCTGCAGATTCCATACCTTCTTCGGCACCAGAAATATTCTACGGACCTGACGGTCTACCTCTTCCACCTGGTCTGATTGCTATAGAAGAGATTGTGGAGGATTCTCCATCTAGTACTCCATCGCAATTTGGAGTCGGGATCACTCTGTATCCTTCTTCATCAGAAATTAGTCAACCGCCAGCGGAAGCTCCTGTAGAATCGCTAGGTAATCTTTTGGATAGACTAGAAATGTCTGAACAACCTTCAACATCTAGGACTGTGTCGTCCGACACAGCGATGGCAGAACTTTCTGCTATCACTCCAACAATGTTCGCCGGTATACCATCTATCCCAACTAGCCCTCAATCGCTAGAAGGAGCCCACTCAGGGGCTATTTCGACGGTATGGTCCGTTCCTGTTTGTTCATCCGGAATAATATCCAGGAACTCTTATGTTGAGTCTCAACAAATTGATCCATTTGGAGGTCAATTTGGGCAGTTTGGTCCTCTAGGGCAAACCATTCCCTTAAGTACCAGATTACCACCGTATGGGGGTCAGTATACCCTTTCATTGTCCCCTCCAGGAGGACAGCCATACAGGAGTTCACAGCAAAATTCGGGTTATGCTAGAATTACGTCAAGCGGTTGGGTACCGATACTACCTCAACAACCAAGAGTTGTATATTCGATGCAACAATGTTTACCTATGTCAAGTATACCAACTATGCCAGCTATTGTGATGGTGCCACAAGTTCAAGCGCTACCAGTTGTATGCCAACCTCAGGTTTCTTAGGTTGTAATGCAACAGCCGCTTGACCCTGCAACTCAACCACAATCGCCAACTGGTGGAATGACACAGGTTCAAATGGGTACAATTACCCCTCATCTTGGTCAAACAGTTAATATCAGGCAACAACACATGGCTTCACAACCATGGCTAGTGCAATACCAAAAACCGCAGTTCCAACAAGTATACCAAGGTTCTGAGCAACAAATCTTTGCAAATAGTGGGCAGTCGTATATTCAAAACAGTCAAAATCAACCATTTTACAATGGTCATGCCCACCAACCTTACCAAAGTTACCAGCATCAAATTCATTATGCTAGTATGCAAAGACCAACTGCTCAGGCGATCCCATCTTATCCTGGGTATGCTTCACCTAACCTGAATCAACAGTTACCCTTCGTGGTGACTTTAGAGTTACCTGATTTAAATCGGTTAACAAACGATCCAATCGCTTACGCCCCTTGTTGGCTAGCGATTCCACATAAACTTCCATCAGATATTCCTAAATTTAATGGAAATCCAGGTGAAGATCCGTCGAATCATGTGATGACCTTTCATCTATGGTGTTCATCAAACACCTTAAATGATGATTCGATTAGGCTTCGCCTTTTTCAGAGGACGTTAACTAGTCCGGCAGCCAAATGGTATATCGAATTGCCCAGAGCTTCATTTGACAACTTCAATACCCTAGCCACAACCTTTTTAACCCATTTTCAGTTACCGATAAGGTACGAAACGGGAATGGAACTTCTTACCAATTTCAAACAAACAACGGCCACTCACATATCTTATCATATACATGAGTGGCGACGTCATTATAGAATGGTGAAAACGTATGTTCCCGATCAGCTTTTAGCTGAATGGTTTATTAAGTCATTATTGCCTTCCATTACGAAAGATGTGGCAAATGGGGGAGTCGTCATCGAAGAGCAAGTCATTGCTCGTGCGCAATATTTAGACTTGATTTATACTCAGTATGGCACGCTCTACGATAAAATACCTGACGCTCCTAGAACAGAATTCTCAGTCCCTCCTCCTCCTAAATCAAACAATGACTCTCATGCCGGCGATGGCATGATTGGCGCAACAGACACGAAATCGACAAAGGCTACATCTAAAAAGGCCCGTAAGATTTCCTGCCAAAATGCAAAAGAGGAACTTCTTGCCTCGGAAGTAAATGCTGTATCGACAAATAAAGGCAAAGAAACCAAGCAACCAGGGGGCAAGAAGAAAGGAAAAGGGAAGAAGAAGAAATAGAAAGAATCATCACCTAAAAAATCTTCTGCAAACCCTTCTGGAAATAAGAAACCAAATCATCCATGCTTTATATGCGATGAGGATCATTGGACATCAGATTATCCATATAAACCTGGGCTTAAAAAATTCTTCAAGAATACAAAGACCTCAGCAGTATTAACTGATCCGTTTCCGAATCCAGGAACAAATCTGGTTGACAGTGGAAATGCTTCCCCGTCTCAAGTGCTGATGTTGTCGGTTTCCAAACAGCAAAATGATGCTTTGATATCGACAAGGAACAAAGATTATGGGAATCCACAGCTGTCGAAAAACAAGGATAAAGATCAACCTAGTAGTTCGACAACAACTTCGACAGAAGTTGCGCCACCCATCATTCCCAAGTTGACAATAAAACTGCCAAAGGGAGTAGTACACAAGTCGACGTTTAATCCCCGCGCTAGAGCGGCACAACATTATAATATAGTGGAAGATTTGGCCCAATCGCCATCCGCTATGTCGACTCTTGAGGTACTACAAAATTGCCCATCCCAAAAGCAAGCTTTATTATCAGCCATCGGTGGGATAGACCAAAAGGATTCCAATCTTGTATCCTTTGATCATAAAGGATACGATCCTCAGTTACCAGCTCAACTAGCTTTCCTCGTTCAAGTGAAAGCCCTCAACAAAACTGTTCATCGAACAATTATTGATGAGGGAGCATCTACATGTATTATGTCGATGAGTTGCTGGAAAACTTTAGGATCTCCAACCTTGTCGCGATCTTCGACGACATTAAAAGCATTTGACGGACGAACATATACCCCATATGGTATTCTAAGTAACTTGAAGGTTGAACTAGGAGGGAAAACAATAGAAATAGATGTTGAGGTAATCGACGGAAATCTCGATTACAACATCCTACTGGGAAGACCATGGATATATGCTATGGCTGTTGTTGTGTCGACCTATTTTAGAAAGATTGCATTTCCCTTTCAAGGAGGGATTAGAGTCGTCGATCAACAAAACTTCCTTCCCAATGGTTCTCAAGTTACGGGAAGCATTCCAATGATCCATGGAAGCCCCCATTCACTTCAAAATATCGGAGTAGGCCTACTAAAAGATCCTATATTAATGGGAAATTTCGCCCTTCCACCTACAATCAATTTGGCGGAAGTAGCGTCAGTAGGAACCTGCAATATGATATCTTCTAAAAAGATCTCAGAAAACGATATCGACATGGATCATGCACAGGTTTTGCCTCCAAGCCCAACAGAAATATTGTAGCAATCAATGTTCCTAGCATGGGAGGCAAACCCAAATCAACGCTCATCAAGCGTTTGGATAGATAGGTCTAGGGAATATGGCACCCCTTCAGATCCTTGGTCGCGAGTGCATGTCACCAACGAAGGAATTGTTCAATCAATGATAATTGAAGGGGCACCATGGGAAGATTACCACCATCATTCCCCTCTTCCGGATTGTGAAGAAAATATTCATGATGACCTTTGCCATCCTTCAGTTTTTTATTTTCTATCAAATACTGTAAACACGGTGGATTCCGAGCGAAACTTGTCCAACATTGAAGAGACTATCACCATAAATATCTCAACCAAAGCAGATGTTGTAGAGAATATTTATGTTGGAAAATGTTGTTCTCCTTCAGAACTGGAAATATATAACGCTCTTTTTCATGAATTCAGAGATGTCTTTGCTTGGTCATATAATGAAATGCCAGGCATTGACTCGAGTATCATTGAACACGAAATCAAGATGTATCTAGATGTCAAACCAGTACGACAACGGCTACGGCTGGTGCACCCCAAGAAAGCCACTGCCATCAAGGCAGAAGTTGAAAAACTTCTACATGCTTGTTTCATTTACCCGGTTCCTCTAACCGATTGGGTATCGAATATTGTCCCTGTTATGAAAAAACAAGGAACAATTAGAGTGTGCGTCGATTATAGGGATGTAAATCAAGCTTGTCCAAAAGAAAACTACCCTACACCCTTCATCAACCAGATAATTGATGAATGCGCCGGATGTGAAATCTTTTCATTCATGGATGGATTCTCCGGGTATAATCAAATAAATATTTTCCCACAGGACCAGTCAAAGACTGCATTTATTTGTCCGTGGGGCACATTCGCATATCGAAAATTACCCTTTTGTTTAAAGAACGCAGGGGCAACATTTCAGAGGGCAATGAATTATGCCTTCCATGACATCAAAAACATCGTTCAACCATACCTCGACGACCTTCTGGCTCATTCGCGAAAGCGGACTGATCATCCGCAGCATTTAAGAGCGATATTTCTACGTTGCTGACACTACAAGATACGACTCAATCCACACAAATGTGTATTTTGTGTCAGTTCGGGTCGTTTACTTGGCTTTGTAGTCTCGAAAGACGGGATTCGTCTCGACCCATGTAAGGTTCAGGCAATCATAAATTTGCCTCCACCTTCAAATTTGCTTCAGATTCAGAAACTCCAGGGGAAAGCAAATTTCCTGAGGAGGTTCATCCCAAATTACACCGAACTTGCTAAAGGTTATACGCATCTTTTGAAAAAGGAAGTACCCTTTGTCTGGGATTAGGTTGTGCAAGCTTCCTTTGATGCTTTAAAAGAATCCCTAATGAAAGCATCATTAATGTACGCTCCTGATTATCAAAAAGACTTTAACCTGTATCTGGCTGCAGCAGATACAACCATCGCAATGGTTTTAGTTCAAGAAGACAACGGAATTGAACATCCTATATATTATCTAAGTAAGAACTTAAATGATACAGAAAGAAAATATTCTTATGTTGAAAAGCTAGCGCTCATAGCTGTTTAAGCGATACAGAGATTTCGACACGATGTCCTCTTTCAAAAAACTACCATTCTATCAAATTGCAACCCCATGACTTATATATTGTCACGACAATTGCTGGGGGGGAAATATTCAAAATGGATAGCAATTCTACAAGAGTTTGATCTGAAATTTGTAAAATCCAAGTCAAAGAAAGCTCTGGTATTCCCATAATTATTATGCGATCTCCCATCGTCGTCCAACGATGAGACTTCCGAAGAAACAATCATGGACGAAAATTTGTTTCTGATATCTTCAAGCAATATGTGGTATGGGGATATAATCATTTATCTCCAAACCCAAAAATATAGGCCAAATACCTCTTTCTCTGAACAAAAACGTATTTGATACCAAGCAAAAGACTACATGATCGTCGGTGATACACTTTACCGTCGTGGTATCGATACAGTTCTGAGAAGGTGCCTCAACCATGAGGAGGCCGAAAAAGTCCTGAATGATTGCCATTCAAGCACGTGTGGGGGGCATCAATCCAGTTATGCTACAGCGTAAAAAAATTTACGAGCAGGATACTTCTGGCCAACAATGTTCAAAGATTGCATAAACGCAGTCAGAAGTTGCCACGCTTGTCAAATTTTCGATAGCAAAACCAGAAGACCACCCGCACCTCTGTAGCCAATAGTTGCTGTCAGGCCATTCGCAAAATGGGGCATCGATTTCATGACATGTGACCCCACCTCGACCGGGGGGCATGGGAATATCATAGTCGCAATTGACTATTTTACCAAATGGGATGAGGCGATGCCTACATTAGATAATACTGGTGAAACAGCTGCCCTCTTCTTTTTCAATCATGTAGTCGCCAGATTCGGCATCCCACAAGCTATAGTCACAGATCATGGATCACATTTGCGCAATCACATGATGGTCGAATTAGCTACCAAACTAGGGTTTTCTCACGACAGCTCTACTCCATATTACGTGCAAGCCAACGAACAAGTTGAAGCAATCAACAAAGTCCTGAAGCACATGCTGCAAAGGATGATTGGAGTTCACAAAAGAAGTTGGCACCTAATCCTGTACTCAGCCTTGTGGGCTTACCAAACATCGGTAAGGAATGCAAGCGGGTTTACACCTTTCCAACTGGTATATGGCCTGGAAGCAGTCCTACCAATCGAGTGTGAAATCTCATCCCTCAAACTCGCAATTGACCTTCTCCCCAGGACTTCAGAAGAGGAGGCTTGTTTCTTGGAACTAATCCAATTGGATGAAACCCATCATGATGCCGCTTTGGCTAACGAAGCCCATAAGAAACGAGTCAAGGCACAGTTCGACAAGCATGTCAAACCCCGTGTCTTCTCAGAAGGTGACTTGGTCTTGCTTTATGACCAAGAATCTGATAAATTGGGGGTAGGTAAATTCAAGTCTTTATGGATGGGCCCCTATGTTGTTAAGTGAGTGTTAGCAAAAGGAGCCTACGAGTTAATGGATTATGACGGGATTCCACTGGCACAACCTCGTAACGGGTTGTACCTCAAGTGTTACTATGCGTGATTCAGTATAGTAACCTATATGCTTTTGTTATGTTTTTGTTTTCACTAAAGTGTTTGTTTTGGTCAATTAATCCACTTTTTACATTTATTGCATATATCAAACCTATTGGAGTCATGTGTTGGATATGCCGATGGAGCGAGTCGTAGTTCACGGAACCTATCTTCCGCGGCCTGGGCCATTTTTGATCCAAGCGGCGAGTTAGTAAGTTTCAGAGGGGTATGTATTGGTCGATCAACGAATAACATCGCTGAATATAGTGCATTGATAGAACTTCTCTCTGATGCCATCACACATGGTATACGCTGACTGACTGTCAGGCTAGAATCACAACTCGTCATACTACAACTCACTGGTATCTACTCTGTCCGAAATCCAGCTATTTATCGCATGTTCCTAAGGGTTAAGATTTTGGAAAGGCAATTTGATTTTATTCAATATCAGCATATTCCAAGAACCTTAAACACATTAACTGACTCATTGGCAAATTATGTGTTAGATAGACATTTGCAACATTTATAAAAAGAAGCATACCATCAATATTTGCATTTGGATCATGTAACTTAACCAAAATAAAACTTCGAAAATCAAAAATATATATATAATTGTTTATGGTTTACACATAATGTTCTGTAACCAAGACAAAATTGGTCAAATGACCCAAAACTCAAAACGCAAGGGGGCACCCCAGTCTAATGGTGCTCATGATAGCAAGTCACAGCCTGTGTGATCATGCATAAGAGCCGAGTCCATCGTCTCGGCACACTAGTAGTATGCCGCTGCAACCTCAAAGGCATCTCGTCAATCCTCACATCTGGAATACCGAGAGTGAGGCCCTCGACCTGGTCCTGTAATGCTGCGACAGTCTCAGCCACATCGAGGTCACGAAGGATAGCCCTTCCAACAACCTCTCCTGTTGGGGCGGCAGTTGGCACTCTCAGGCATACTACTGGTCGAACGAGACCGACATCTGCATGAACACATGAGTTTTGATTAGTCTTGATATAATAAATCACAAGGACATTATAAAAGAAAAACGATAAACAGGGATATGGTCAAAGAATTTACCAATAGCACCCCATTGTTCGCCAGCTGGCAGTACTAAATCTAGGTCACCCTGGAAGTCCATACCAGCATATGGATACTCGAAATAAACCATCTCCTGACAATCGAACCACCCGAAGAAGGTATAAGAAAAGGAAATCTGAGACTGACCAACATGCCTAGACATATGGTCGACCCATCTCTGCATACGTGGTTCAGTCGGTGAAGGTAAATCGAGTGCAATATACTGCGGCTGCATCAGTGGTATCTTTTCCAAGGCAAAGGTGGTCAAAATAGAACCATACCCAAAGTTCTTCAACCTCCCACTCTTCACCTTGGTCAACTATTCTTTCATCACAACAAGTACTGCGTTGCACCAGTTGAACACCTTTGGTTGGAGACATTCCAAGGCATATTGGATATAAGATCGGTTGGCTACATGAAGAGCCGCACCACCAGCCATCCTACCAAAAGTGAACAGAATAGTCCTGAGGGACCTGTCAGTGACATCACGGATGATGATCTTTCCGTCTTTACTCAGCTGAGATCCCTCTCTGCAATATCGGCGAACATAATCTCTCACAAATTCACCTCCTCGGGCCGAACCTGATAAAGAGATGGGGGCACCCCGCCTCGACAAGCCAGTCAAGAAATAGATGTCCACTATAGTCAAGGGGATGGATTTGCCCCTAATCTAGAACACCTGGCTGGTAGGATCCCAAGCATCGAGTAAATACTATAGCAAGTTGATTTGTTGTCTCATGCTAGAAATGTGGAAAAACTTTAGCAAGCCACAATTCCGCAGTGCATTTATTGTAACCGGATCATGTAAAGCAAGCATGTACTCTTCTTCATGCTCACGTTCTCACCATGTAATAAGTCATCTTGCTCCAAAAATCTCTGAAAAAAAACAAGAGAAGAGTTAGATCCTGATTTTGGTGAGAAACAGGCAAAATTTCCATCAAAAACTGTGCATAAATTTCCTTCCTTGCACCCATCGCACCTACAGTAGTGCTCTAGGTGCGTTGCATGTCAGATGGCCAGTAGACAGGCCAACATCCAACGCACCTTTCGATACACAAGGGGTGCGCTGAAGCCAGGGCCAGTTTTTCAAACCCCAGAGGCTCAGAGAAACTAGGAATTAAGCTCAGAATGCAAAATGGAAAGCATGAAATGAAAGAGCTCAGGTTTAGCTCTTACCTGGTCTAGACGGCGCCAAGAATCATCCATAGAATCTGCCAGAATCAGCTGATGAAAATCAAGGGGGAAAAGCACCTCCAAAGCTCCAACAAACCAAAGTTCAAATGAAATGGTAAAATGAGAGGTAAAAGCACTTTTAATTTACTTTTTACGTAATTCGAGTAAAATATTAGTGTTCTAACTCATTTTTCAAACATATATTGTTCATTTCTAACTAGTTTGATGAAGCAATTGAAAATGCAGTACAATCTTTGAAAGAACAAAGCTATTTATGGTAAAGTCAAGAAATGACCGTTTAATCGAGCAGTTTTAGCACATAGTTCAAGCTCGTTAAAAAATAAACATAAGTCATGAGCAAATGTTTCTCCCCGCATTTAAGCTCATTAAAAAATGAACTATTTCCCGGTAAATAACCATCGTGAATGTAGTACTTCAGCCTTTAAAGCCTTGGTCGTGTTCTCATCATCACCTCCACTCTGTATTGGCCGATCATTCACCTCCATTTGATTGTTTACCCATTTTGAGGAATAGCTGCGAAGAGTGATCCCACTAGCCATCCTTGTAGCACTGCCGTGATTGGAAAATTCCAAACCTTACCTGGAATCAGCTTCTACCCAATTTTATCACTCGTTCCTCAAAAGACAAGTCTCCTTTAAGCTCTTTTCAATTGACTTGTAAAATATGAAAAGATTGCCGAGCCATTGGCCTCTCCAACTCGTTAAAGGGATCGAAAGTGCTATCCCTCCTTTAGATTTTAATCTTTTTGGACCCGAGGGATTATTACACAAAACGATCGAGTGCTTGTTTTGTTCGGCTCGTTAAAAGGATCGAAAATTCATCCCTTCTGTATTGTTTTAGACTTTTTCGGACTTAAGGGATTAGATGACGAAAAAGGAATTTTGGAGTTTTCTTTACATTCCTTTTCAGACTCTCTAAAATTTAAAAGGACCGAGTTATATTTGTCGTTAAACTCGTTAAAACCTAATAGCAACAAACTTGTCCATAGCAGGCAAGAACGAGTTTCACTATCGCTAGGCTCGCTAAAACATAGTGATGGGCTTTCCCGAAGGGCAGATTATAGAACAATCATATGTTATCCTCCTCAAGCTTGAAAAAAATAAAGAGGTACTGGTCAGCAATGACTGGGGAAAAATTGGGAAGAAAACAAGTGAAGAAACTTTGTTGGTAGCAAGTCGCTCTTGAACATGACACTTTCATTCCGCATCCAAGTCGGGTTGGGTTGCTTCATTCACCGGTCACATCACCATGGTCCCATCACACCATCCACATTTGGGGTTAATGCTACCAATCCATCATGTCAGTGTCGCCGATATGTTCAAGAGAAGTCATTCAGAGAATTCACCTGTGTCTCACCCGCTACAATACATTTATACTCCATTCTTTCATGACCGCCACCCTGAACCTTATGTCATCAGATCGTTTTCACATCCATTAAAACCATTTGCTCCGTTCCGTGTCATTGATGTGGGATTCATTAAGGCCCTCCTGTGACGGATCGCTTCTTGTCGACATCAGCTCATTATCCAAGAAGTCAATCTAGGAACACCCCGTTCAGTACTTTGAAGCTTGCATGCCTCAAGGGCAAGTTTCTCACTTCCGGCGACAGGTTTACGTCAATGGCCTTCGACCGAAAGATTTTGTGTGGTGTTCGACGCCAAGTCCTTTATTCACACCACGTGAAATGTACTACAGTACCTTGAGGGTCATTATCATTATCGGTGATTCCTCTCGTGCCTGTTAACAGCTTACATCATTGGCTGGTAATCAGGCGATGTCTTTCCATGTTCGACTCCAGAACATCTCTCACATGGATAGACTTGTACTTCGAGTGAAGATTGAATGAGATTGAAGACCTCGGTTCTAGTTTCATCCATCCGGGCTACGATATAGATTCAGGGAAATAAAGACATCAAATGTACATCATTGCTGCACAGATAATCATCCAATCAAAGGGATGATGGCTCTACCAGAATCATCAGTCTACACTCAGACGATTGTCTGTCCTATGTACATGAAAACGAATTTATAAAGGCTAAGCATGGGAATGCCTGCCTCAGCTAGATCATGAAAATATTATGAAGATAATGTATTGTATTGTACCTTATTACAGGTCTCCTCCCAGCTTGAAAGAACTTCGGATCCTCATAATAAATCATTTCACCCGACATCAAAAGATTAACGACCTCATGCTTTAGGGGGCAACTGTTATAGACATTTTTGGGCACTGCAACCCCAAACATGAAATGTCCATAAACCAAGGGCTCCTAAGTCCCTAAAATTGTTGTTCTAACCCCTAAAGGAACAACGTCAACTGATTACAGCTTCTCCCAGAAGTTCTCCATGAAAAACTGCTCAAAACTGGTCAAAACAGGATCATTTCAGCTGCTCCATAGGCAAAGTGCATTGCATCTCACCTAAGTACACTCTGTGGGTGTGTTTCATTTCAAAAACCCCTTCTATGGGGTGCGATGGGCAAGAAATGACAAATGGCAGTGTCAATCCGCGAGGTGGAAAGGCATGGAATCTTCCAGAAACTTCTCCTGTGACACTTCCCTCTCTGAATTCGACCAAGGATGAGTAAGATATCATCAATCTCCAAGTGGAAGCAAGAACTATCAGAGGGAAGACACTAATCAAATCACAAGCTGACTCATCTCCCTTACAGATATCTATATATGGATCCCTCATCCCATAGATCCAAAGGCTGGAATTTTGCATATTGTAAGGCATTGCTGTTGGATTCTTGAGACAACATCAGAGTGTTGGGTGATCTAAGCTTTGTATGAAGTGAAGAGGGGCTTACTTGCTGAGAGGATGATGCTGGGTCAGAACAACTGGTTGTAACTCCCTTGGCTCTTTCTTGTTTATCAATAAAAGCTATTCAAGTTTTCCTCCATACTCTTGTGTCATTTATGTTTTATGCATTTGTATGGTCAATTTACATCTGATCCTAGATTGTTTATGATTATAGATCCATGTTCTTGTATAGTGTTATGCTACTGTGATCCTATAGGTACTCTGGGAAGCTGGGCGTACAAGGGAGCAAGTAGCGAAAGACTATCAAGAGAGAGAGGAATTGAACTAGGAGATTAGCGCAAGATAGAGGTTGGTCTTCTTTGTTCTTCTCTCATCTATATTTCATAAAGGAAAAATGAAAGTAGCTTTACTTTGTTTGTTTCTAAGGTAGCTACCACACCTTAGTGGGATAAGCAGTTCTGTGTAGACACTTTTCCCTGTAACAAGGTTCTCCAATCAAAAAGTGTGGACGTAAAGTACACGCACTTTCATGCAGAGAAAAGCACGCACGTGGGAAATCTTATGGTTGGTCCATGGTATTTAGTCCCACATTTTTTATCCTATGGTTTTGGTCCGTGGTTTTGCATCTAAAGTATTGAACCCAAGTTTTGGGTCCCTAGTATTGGATCTCTATGGTTTTGGACCATGGTTTTGAGTAAGGCCTAGACTATAAAAAGGAAAGGAGATCATTTGGCTTGGGCAACTAATGTGTTGAATATATTGAGATGAGCAAGATCTGAAATATTTGTGTTCGATTGGTGAGCTAGACATGAATCAAGGAGAAACCTGAGTATTACAAGACGAATCTACTGAGGGGTTGAGATCTCTTTGGTGCGTGATCAGATCTGTAAATCTGATAATCTGGGGTATAGGCGAAGTCTGATAAATTTCTATACCCGCAGTCCCAACTCAGCTCAAGCGTGGATACCCACAGGCTCGACACATTGCAAGCACTGATACCCGCAAGATCGACACAGTGCAGGTGTGGATACCCACACGTTCAACACAAAAGAGTTGCGGATACCCGCAGCCCCGGCAGAGCGCAGGTGCAGATACCACAAGTTCGACACAGAGGAGATGCGGATACCCGCAGGGTAAAAAGGGAAAACTGAGGACGTATGCAGGTTTCTATTGGTGAAGTTGCGGACTTTTTCCTTGAAATATATTTTAGCTGCTTTTATCTATTTCTGCAGTGTTTAAGGGTTTGACTTGGTGTCTGGTTACTAGTACTGTGTTTTGAGAAGTTATTGATTAAGTATTTATACAAGGAAGTTGGTTGATTGCAGATCTATTTGATGTTTGACTGATATTCACGGATCCATTTTGAAAATTTATGAAACGTGGTCCCTGGAAGAAAAGAGAAGTCCTCTCTAGGTCAGCACGTATGTACAAGTACCTCAGCTAGTGCAAGAGCTAAGGGGGTTGTAGCACCCTTCCAAAAGAATCTAGAGAACGAGAGAAGGTTGTAGCCTTCTACAGGTTGAAGCCTGCATGCTGGTATAAGACTGCACCAGTACAAAATCATTGTAAAAGGAAGTTTCTAATTGAAAGAAGATAGAGACATATTGCAGTAGGTGGTTTTCACCCACATTGGGTTTCCACCTTATATCTTGTGTTCCTTTGTGTGATTGTCTGATCTCCTTTTTTGTTCCTGCTTACTGTTATATGGTTCTGACACACAAATTAATGATCAATATCTGAAGAATAAATTAAATTATAAGTCAGGAAGGTATACACAAATTTCATTAGTCATATCTACTAATCTTTATATAAGTTGAAAAAGAATTTGATAATACTGATTCACCCCCCCCTCTCAGTATTATTTTCAACAATTGGTATCAGTGCAGGTTCTCCAAGAAAAGCTTGATCGCTTGAAGGAAGATCTATCATCATGAGCAACTATGAAAAAGAAGCATCTATCAAGCCACCGATTTTTTATGGAAGCAACTTTGTCTATTGGAAGGTAAGAATCACTGCTTATCTTCAATCTCTTGGTACAGAAGTTTGGGATATTGTGGAAACTAGATACACATTTCCATCAGCAACTCCTACAGATGCAGCTGGTAAGAAGAAGTATGAAACAAATGCAAAAGTTGTCAATACTCTATTAGGAAGTCTATCTCAATCAGAATTCGTCAAGGTTATGCAGCTCAAAAGCGCAAAAGAAATATGGGACAAGATCATTCTGAGCTATGAAGGAGATAAACAAGTAAAACGAGCAAAGTTACAAACTCTTAGAATTCAATATGAAAGTCTCATAATGCATAATGATGAAAGTGTGGCTAGCTATTTCCTACATATAGATGAGATCGTAAATTGTATGAAAAACTTGGGTGAAGAAATAAAAGAAGCTATTTTGGTTGAAAAAGTTCTAACATCTTTGTCTCCTAAGTTTGATTCAAAAGTTTCTGCCATAGAAGAAAAGCAGAATCTACAGAGCCTTACCATGTCACAGTTGCATGGAATTCTAACTACTTCCGAGATGAGAAAAGGAGGACCATCAGACAAGAGAGAAGCTGCATTCAAGGCTTCGAGAAAAGGAGATTACTATGAGGCAGGACATGTGTCAGAAGAAGAGGAAGAATCAAATTTTGTCAAGAACCTTCAATGGGGAACTAGAAGATTTAGAGGTAAGCTGCCTTTCAAATGCTTTGCTTGTGGGAGAGTCAGTCATTATGCTGCAAAATGTCCTCATAAGGATAAACTAGACAAAGGTAAGGAACCTGTTAGATGGAATAGAAAACAGAATAAGAAGAGCTATTACACGCATGAAGATAGTGATGGATTGTCAAATAGTGATGAAGATGAACAAGGTAATGATGATAGACTTTTGATGGCTTTTGAAGATGATGATTTCTAGGATTCTATAAATGAATAAGGTCTTTATGAAGAAATTTCTAAACTTAAAGTTTGTTTAGAGGAAAAGAATATGATTATAGATACTCTAACATTCCAACTTGCTGAAAAGGATAAACACAATGAAGAGTTAGAATGTGAAATTGTGGGACTTAGAAAAGAAATTGAGAAAACAAAAGCCCTTAATCTCAGATTTTCTAAAGGATCTGAAACTCTAGATGAGATTATCAAAGTGCAGCGTTCTCCTCTAATCAAGATTGGTCTCGGATATTCTGAAGAAGCATCTCAAGCTCAGAAGCAAGCGCAGAAGCCATCCACCTCCAAAAGTTATCTTGATGCAGCAAGGAGAAGTGAACAAGTTGACAATCGACAGCAAAAGCATAATGCAGATCACCAGGTAAATCAGGGACAATTTGCTTCAAGAATAGATTATCGGGGGCAATCTACGTCAAGGATGAATAGAAGCCTCAACCGACCACAGGTAAATCATTCTCATATTGGCTCAAGAATGGATGAAAACTACAATCATATGGTTGGTAGATTTGATAATCGCAGGAATTTCTTCAATGGCCAATGTTTCTCTTATCATAACTTTTGTCATAAAGCTACTTAATGTTTTGCCTACAAGACCATCATGACTAGGGAAGCTCAAAAACAAAGGAGTATGACAGGAATCATGAAAAGAACCTACAATAATTTCTCTTCTCTTGAAAATGAAATAGAATTTTCTATCTGTAACAACTTCGATCATGAAGATGTTGAGATTTTCTGTTTCAAATAAAATAGGCAATAAATCTCAGTGTGTGACAAAAATAGGAATTTGTTGCTAGATTAGCTCCAGGTTGTTGGGAGAGAGTTAATTCATCCAAAATTTGATGTGAGAGGATTTATGAGGGAGTTAGATTCTCCTTGCTATAAAACAGGTATCCATACGGATGTAAGTATGGGGGATTTACGCAGTGCATTATATTAGATATCATTTTTTTGGGATTCAACTGCGTTAAGTAAGTCATTCAAACGTATGACCATTTCCATGAGAGGTAGTCATAACTGACTAATTTCTCATGATTTTTGAATAGTTCACTTAGCACTCATTGCATCGGGTGATTCTCACAGGGGTGAAGAAGTGGGATTGAAACTAGTGAAATGTGGAGAACGAATCACATAGCATCAATCATCACTTCCGAGGCTTGCACCCGGTAACCAGGACTTCCCAGGAGGTCACCCATCCCAGAACTCCTCTGGCTCAAGCGCGCTTAACTGTGGAGTTTTTCCCCACAATCAAGCCCACTATTAAACCATACGGATGGTTTAATAGTGGTGAGATTTTGTGAGGAATTGATTTATGTAATCTCTTGTTTGATTAATAAAGATTGTCGATGCCTATGTTTGGTGGACGTAGCCCAGATTGGTTGGGTGAACCACGTTAAACCTCTGTGTTTCCTATGCATGATTTATTTGCTGTGTATATTGTCTATTTAATTGCTGCACACCTTGGCCTCTAACAGAAGATTCTGAATGCAGAAGAAGGTTTCGGCAAATAACTCAGAAGGAGCAAGCCTCATTGAATTCCAAAACATGGAAAAAGAAAGAAACGCAACCGGAAAGATGTGGGATAGCCCTATATGTGGAGGGACAGGAAAATCAATGGTACATCGATAGTGGGTGCTCAAAACATATGACAGGTAATAAAGAAAAAATTCAGTCATATAGTACCTTAGACAAGGAAAAGAAGGTCTCATTTGGAAATGACACCCCTGCATTCATAAAAGGTAAAGGCTCTGTTCATTTGAAAGAAAAGGTCAAGGTTGGTAATGTTCTGTATGTTGATGGCTTAAAGCACAATCTATTAAGTGTCAGTTAGATGTGCGATCAAGGAACTGAGGTAATATTTCGATCAAATGGATGTATTGTTCATGAGCTGGATATAGGAAAGACAGTGATCAAAGGTGTAAGGACTCCAAATAACTTATACGTACTCAAGGGAGAACAACAACAATGTTATTTAAGCAAGAATGATGAACACTGGCTATGGCACAGAAGACTGGAGCATCTTAGCTTCTCTTTGATAAGGAAAGCATGCAAATATTAGGTAGTTCGTGATCTTCCTGACATCAGAATTCCAAAAAATAAAATATGCAAATCATGTCAATTTGGTAAGAAAACGAGAACTAATTTCCGTGAGAAGGAAGGATCAGCTAGCAGGCCACTTGAACTTGTTCACATAGATATATGTGGTCCAACTAGGAAGAGATCACCTCGAGGAGAAGATTATTTCATATTGTTTATTGACGACTTTTCAAGGATGTGTTGGATAGGACTCATGAATTATAAAGATGAAGCTTTCAAAAGTTCAAGTCATTCAAAGCCTTGGTTGAAAACGAATCATATCATAGAATCAAATGCCTCAGATCTGATCGAGGAGGGGAATTTACCTCAGATGATTTTTTCGATTTTTGTGAAGAACATGGAATAAGAAGGGAATTTTCTGCTGCAAGGACTCCTCAGCAAAATGGAGTTGTGGAAAGGATGAACAGAAAAGTTCAACAAATGGCTCGTGCTATGCTTGATGAGTCTGGAACTCCCGCAACCTTTTGGGGTGAATCCACATTTGTCGCTGTTACTATTCTCAACAAGACAAACGTCCGGGTAAATAGCACTCAGACTCCTCATGAACTTTCGTACGGTAAGATGCCCACGGTAAAATACTTCAAAATTTTGGAAGCCAATGCTACATTAAAAGGACTGATGAAAATCTTGGCCAGTTTGAACCTAGAGCAGATGAAGGCATTTTACTTGGCTACTCTCCCCATAGCAGCTTACAAATGTTACAACAAAAGATTTGGTAAAATTGTTGAAAGCATTGACGTAGTGGTTGATGAAGAAGGAAACACTCCTAGGCAGGTAAAATCTCAAGATTTCGAAGAAGACTATCCATCAACATCAAATCAAATTCATGACGAAGAAGAAACCCATGAGGCACCAGAAGAACAGATAAGGATAGAAGAAAAGAATCCATCCAGATATGTTCATAAGAATAATCCAGAATCTCAAATTTTGGGGCAGAAAGAGGCAGGTGTACAAACAAGAACCATTTCAGAAGCTTCAAGCTATCTAGCATTACTCTCCTCCACTGAACCGCAGAACGTAAGAGAGGCTTGCAAAGATGAATGCTAGGTCAAGGCCATGGAAGAAGAACTTGAGCAGATCGAAAAGAATAACACTTGGGAGTTGGTTCCTAGACCAAAAGATAAGAATGTCATAGGTACAAAGTGGATTTTCAAAAATAAACTAAATGAAAATGGGGATGTGGTTAGAAACAAGGCAAGACTTGTTTGTAAAGGATATGTGCAATAAGAAGGAATAGACTTTGAAGAAACTTTTGCTCCAATTGCCAGACTTGAGGCCATAAGAATGTTCCTTGCTCTCTGTAGGTTTCAGAAGTTCAAAGTATTTCAGATGGACGTAAAATCTGCCTTTCTGAATGGAGACTTAAATGAAGAAGTATATATTGAACAACCAGATGGGTTTATTCTTGGAAATGATCCAAAACTTGTATGCAAGCTCAAAAAGGCACTCTATGGCCTCAAACAAGCATCAAGGGTGTGGTATTATCGGTTGGATAAGTACCTCCATCAACAAGGTTTTATAAAAGGATCAACTGATAGCAATCTGTATATAAAAACTGACAATGATAAGTTGTTGATACTTGTTGTGTATGTTGATGATATCATATTTGGTAGCAATGAAGAAGACATGAGTCAAAATTTTTCCTTGGTGATGCAGAAAGAGTTTGAAATGTCCATGCTTGGTGAGCTCACATATTTTCTTGGTTTACAAGTCCAACAAAACAAAGATGGCATTTTTCTATCACAAACCAAATATCTCAAGTAGATCTTGAAGAAATATGGGATGGAGGATTCGAAACCAGTATGTACCCCTATGGTGACAGGATGCAGCCTCAGCGCAAATGATGAATCGGCAGCAGTACATCAACCAACCTATAGATCCATGATTGGTAGTCTGCTCTATCTAACAGGTACCCGAACAGACATTATGCATGAAGTGGGTATAGTTGGAAGGTTTCAGGCAAATCCAAAGGAAACTCATCTTCAGGCAATTAAGAGAATTTTCAAGTATCTTCAAGGAACTCAAAACTATGGCTTATGGTATCCTAGAGGTACAGATCTCATACTTCATGCATACACAGATGCGGATTGGGCAGGAAGCGTGGATGACAGGAAAAGCACTAGTGGTGGTGCATTCTTCATGGATCCTAGATTAGTATCTTGGTTCAGCAAGAAACAAAGCTCTATTGCATTATCTACAGCTGAAGCAGAATATGTAGCTGCTCCATCTTGCTGCACACAACTCCTTTGGATGATGCAAACATTGCAAGATCTTCAAATCACCTGCACTCCACCTATCTCTATTTTCCGTGACAATACAAGTGCAATCGGTATTTCAAAGAACCCTGTCATGCATTCAAAGACTAAGCACATATCGATCAAGTATCATTTTCTCTAAGAACAAGTGCTTGAACAAAAGATCAAATTGGAGTATGTTCCCTCTAAGGAACAAGTTGCTGATATTCTCACCAAACCACTGCCTAGGGAGACCTCTGAATACCTCAGACAAAAGCTAGGGGTAGTTGATGCATCATCTTGTTGTTGAATATTTTCTATTTCAGAGATTGTTGGTTGTACATGAGTTTTATATGGGGTATACGCATGCATATGCTGGTTTATGTGGGTACAGTCAACTGGAAGAAGAGCAAGGATGAAGAGTTCAATATGGGTCTGTCACAGAAAATCTGGCACAGGTTCAGGGGGAGCATATATTCTTCTAATAATGCATTGTTGGCATTATCATAGAAGATCTGGTTCAATTCTTCTGTTGTCTTGATTTCATGAGGAGAAAGTGTAGAAGGAGAACTTGGATACTGATCTGAATAGTGCTTGACAGATGCTGCTGATATTTTGTCTCTATCTTTCTTTTATCAAGCTCATGTAACGGCCTATCCTGGTTGCCCCACTATGCCTGGGATTGATAATGTCATATGCCTATTATATCATGTATCCCACTTGGTTGGGAGTCGTATGTATGAGTCTTTGGTGACAGGAAGGTCAGTTGTGATGTATAAAGTCATATTTCTTTTGTAGAACATCTTCTTACAGATCTTGCCTACATGTCAGGGGGAGCTTGGACAGCACAGCAGAGTAGAGATTTCAACATGTACTTAGGGGGAGCATAACCCTTTGCCCTTGATGTCAAAGGGGGAGAAAAGACTTTGAGTGACTTTGGGTTGCCATCAAGTCCAAAGGGGGAGATTGTTGGAATTATGACACAGGTTTGGCTCGATGGCATAAGTGTTGTCCTTGATGGCAACTTTCTCAAATAGCAGATCACAAGTTCAGGCTCTCAAAATACTAGAAAATGAGATACCTGCAGGTTCCTGTTCACGAAGTTGTGGATGTATGCAGGTGCGTCGAAAAAAAGTTGCGGACATGTACGCAGGTTCTCCGATAAAAAATTGCGGACGTAAAGTACACGCACTTTCATGCAGAGAAAAGCGCGCACGTGGGAAATCTTATGGTTGGTCCATGGTATTTAGTTCGACATTTTTGATCCTATGGTTTTGGTCTATGTTTTTGCATCTAAAGTATTGAACCCAAGTTTTAGGTCCCTAGTATTGGATCTCTATGGTTTTGGACCATGGTTTTGAGTAAGGCCTAGACTATAAAAAGGAAAGGAGATCATTTGGCTTGGGCAACTAATGTGTTGAATATCTTGAGATGAGCAAGATATGAAATATTTGTGATCGGTTGGTGAGTTGGACCTGAATCAAGGAGAAACCTGAGCATTACAATAGGAATCTACTGAGGGGTCGAGATCCCTTTGGCGCATGATCAGATCTATAAATTTGATAATCTGGGGTATAATCGAAGTTTGATAAATTTCTATAACCGCAGGCCCAACTTAGCACAGGCGCGGATACCCGCAGGCTCGACACATCGCAGGCGCGGATACCCGCAGGCTCGACACATCGCAGGCGCGGATACCCGCAGGCTCGTCACAGCACAAGTTCGGATACCTGCAGGTTCAACACAGAAGAGGTGCGGATACTCGCAGCCCCGACAAAGTGAAAGTGCATATACTGCAGGTTCGACATAGAGGAGGTGTGGATACCCACAGGGTAAAGAAGGGAATACTGCGGACGTACGTAGGTTTCTATTGGTGAAGTTGCAGACTTTTTCCTTGAAATATATTTTAGCTGCTTTTATCTATTTCTATAGTGTTCAGGGGTCTGAATTGGTGTCTGGTTATTGGTACTGTGTTCTGAGATGTTATTGATTCAGTTTTTGTACAAGGAAGTTGGTTGATTGCAGATCTATTTGATGTTTGATTGATATTCATGGATCCAGTTTGAAAATTTATGAAATGTGGTCCCTGGAAGAAAAGAGAAGTCCTCTGTAGGTCAGCACCTACGTACAAGTACCTCAGCTAGTGCAAGAGCTAAGGGGGTTGTAGCTCCCTTCCAGAAGAGTCTGGAGAATGAGGGAAGGTTGTAGCCTTCTGCAGGTTGAAGCCTGCATGCTGGTATAAGACTGCACCAGTACAGAATCATTGTAAAAGGAAGTTTCTAATTGAAAGAAGAGAGAGACATATTGAAGCAGGTGGTTTTCACCCACATTGGGTTTCCACCTTATATCTTGTGTTCCTTTGTGTGATTGTCTGCTCTCCTTTTCTATTCCTGCTTACTGTTATATGGTTCTGACACACAGATTAATGATCAATATCTGAAGAATAAATTAAATTATAAGTCGAGAAGGTATACACAAATTTCATTAGTCAAATCTGCTAATCTTTATATAAGCTGAAGAAGAATTTGATAATACTGATTCACCCCCCCCCCCCCTCTCAGTATTATTTTCAACATCTATTCTACCTTTCAGGTGACCTCCGTTGCATGTACAAATTTGAATGAGCTTCCAAATTCTCCCTCGCATCCTGCACCAAACTATAAGCTTCCCTAGTTATCTTTCTCCCTTCTCTGGATGGTTTTGCTTGAGTGGATGTCTCAACTCTTCCTCCTCTCTGTTCCTCCATTTGTGGATGCTCCACAACTTCCTAAAGCTCCTCTTGAGGCTCCTCTTCTAGTGGGATTTGAAGCTCCCTCTCAAGAGAGAATCACAATGCTCTCTCCTCATCAAACTTTACATCCCTTCGCACAACTGTCATTCGAAAGGAAGGTAAGTACACTTGGTAATTGTCTGGAATTTCATTGTAACCCGCAAAAACTCCCAACTCTATTGTCAGCTCAAGTTTCTTCCATGAATATTTGGAGACATGTTAATAAACAAAGGCTCCATAATTTCTAAAAAGAGACACATCCAGATTTCTCCCTGAGAAGGCCTCCTTCGATGTAATCATACCAAGAATCGGATGGGGGTTCTAGTTTCGCAAGTAGATTGTTGTGTTACATGCCTCGTCCCACAAATGTCGTGGTAGGCCTTGGTCATGTAACACAAATCTCACAGCTCACACAATGTTGTGATTCTTTCTCTCGGCTACCTAATTCTGTTGTGGCTTATGGGGAGACGTTAATTCTTTTTTAATTCCTTATTTCACACAAAATTCCTTGAATTCATTCAAAGAATAATCACCACAATTATGGCTTCTATGAGGCTTCACCTTCTTTTCGGTCTATTTCTCAAATAGTGCCTTAAATTCAACAAATTTTGAGAATGTCTCATCCTTCTTCTGTGTGAAGAAGATCCAGCACTTTCTTGAAAAATCATCAATCAAAATAACATAGTAATTATGTTTGAGAGTGGAGGCTATCTAGAAGGTTCTACAAACATCATAGTGGACTCTCTCCAAGACTACATTTAATTTTCTATCTCGATCATGTAATGTGGATTTTACATACTTCCCCAAGGTACAAACCTTGCAGACATCATGTTGCAAAATTGATCCTTTAGGGAGGCCAGTGGCTATTTGTTGCATAATTTTAAGGGCACCATGGTGAAAATGGCCTAATCTTCTATGCCAGAATTCACCGACATTGCAACTTTGCACCTTTTCTACCTTACTTCTTAATGCAACAAAATCTTCCACATCAAGTGTATATAGGTTATTCACATGAACCCCAATTTGTTTCACCTGGCCAGTAGCTATGTGTCTTAGAAAGGCTTTCCCTTTACTGAAGATCACATCATAGCCACGGTCTTCCAGAATTTCTACAAAGATAAGGTTCTTCTTTAGGCCTGGTACAAACATGACATCCTTGAGGAGAAAACGGGATCCCGACTCCCTCTTAAAGGTTACTATACCAATCCTAGTAGCATTGTACCTTTTGTTGTCCCCAAGCTAAATATGCATTTCGAGGTATTTCTCATCCATGTCACTGAAAAACTCTCTACGCCCTCTGATGTGGAACAAGGCACAAGAATCCAAGTACCACACAGTCCATCATATCTTTGTCCATGCATGTGCTCAAGGTGAAGTCTAACTCGAACTATGAAGCCATTGCTTCATGTTGAGAATGCAACAAGATGATGGATCTTAATGGAAAGAAGTCGCCTTCACTAAATGGGCCCGTGGGCTATTTTTGGTGCAAAGTCTATTTTTAGACTATGTCTATTTTTAGACATATGGATCATGGTCTATGAGTTGCAGGATGCTATTTGTGGATGATTGGTCATGTTGGTAAAAATATATGGACTTCTACTTTTAGACATATGGGCAGTTTCTATTTTTAGACTGCCAGGCTAAAAATAGAACAATCGAATATTAATAGCTCATAATAATATTTGGACTATAAACATTATCTTATCCTCTTGGAGCACTTCAGTTTGAGCTAGAGATGTGGCACATGCAGCTGTTAGAAGGAAATACACTTTTCTTGTGGGTCAGTTGAGCTATTGCATGCAGGACTTCAGTTAGAACTCATGTGGTTGAGTTTCGGTGGAGTTGATTGTGGAGTTGATGGAGTTGTGTTCAATTTGACTTGGTTAAACTAGTTGTATTTAGTCTAACTGCAAATACAGTAGTGATGAGTGATGTGAATTAATTGTTATATTAATTCACTAATTATTAACTCATAGAGCAACTAAAGAATACATTAGGTAACTCAGTGCATGGATAGTCAGTGGAGACAGGTGTTAGAGGTTGAGATTGCTATCAATTGTGACTATAGTTATGCATGAGATCTTGCAAAATCAGTGGGATTGAGTAATTCCAATGAGGATTGCATGGTGCAGCCAAGGAAATACGAGTTTGCTTCAACCATTCATTATTATTCTCTTGCAGGCTTGCACAGAGGAGGCAGGCAGACAGTGGAGGAGATTTGAGGCATCATATCTGAGCTAGTTTGTGTGTAACAGGTGGAGATAGTACTAAGTACTTGTGAGGAGTATTGTACTATGTATTGTTACATGTTCTCCATCAATATAATATACAGATAGTGTGGGGTTTTTAGCTGTATGCTTTCCCCAGGTTACATACTGTGTTAATGTGTGCATGCGATTGATGTTTCATTAATTTTAATGCTGCTAAATTGATGATCAATGTAGAGGAGATTATGTATTGTGCATGTACTCCACAATAGTGTATAATTGGGATAATCTCTATGAATAAGTGCCATATTATTCAAAATTTCTACATGGTATCAGAGCAGTTGATCATCAGATCTATTATTCAGAAAGTGTTTACTTTTTATTTCTTTAGGCAAAATCTGTAATCGGGCTAGGTAGCCTCTGGATTCATCCTTCCTTTGGAAGGTGAGATATCCGGTAAAAGCCCATACAGTCAATATCTGTACAAGAAATACTTTGTTCTCATGAATTTTAGATCAAAGGAAGTTGAGTTTTGAGCTGGTGGAATTCAAATTTGCAGCAGTGTTTTCTTGGTGTCAACGTTGCAATGTCTTTCAATGGATTATAATTGGAGTATGCTCTTGAGGGTAGCTTGACCTATATTGCATGGAAGGATAGGATGGAGGTGGTGTTAGATGATAATGGACTGAAGGAGTTCATAGAGGCTGAGGTCCCAAAGCCTACTGATGCTGCCAAAGCTGAGGTTTGGCAAAAGAAGATAGCAAAGTGTCGAAGGATTCTGTTGGAGGGTGTGAAGGATCACATTGTTTCCAGCCTGCATGGAAAGGCTTATCCATACCTGATGTGGAAAGCGTTGACAGATCTATTGCAAAGCAAGAGCAATCGGAGGAAGCTGGCGCTCAAGGATAAACTCAGAAACATTAAATGCGAGAAGGGAGACAATATGCCCAAGTATCTCACGAAGTTCACTCAGTGCAGATATGAGCTGGGAAGTGTGGGGGTGACTGTCGATGATGAGGACTTGCTGAGCTTGGCTCTCCTTGGTCTTCTAAAGAGTTGGCATTCCTATCAGGACTCTGTCAATGGTCAGGAGAAACTACGAGGATGGGAGAGACTTTGGTCAGAAATTGTGCAAGAGGAGATCAGGCGGAATACCAGGGACAGATCTTCATCAAAGGCACCTGATGAAGAAAATTGCGCTTTGGCTACCAAAGCGAAGAAGGGGAAGAATAGAAAGCTTCTCATTCCAATGCGAAAGGCAAGAAGCACGACATTTCCAAGGTGAAGTGCTTTCACTGTCACCAGCACGGACACTATGCCACTAATTGTCCGCAGAAGAAGAAGAACAAGCAAGCTGCTGGATCTGCAGTAGGAGAGGCCTTAGCCTCGTAATTTGAGCTTGATTTTTCATTGATTGCATGCTTGGTATCAAGTGTGATGGGATTGGTATGGTTCTTGGATAGTGGTGCGTCTTTTCACATGACAGGAGATCGAGATTTGTTTTCTGATCTAGAGGAGAAAGATCTTGGAGTGCACATCGAGATGGGCGATGATGGTAGATACAATGCGACCGGTATCGGTACCATTTCCTTTGAGAGGGATTCTGGTAAGCCCTTCGTATTAAAGGAAGTGATGCATGTTCCAGGATTGAAGAAGAATCTTATCTCTGTGGTGATGTTAGAAGACAAGGGATATGATGTTTTTTTCAGCGATGGAAGGCTTTCTTGCGCAGTAAGACAAGTAGAGAAACCCGGAAGATAGGGATTCGAGTGAGGAACCTTTATTAGTTACATGTAGATGGTTGCGCAACAATGGCATGCAAGACAGAAGGATTGGTGAGCTAGGATGATGGCGAGCTGTGGCACAGGAGATTGGGTCACCTTCACCATGGAGCCTTGAAGATACTGCGGCAAATTACTACAGGGCTTCCTAAAGGCACTGTTGCGCAGTCAGATCAGTGCAAGGGGTGTACTTTGGGAAAGTTTGTGAAAGCCACATTTCACGAGAAGGATAGTCGCACCACGAAGATCCTTGAGAGAATTCACACAGATGTGTGTGGACATTTCTCAGTAGCTTCGACAGCAAAGCACAGGTATTATGTGATCTTTGTTGATGATTTCTCTCTAAAGTGTTGGATCTTCTTCATGCAGAAGAAGAGAGAGACATACTCAAAGTTTTGTGAGTTCAAAGCACTAGTCGAGAAGGAGTCGGGGAAGAAGGTGAAGGCTCTTAGGAGCGAAAATGGTGGTGAATACATCTCTGGTGATTTCAAGAACTTTTGCAGTGCAAAAGGGATTCGAAGAGAGCTCATAGCTCCCCATAACCCACAGCAGAATGGGGTTGCTGAGCAGAAGAACAGAATGATCGTGGGTGTTTCACGGGCAAAGTTGCATGATCAGAGCCTACCCCTTCACTTGTGGGCAGAAGCATGCAATACAGCAGTATATGTGCAGAACCATTTTCCTCACAGGATACTTGGCATGAGTACACCCGAGGAGGCTTATTCTGGTAAGAGGCTTGATATTTCTCATTTGAGGATTTTTGGTTCTAACATTTACATGCATGTGATGAAGGATGCCAGGAAGAAGCTAGAGCCGACCGTAGAGGTTGTGATATTTTTGGGGTACACTGATACGCCCCACAACTATCGTGTGTATTTTCCAGACAGTGGCAAGACTGTTGTGTGACGGGATATAAAATTTCAGGAGGAGAAAGCCATGAAGTGTTCACTTGAGAGGGAGCCACACTTGCATGCAGATGAGGAGCTATTAGTTCCTAAGGATGAGCTTCAGGACATGGATCAGCCACAGGATGAAGTTCATGGAGTGGAAGAGACCACTCATGCAGCGCCAACCATCAGAGGGTGAAAGCGCTTAACAGAAGCTGAGCGACTGGCTCAAGATGCAGAGAAGGTTGTAGGACCACCTACAGCTCAACGTAAATAGAGACAGTCACCCGATCGGTACACTGGATACATGGCTCTTGTGAGCAAATGTGTTGTGACTGAGCCATCCTCTTTTGAGGAAGTTGTGGAGGACCCCGCATTGGTAGATGCCATGGTGGAAGAGTATGATTCGATTGTCAGAAATAGTGCATGGGAGATTGTCCCAAGACCGGAAGGGAAATCAATGGTGGGTTCGAGATGGATCTACAAAGTTAAGCAGGCAGCTGACGGGAGTGTGGAGAAGTACAAGGCAAGATTTGTTGCCCGAGTCTTTTCACAGATAGAGGGGATCGATTATGAGGAGACCTTTGCACCTATCGCAAAGTATTCTTCCATACGGACGATTCTTGCTCTCTCAGCGCAGATGGGGTGGCACATTCATCAGATGGATGTGAAGACTGCGTTCCTCAATGGAGTCATTAAGGAGGAGGTGTACATAGAGAAGCCCAAAGGTTTCGAGATCTTCAGCAGCGAGTTGCATGTGTGCAGGCTCAAGAGAGCGCTGTATGAGTTGAAACAAGCACCACGTGCTTGGTACACACGGATAGATAGTTATTTCACCGGACTTGGATTCTCCAAGAGTGAGGCGGATCCTAACCTATACCAGATCGTGGTGGAGGGTAAGTTGCTTATCATTGTACTTTATGTAGATGATTTGATTCTAACAGGTGATGAGTTGTTGATACTTTCATGCAAGGATGATCTTGCTAAGGAGTTTGAGATGAAGGACTTGGGCCTCCTTCATTATTTCCTGGGATTGGAAATTGGGCAGTGCAATGACGGACTATTTGTTTCTCAGGGTAAGTATGCTTGGGAGATACTGGAGAAGTTCAACATGCATGGCTGCAAGCCTGTTGATACACCTCTTCCTAGAGGTTGGAGGAAGGAGGATGCTACTTCAGCAGAAGTAGTGGATGCCACTGTTTATAGATAGTTGGTGGGGTTGCTTATGTATCTAGTCAATACATGACCTGATATATGCTATGCTGTTAACCAGCTTTCACAAGCTATGGTTAAGCCAACCAAGCTCTTCTGGAAGGTAGGAAAGCATGTATTGCGTTATCTCATAGGCACATCTTGATATGGTTTGTGGTACAAACAGGAGGATGACGGGAAGCTATGTGGCTTCACGGATGCAGATTGGGCAGGGAGCCCAACGGACAGAAAGAGCACATCTGAAGGGGTCTTCAGTATCAGGTCGACAATAGTTTCTTGGTACAGCAGGAAGCAGAGATCCGTGGCACTCAGTTCAGCAGAGGTCAAGTATATGACATCAAGTTTGGTTGCATGCGAGGCTATATGGATGAGGAAGATCCTGGTCAGGTTGTTCGGTTCATACTTGGAGCTTACTGTGATTTACTGTGATAATCAGAGTTGCATTAAACTATCGGCTAATCCAGTATTTCATGATAGATCTAAGCACATTGACATCAGGTACCATCATATCAAAGATTGTGTGCAGCGGAGAATCATGTTACTTTCATACATTCCAACGGAGGATCAGGATGCTAATATATTGACGAAGGTGCTCACCAGGAGCAAATTCGAATACCATCGAGGCAGGATAGGGGTTGCTGATAATCCATATCTTGTTAAGAATGCAACAAGATGATGGAGCTTAGTGGAAAGAAGTCGCCTTCACTAAGTGGGCCTGCAAGCTATTTTTGGCGCAAAGTCTATTTTTAGACTATGTCTATTTTTAGACATATGGATCATGGTCTATGAGTTGCAGGATGATTGGTCATGTTGGTAAAAATAGATGGACTTCTATTTTTAGACATATGGGCATTTCTATTTTTAGACTACCAGGCTAAAAATAGAACAATTCAATATTATTAGCTCATAATAATATTTGGACTATAAACATTATCTTATCCTCTTAGAGCACTTTAGTTTGAGCTACAGATGTGGCACATGCCGCTGTCAGAAGGAAATACGCTTTTCTTGTGGGTCAGTTGAGCTATTGCATGCAGGACTTTAGTTAGAACTCATGTGGTTGAGTTTCGGTGGAGTTGATTTTGGAGTAGAGAGAGTTGTGTTCAATTTGACTTGGTTAAACTAGTTGTATTTAGTCTAACTGCAAATACACTAGTGATGAGTAATGTGAATTAATTGTTAAATTAATTCACTAATTATTAACTCATAAAGCAACTAAAGAATACATCAGTTAACTGAGTGCATGGACAGTTCAGTGGAGACAGGTGTTAGAGGTTGAGATTGCTATCAGTTGTGACTATAGTTGTGCATGAGATCTTACACAATCAGTGGGATTGAGTAATGCCAATGAGGATTGCATGGTTCAGCCAAACAAAAATGATTTTTCTTCAACCATTCATCATTATTCTCTTGCAGGATTGCATAGTGGAGGCAGGCAGACAGTGGAGGAGATTTGAGGCATCAGATCTGAGCTAGTTTGTGTGTAACAGGTGGAGATAGTACTGAGTACTTGTGAGGAGTATTGTACTATGTATTGTTACATGTTCTCAATCAATATAATATATAGATAGTGTGGGGTTTTCAGCTGTATGCTTCCCCAGGTTACATATTGTGTTAATGTGTGCATGCGATTGATGTTTCATTGATTTTAATGTTGCTAAATTGATGATCAACGTAGAGGAGATTAAGTATTGTGCATGTATTCCACAATAGTGTATAATCGGGATAATCTCTGTGAATAAGTGTCATATTATTCAAAATTTCTACACTTCAGGTGTTCCTCCTCCTGATTTCTTCTTGCTAGAATTTTTATGTGGACACTTTGTAGCATAATTCTCAAACTCATGACAATCGAATAATTTTATTTTGGACAAGACTTTCTTCTTTCCCCCTTGGCTAGAATCTCTTTTGGTTTTAGATTTCTTCCCTTTTTCCTTCTTTCCCTTTCCAACCAATGAAAAATTTTCAATATCCTCTCCCTTGAATGAACTTCCATCTCTGGTATCTCACCTGATTTCATCTTGTACCAAATTGGACCATAAGCATTCCCAATTTGGTAATTTTTCACCCTTGTTCACCGAGTCATGACATCTATGCCATATTTCGGGAAGGCCTATAAGAGCTAGGCTAACCAGGTCTTAGAAACATTCACATCAACCCCTCCAAGCTCATCTTGAACTTGTCTAAATCTGGTGAGATACTACAGAATAGTATCATTCTCCTACATCTTAATGCTTCAAATTTTTTCTTTGAGGGATAATTTTCTATGGTCATTTTTATTCTTGAATAGCTCAGTCAGTGCCTTCGACAATGTGAAAGGAGTTTATTTTTTATGGATATTTGAGACAATGTGGTTTCTCACTCTTTTTGGCATTATGGTGTGCATGGTTCTAGCTAGCTGATGTTGGCATTGGTTCATGATGGCTTCCATCTCATGTCGGCATTGATGTCAACCCTATGTAGCCTAGCTGATGTGTGATGCCGTCCTGGTAGCATGGTTGCAACTGCTTAATTTGGAAATGATATTATTGCGTTGGAATTGATGTTAACCTTGTGATTTCAACCTATCATGGTCAGTAGATTGTACTATGGTGATCATGGAGGTGTTTCCTTGTGTTGGAATGTACATTGATTGGAGGCATTGGAGATGAAATGTTATAGTGACGGTTTGGCCTCCTGATGATGATGGTGATTGTGTTGAGATGCTACAATGATGTACACAGGCGTTGAAACTTGTATAGATGTCGAAGGAGAGTAGAGGACCTATTGGTACTCATGCCAAATTTTGTTTGTTGGTCTTTTAGGTCAAATTGGAAGTGACACTTGGGAGACTTTTTTGATCCATTGTTTAATGTGTTAATGAGCTTGACTAAGGCTTAGCGTCTTGTAGATGAGTTGGAGAAGCTGATCAATTAACTACCAAAGGTTATGAGCTAAGTTTTGATGTTTTTCCTTAGGTTTTTCCCCAACCACTGGCATCCAAGCCTATGGGAGTAGTTGAAAGGCTCCAACCACTAGCAAACAAAAATATGGGAGCGTTTACAACCCAGAGTAGCAAGAGTTGCCCATGCAGTTGGGCCTTTTCATGGGAATTTCTATAAACTCCTCACACAAATAATATTTCATTTGGAATGGAAATTCCCAGCAACTTTTAGATTAAGTTTTATGGTCGATAATGGTTTTAAAAGGTCCTCCAATGATGTGAACACCTTTAGTGCACAAGTAATGGTGATAGTGGATTGATTTTGCAACTTTGTGCACTCTTGATCCCATTCCTATGATGAATTTCATTGAACACATTTTATATACATCCTTTTGGAGATGAGTGATGGTTGATGGTGTGTGTATGTGAGGAAAAGAAGGTTATATAGTGTGAGTATGCTTCAGACCTATTGTTGACATAGATGCTTCAGTGTATGAGTGTAAATGGAAGAAGAATGAGAAAATCTACTTTATGAAGCATAGTATTGATTCAAAACTTCAGATCGCAGAACATAGAAGAAGAGAATTGTAGCAAAGGTGTTCGTAGTGATAGAGATCTTGGTATATCTCCATATTTGAGATTCTCACATTTATTTTTTGTAGGAGTTGTTGATGCATTTGGAACATAGCCATTGTGTTTTATGTTGTTGATTATATTATGCAAAATTCATATTTTGGTGTGTGGGTTTGTTATTATGGCTGAGTATGAGTTTTATTTTAGCTATTGGTGATAGTATTATTTAGATTTGATGCATGCATTGTGGCTACTATTTTGCTAGAGTAGAGAGCATATTTTTCATGTTATTTTGATTTAATGAGATTGTCTTGCTACTGGAGATCATATTGTAAATTTTAATCAAGCTGAGTAGATAATCTTTCCATCTAGTATGAAAATAGATGAAATGAGGTTCGCGCAGAGTAAAGGAGTAGTGAATTCATGGGTGTGGAGTAGAAATATCGAAGCATCAGTGAAAGGAACAATTTATCAATCCAGTGGTAGTTGGATAGTGCAATTATAGTTGGGTGAAGATTGTTGATCATGGTCGCTTTTAGTAGATGGTGGTTCATTGATCTGTATGAGAACATAATTTTCTGTAATGATCAGTAGAATCGAGTCTCATATCTTATGGGAGTCAGCTGATTGTATATCAGATCGAGTCTTCTAGCTGATGAGAGTCATCATTCTATGGAAAACACACATTTTTCTTAATAGAAGATTCAGAGAAGTGCAGCAGTGGTGAGCACTAGTATTGCATAAATAATTCTACAACTCCTGGGCTTCCTACTTTACTTTTATCAACCTGGTAGTTCGTAACAAACTTGGAAGCGATGGTGTTGTATGCACAAGTACTAATTCTTACTGCAAGCTGTAACTTGGTCAGCTGGTGCAAGATCACTAGGAGCTCAAACCAACTGCTATGGATTCTAGAAGAAGCTCTATATGTGATGAAAGAAAGGAAAGCTTACTCTACATAGGCTACTCTACTTGTAGAAAGGAAAATAAGACTAGAATGTAAAGTAAACCTAGCAAACCCTACTTAACCAACTAATCCTACTTTCGCAGAAAGAGAGATGAAAAACCATGAAATGAATGCCATTACCTACTCAGGAAGTAAACAACATCTACTCAAGCTATTTCTAGAACTAAATAAGAAAAAAACATCTTTTTGGATTTTTATGTATTTTTATGTGAAATTGTCATGCATGTAATTTATTTGATTATGAATGTGACAGTGATTAGGTGGCGATGGAGGGCGGTTTTGGGACTTGAGAAGATGTATGATGGTGTGGATTGGTCCTAGGAGGTTTCAGGTTGCCTTCTGGAGGCTTTTCCTGCAATTGGACTTCAAAAAGAAGCCTACAGGAAAATATACAGGAGGTTGCAGGGGATCTACAAGAGGTCTACAGGAGGATGCCGAGAGCAGTTTTGAAGGTTTTGAAGTTGTGAGAGTGGGTGGAAAGGGTAACTAAAGGCTGGGATGATGTGTTAAGGCACCTAAGGGTCACCAAGTATTGCTAGGAGAGGAAAATATGGTCAGGAGAGAGGAAGAAATCCTATGGAAAAATGCAGAAAACTAAGGCAGATTTGAGGTGAACTTTGGACAGCCTGTAGGGCATAGATCAGGGAGAGAATGTGATGGTTGGTAGGTTGAATTGCTGTGAGAAGATATTTGCTACAAAAGGACTTGAGAATCAAACAAGGAGACCAAGCAAGCAAGGAAACTAAGTACATCAAAAAAACAAAATTTGGATCAAGCTAATCTAGATTATGAGCTGTGGAAAGAAGTACTAAAAAATGCTATAATGAGAGAAAGCATGGAAGGAAACTTATTGCAAGATAGAAATGAGCATGGTGAAAGATATCTAAAGCAAATCATTAACCTTCTAACAAACTGCAACACTAGAAATCCTATGGAGAAGGCAAATCTGTGTTTTTGTGGTAGCAAGAGGGTCTTGGCCTCAGTTCATGGTCCCAAAGGGAGGAAAGGAGGCCAAGGCTCTGTTGATTGCCTTTTATATCTGATTTATATCACTGTTCAACCTGCTATGGAAAACTCAAATGGAAACAACCTTCTAAATCACCAAAAGCAACCTATTCTTAACCAAGAAATAAATTCATCTAACAGCAACTAATTCATAAACTGAAACAAAGCATAGAAATACAAACAAGAGGAGCTTGGCTGCTTGGATTGGGCCCTAACCCAAGAGCTTCAGCCCTCTAAGGTAACTCAGTGCTAGCTCAAAAAGGAACTCATCTTTATTATCAAAATAATAAGAGGATTACATAAAACTATCAACAAAATTAAGCTCGAAGTTGAGCAGAGCAAAGCTGCAAAAAAAATTCAAAAATTTGACTAACTTCCTAATGAGGCCCTAGGCCTTCCTACTTATACAATTGAAGCTCCCAATAGCTTCCTTGAAATTAGGGAGGCTTGGCTCCCAACGCTCGAGATAAACATAAGTTATCCTCCACTTGCTCGGCTACCTCCTAGTGCATTGATTTGGTTGTTTGTGCTCCGAGCTGCATGAAGGAGAATTCGAAGTGGGGAGTCATAAATGAGGGGGATACCCTCCTATAAATCCTCTCCTTTGTCCACTTCGAATTATTGCTACAAATTTTCCATTACATCTTTGACTTTGTCTTCAAAATTCAACAAAAATCTGCATTAAACACATATTAGACTCCATGGCAACATAACCAACCCAACTCACTCCATAACCATAAATATAATAAAAAAACATGCAATAAGCTAAGAGAATGGTTGATTAAACTATGTTAGGAGGCAAAATGAGCCCATATAATTACCCATTTATGGGGCTCATCATCACCTCCCTACTAAAGGTGTTTCTCATCCTCTTAGCAACTCAGTTCATCTCCTCATCTTTGATGGCCCTGATGGCCTCCCTAACATCCCATGCTTCTGATGTGAGATCCTCTTCTCTATCATGGAATCCTGCCTTTCTGTCCACCTCTTCCCACCATTGTTGCTCTTCTTCCTCTTTTTTTCCTTCTAGCATGCCTAGTAGCAGTGGGGGACTCAATTTGAGGCCAATCCAATTGACCTTCAAATTCTACATAGAGCGCTTGTACAGTGGCACTCTCCTTAATGCTTCTTTCATCCTTGTTGGGGAGTGATACTCCCTGATCTGCAAACTGTGTGGTAGGGTGTTCCATCTCCTCATACAAGCATGAATATCCTCAAAATGTTCAATGGCTTCAGCCTGATCATTAATATACGTAGGGGCGATTTGGGGATTATTTGCAAGCAGCTAGTGTGTGCTAATGAAATCCATGGCATCTAATGGCTTAGCTCTAATCATTAAGGGATCATTCTGCTCCTTTATCATCAACTTTCTTATTTATGTTGGCCTTAACTCCTCATGATTCATCCAGGATGCCATGGCCAATAGTTGTAGGTCCCCTAGCCTAGCATTGGGGTCCCACACATTCATGTCGGTGAGGGCCATGTTATGCAAATAGAACTCTGCGATTTTTTCCTTGTCTTCTGATCAACTTTGGTCACATAGGTCCATAGACTATCTGTAATCTTGGAAAGGCATTGTGCCTCTCTGTGCCAAAATATTTATCTAAAACTGCAGCCATTGATCCTTGAGGTATAATCCATATGATTTTGCTGGTGTTCTGCATTGCAGTGCCTCCATGGACCAGTTGGCCATGCATTCTAGTTGTGTCTCCCTCTCTTGCAGCTATCTTCTAAGTAATGCATTTTTTGTTTCCAAGTGTGTTCTTGTGATTGCCTCTCTGTTTGCTCATTTCTCTAAGCTTGTTCTCCATGTGGCCAATATCCTCTACTCCCTTGGATTTGGTGATTTGCATCCACCTATGGCTCCTTATTCTTTCTTTCTCCAACTCAAAGAAAAGTGGGATTTCAAATTTCTATGGAATGATTCTTCCCCCCTCAAGAATATTGTAGTCAGAGCCGAAACTAGGCTGGGGGTCAGGTTCTTGAGCCTCTGTTGCTTCCTCCTTCCCCTGTGACTATCCTTCTAGTATTTTTCCAAGTTTTCAATCTCCTGTAGTCTTGATAGGGTCTCCTGTAGAATAGTTTGTGCCTCCTCTAGAACTGTTTTTGAGTCCTCTAGTTTCACTCTTTCCTTCTAGGTGGAAGATCTAGGAGTCCCTCTTTCATATGTGAACCGTCAAAGGGGAGATTCCTCCCCTTTGACAGTGGGTGAATCTTCAATTACAATGGGCACTTTAGAAGAAGGCTAGGGTTTCCCTTGTTTGATCCTTGTGCTCTTTCTAGCCCTGAAATACATTGAGGTCTTCCTCTTCCTCTTTTGTTTTGGTTTAATTGTGGTGCTCAGGGCAGTGAGAGTAGCTTCTACCTCTCTTTCTAGGGTCTCAGGAGACACCTCTATTTTTTCTACCCCTTTTGCCCCTCCTTCTGTCTTTTTCTCTATCTCTGCTTGTTTTGTTTCCTCTTGTTCTATTTTGGTTTCTTCCTCGTTTGTTTTTGTTTCTTCCTTCTCCCCTTCTTGTTCCTCAGTTTCTCCCCCTTCTCCCCCTTGTTGCTTCTCCTCCCCACTATCAGAAGGACTAATATCATGTGTGAGAGCTTTTATGTCATCTTCTGCTGTCATGTTTCGGAAAATCTCCCATGCTATGGGGGTTGTGAAGGTATGGAGGGCTTCTTCCACTAACATTTTAATTAACCCATGGTGAGCCATCTGATCTAGACCTCCTGCCTTCAACTTAATGCTAGAGTCTATGAGGGACTGCAGGAGAAAATAGGGGATGCTGAGTTTCTGGGGTGTTGGAGTGTCCATGCCATATCTTAGCTCATGGAGAAGTCTAAAATGGTAGCCATAGACTATGCTATACCTGCCTTCACAGGAAATATATTTGATGATTTGGTAACTGACCTCATCCCAAGGGTAGGGTATGCTTGTCCTTCTAATGCCACTTTTGTCTTCTACAGGATGTTCATTGTTTTGGAAGAAGTTTTTCTTGGCAAACTGTCCAATTGGCTTTTCATCTTTGCTCCAAGGTAATCCAAGAGGAAGGGTGGTAACCCTACTAATAAATTCTAGGGTGATTTCCATGGAGATACCTCTAAAAGTAATAGTGGCATGGGTCCTTGAGTGAGGGACTAAAGAAATGGAAAATTCCTGAGCAACTTCTTCATCAAACACTCAGAATTTCTCAAAAAATGGCATCCAATTTGCTCTGGTGAATATGGCTACTACCTAGGGATGTTCATGGAGCCTGGTTGAATTTGTGGGCTCCTTCCTCATGAATCCCCCTGTCATTTTTCTTATACCCCTTTTGAACACCAAATGATGGGGACAGGAATTTTGTAGAAAATAGGAAAATAGAGAAAAACTATGTTTTTTTTTTTAAGAAAACAAGCAGAAACTTTTTATGTAATTACTCTTCTTCTATGGACTCAATTCCTCCTTAAAATTATATCATTCCTTGCACATATTGATAATCAAGGTGGGTATGCATAGAACCTACCTCCTTAAGCCAGAAATCAAGCAAAAACCCTGTGTTTTCTCCTTAAAAACAACTTATTGCCCCTCCTGTAGAACTGCCTATAGGTGCTCCTCTAGAACCTGTAAGTGCCCCTGTAGAACGCCAATAGCAGGAGGATGGATCAAAGTGATAGAGAACGATGGTTTCGAGTCTATGGGGGTGATAAAGAGCTTTTTGTAGCTAAGTGGACGAGGATGAAATGAAAGAAAAGGTGGTGAAGGAGTTTCGAGGAGGAGTACTTATTTCTTCTTTTAGATATTTCCGGTGAGGGGGTGAGCTGGAAAAAAATGTACGTTGCCATATTTGGACCATTGGTCCCCACTCACCTTGTCATCATGCTTTCTTCCCGCAATCACCTCCCATCATTGCATCAGAGTTTGCAAACCCTCCACTACCTGTCCTTGGGATTTTTCTCTGAGTTTGACTACATGCATGTGTGGTGGCAACTTCGGATGAGCGCAGTCAACTAGATGAGGGTGGCCAGTTAACTGGCCACCTTTTCTCGTTCAACCCTAACCATCTCATTCGGTTATTCATATTTTTAAATTACACCAATGCAACAGAGGAGCAGGTTAATATCTTACCTGTGAGTCAAATGTATGTGATGTGAGGCATTTTGGCTCCTTTTGCTGCTACATGCTTGTATTTCCTTTGTTGCATGCATGTATTTCCTTTACTACATGCTCTCTGCTTTCTGATGTGTGGCTGGTTGTTTTGTGCAGGTATCCTCTGGATGGAACTAGCTTCACATGTCTCCTTCAATCCCATGGTTGCACTTCTTTTGCTATTGTGGCTTGATTTTAATGGGATCATCTGCTACAGGAATTCCTAAAGGAGCTCCAGTAGCTTCTTCTCCCTTTAAAATTTTACCTGATTTTTGTGTTGGGAGTGGTGAGGATGATGCCAAAGATGTGATGGAGATGGAGAGGTACTTAGTAAGCTGTAGGCGAGATTTGAGGTTTTGCTCCCTTCATTTTTTGTTTTTTTTCTAAAAACTGGTTTCTGTGTTTCCCTGTGACAGGAAGGAAAAAAATGATGATGATGATGTGATGCAGGTGTGGGATGTATGGAAAGGAGGGTGGATAGCTGTAGGAGGGATTACATGCTCTTCATGAAGCTTCCTAGTGCCTAAGTACTACTTTTGGAACCATTTCTAGCTCTCCGTGATTTCTACAAGAGCCTCCTATATAAAACATAGGGCCTCGTATAGAACACAGAGTTTCTGAAAAAAGAACACAGTGGGGTGGAAGAAAGGTCAGAAATGATGGAGAAGAGTGTGGAGGAGATGAAATAGGCTTTGTGGCATCTTCTCTTGCTCCCTGTGGTCCTCCTGCAACCTGCAATGCACATTAAAATTCAATTTTCTTTTTCTTATTTTCTCTATTGTTTTTCCTTTTTTTGAAAGACAACTAGGGCGCCTCAAGGAGGTTTTCAGTCTAATTGCCTGCCTTGGGTGCCTCCAAGGGAGGTTTTCACCCAGGGATATATTGAAGCCCAAAAAATCGGGTCTACGACAAGGGGGATACCCACCCGGTCCAGACCTTGGTTAGCAGCTCCTTTTCCATTTGGTATAGTGGGTCCGACTGGGGATATGGGACCAGTTTCCCAATTTATGTGTGTGTGTGTGTGTGTGTGTTTGAGAATTGATATTTCCTTTCTAATAATTTCTAAGTAAAATGTTTTTATTATAAGACTAATTTAATAACATGCAATTATATTCTAATGAACAGAAAATATCTAATTCTAAAACTAACCTGGGATTTAATCTTTCAATTATGCGATCTAAAATAGTTTCTACAGCAATTGGTAATAAAGATAATTCAATTGCTATAATAAAAGAATTCAATAAAGATGAACTATTTCGTATAAAAAGTTAGCCGAACAGTCATGAAAAACATATCACATAATAAGTCACTCATATATTAAGCATAAATAAATGGCTATCACCATACAGAAGTGCCAAATGATAACTCAAGCATTCAAGCATTCATACATAAATAATTGAACATGAATATCACCTTAACACATAAGCAGAAATTGTTCAGAGATAAAAGTACCATTTATAACGAGTTCTACTCATGAGCTCTAGCAATAATGATTTATCTCTTCTTAATTCAACATCTACTATGAGTACAAAAGTGCAATTTCAGTAGTAGATATTAAACACAGATGTCAATAAATCTTGTTCCATTCATTCATCAAAACCTCCTCAGAGGGTGCAAAAGTGCATGTTCTGAGGACAAGTTTTTGACAAATTCTAGGACCCTTCTCTAAATGCATGAGAAAGGTTTAAATAATACTAGCTAAATCTAAAAAATGGATTATTACAAAAATGTAGGAAACGGATTAAATGACCGTCCTCATTTCAAGAAAAAAATAAAGCAAAATTAAAACTAAAACTAAATCTAAAACTAAAACTGGTAATTAACTATCTATGTCTTTGTTCCTTGTAGTCGCAAGCATCCAGCATTGGCTTGAGGAGAGTTGGCTAGCCAACCTTTGACTTTAGCTGTCCTGCGAAAACAAAATCGACAAGTGCTGGTGCCATCTTCTCGGCAGAATTAGTGAGATATTTGAGAGTCATCCACTGGCTGTGTGGTTTTACCAAGCACATCCAGTAAGAATCCCAATTCAACTTGGTTAACCTTTTGATGGACTCTGCCCTTTCTTTAGCCTTTTCTCTCCAGCTTGTCTGCAGATGCTACACATTTGGTAGAAATCCTGGAGTGGTCTTTGATATGAGATTTTCCCTATGTAAATTTTCATTGGCACAATGGATGACATTGTTTGCTACAGTGGCTGATTCTTCTGTTGCTTGTTCTGCTTTCCTGATCTATGCATCCCACTTATTAAAAAGCATTTATTTGTGGGCTTCATTGATCATGGGTGCGCTTTCCTTTTTCCCTTCCTCTGATTCCTGCGAAACCAAATATTCAGTAACTCTTTTATCAATTAAATCGTAATCATGTCGCAAGTCCATGACTTGATTAGTAATTCTATCACTTATCTCGCAATAAGAGCTCCACTGCGATATCCCTTGGCACAATGTTTCTTGCTACTGCAGGAGTTGATCATTTAAGGAAATGGATTCTATTTAGGATTTTCCTTATGAATCTCTTGCATAACCTGTAGCTGTTTTTCTCTTTCGACCAAACTATTCTAGTATCCTAGCTGCATTTGTTGAAAGTCCTGCTATAATTTTTCTAGCTTTTCCTTTGCCTCGCTGTTGATGCTGGCTTGGTGTAGTTGTTGCTGCAAAATTTGTATTTGATCTTCTTTTTCTTTCAATAATTGTTGTACCACAGATGCTTTATCAATGGTTGCAGAAGCATATGCTCCTGTGATCTGAGATAACTTAGTGAGATTTTCAGTAGGGTCAGTGGTAGGATCTTGCCAAAATATGTTTAATTGCTCTGCATCAGGAGAGAGCATGCTTTCCAATTTCCTTTTCTTTCTTTTTCTTCTCACCACTGACTTATGCTGCAGACTATAAAATACATTGAGAGGAGGAATTTCCTCTATTTTGAGCATAATTTTAGAAGATGGGGTAATGGGGATATGTTCTATTTCTAGGACATTGCTGATTGATCCAGTGACTATATCATCCACTGTCTGTACATTACTCTTAGGTGTATTTGTGCTCTGCCCCTCAGTATTGATTAAGTCATTGAATGTCTCCCATTCTTTATCCAGCTCGGTTCTAATTGGTGATGGCTGGATGATGAGAGGGGGAGGATTTACCTGTGGAGTGGTCAAAACCTATTGTTCTGGGTGCTCTTTAGACTGAGCAGTATCCCTTACTGACCCTTCACTTTTATTATGGTCACTCTCAGACCTCTTGGAGTGTTTTGGTGTTTCTCCCCCAGACTTGGATCTAGACCTGATGTGCCTAAACCTCCACTGAGACTGATACTGGGAGTTGGCTCCCTTACTGGTTCCAAGCGTAATTTATCCAAAGGGATATTAGCTAATCTCCTTTCCCTATATATTTTGAATTCTTGAAATTCTGCTGGAGGAAATTACATTTGGGCCAAATGAAGAACTTCTTTAAGTGTAATTTTATGCTGAAATGTATCATCAAAAAGATCATCTTCTCCAGAAAACACTTTTATTTTGACTGCAGTAGTGAAATTCTTAATGATATCATAAGGGTCGAATTGTCTTCCTGGAAATTTGAACAATCGTAGACATAACATGTTGTTTACTTCTTTGAATGCATGACCTACATCAAATAGTGAAAAGGCCCCACAGGCCACAGGAAATTGTGGCCAAATGGCCTTCTTCTTGTCCTTCAGCTCTTTACTCATTCCTCCTACTCCGCAAGTCTGGTAGGCAATCTCTCGTGCCAGTAGTTTATCAGGGACATATAAAGGTAGGACATGAGGGGAAGTGAGACTTCTGAATACTCTGACATAGGTGAAAAGTTCTTCTCTGAACCATCTTGCGACAGGGAGCATATCGACCTCCGCTTCAGGAGAAAATCTTGGAGCGTCTTTATTATACAACATCTTGTATAGAGGTAGCATGAACCCATGACAAATCTTATAAAAATATGGAATGAACTTGGAATCCCATAATTCCTTGTGATAAACATGAATGGGTAAAGGGTCTTGAGTAGTCCATTTCCAACCCATCAGAGGAAACTTGGAATCATAACAGATTGCATCCATTACATAAGTAGATAAGTAGAAAGGGGGATAAATCCTCTGAGCAGTTCTTTTGGACTGATAATTCAAAATGGCTGTGGCTAAATTTTGAGACAGTATTTTAGCCCAATCCACAATAGTAGCATTAGTGGCGGCATCTAATAATGGTAGCCATTTAGATGAAAATTTTCTAACGTCAGGCTTTCCAAAAAGCGTACAGAGCATAGCAGCAACAAAGCAAAAAGGATAGGTCAGAGAACCAGTACTATACATACCATGCTTATCCTTTTTTACTGGTTCGTCCCTTCTCGACCATTCCTTGGTGCATTCTACAAATCTTCATTTTCTTTAGCGAACTTCTCCATGAACTTTTTGTTATAAGTCACCTGTGGCTCTGGTAGATGATACATGAGCCTCAAATCTTGTGTAGTGAACGAGCCAATGAGTCCATGGCTCTGAGTCTTAAACTATCTATTTGTTATCTTAATGCTATCTAGTACCCATTTGACCATGTCTATGTATGGAAGAATCTTGGGCCTCGCCGCTATCCGATGCAAGAACGAGCATGCTAGTTCTGTAATTGATGCCTCACATGACCCGCGTGAGTCTATAGTAGCTGTAACCTCCATTACTCTATGATTTTCTTCCTCGAGTAGACTGTGCATCCCTTCCCAAGTAATAACGCCAACATCTCTGTTACAGGTGGTGTCTGTGTATAAGGGTGTCATTTCTTTGTCTTCAGAACTCGGATCTTTTCCCTTCTTTCCCATAATATTCCAAACATTGTTATGTATACTTCTCTATTTTTCTTTCCTACAATTTACAAATGAGGTAGAAGTAATGACAATAAAATAGTGACGGGAAAGCTTTAAATGCTGAAATCATATAAAAATATATCACCTTAAGTGAAATTGCTCTTCGATCAGATCACAACCATATTTTATTAATGATTGCCAACTAACTCATTAAATTAACATTAACACACATAACTGGGCATCGGTTTATGGAAAAGCTTTTCGAACGACGAGCCCCCCAGATCTGCGATAAGGTGATTTTGCGATTTGCTTCGCAATATCGCTAATCCGTTGCGTGCGGCAATTATCCATTACCATTTGTTTTCTGCGAAATGCGATTTGCGAGACGTGCCATCGCATATCGGCAATTTGAGGCATTTCACCTTAAGTGATATTTGAGGCATGCGATGCAATGAGTATTTTAAGCATGTAATTTCGCATCGCGATTTCGCACTCTGAGGATTCTGTTTGTAGGATGGCACCCATTACCTTTTTGCGATGCGATGCCTTTTATTAAGAGAACAGTTTTGTTCAAATTTATCATAAAACTTAAGTCTTTTTTTATTTTTTGGGTATTCTCCTAAGTTTATGATAGTAAGGTTTATTCAAAAGGAAATACAAGCACTAATTTATTTTTAAATTTTTTTATGGATAAGGATCCCCACTTATTTAGTATTAGTGAGAAAACTAAATAAGAAGGGGGGTTGTTGCTGGCCACAACAGGATCTTATTCTCTTTTTCTTTTCTCTCTTTTTCTTTTCTCTCTTTTTTTGCATCACTGGGCCGCCTCAGAAGAGGTTTTCAACCCAATGATGGGACTCAAGTGCCTCATGGAGGTTTTCCCTTGAGTCCTTATTATTTTTTTTCTCTGTTTCTTCAGTCTATGGAGGCTAATAGATGCCGCACTATCATCACTATTTTATTTAGATCTTCAATGAACTCTCGCTTGGAGAGGGGCTTCTTGTAAATTTTCAACCTATGTCCATTGACAAGCATGGAGATGGCTTCCTCATCAATGGTTCTGATCAGAACTGAACCATTGTCATTGCATTTTTCCACAGTGTAGGGTCCCAGCCATCTTGTCCTCAGCTTTCCCTTGAAGTCTTTATACCTTGAATCATATATTAGTGCCCAATCTCCCTCTTGGAACTGCTTCTCCTTGATATTTTTATCATGCCATATCTTCCTCTGAAGCTGAACTACCTCTGTGTGGAGGAGGGCCTGCAATATTTGTTCATCCAATCCATTGAGCTGGAGTAGTCTTTCCTTCTGTGCATGGCTGAGGTCTAGGTCCAACTGAGCTGCCATCCTTAGTGTATTGTATTCAAATTCTATTGACAGCAAAGCCTTCTTCCCATAGACCAATTCATAGGGTGTGAACCTTGTGGTGGTCTTCCATGTTGTGTTGTAGGCCCAGGTGGCCTCAACTAATCTATCTTCCCAATCTTTTCTGCTGTTGCTCACTACCTTGGTCAGAATTCCTTCCAAAGCTCTATTAGTGACTTCCACCTACACATTGGCTTGTGGATGGTAAGGGGTGGAAGTCCTGTGCTTGATTTTATTATGTGTGAGTAGGTCTTCAATCAAATTGGAGGTGAACTGATTGCCCTGATCAGTGACCAGTTCCCTTGGATACCCGAACTTATAGAATATGTTTTCTCTCAAAAACTCAGCTACTTTTTCCTCTGTTGCTGCTTTGATTGCTTTTGTTTCTGCCCATTTTGTCAGATAATCAGTGCACACAATGATGCATTGCTTCTATTTTGAAGGAGGGTTGATAGGACCCACAAAATCCATGCCCAACTTCTCAAATGGCTCAAAGGTCACTTGAGGTTGCATGGGCATCTCATCCTTTCGAGTAGGTTTCCCCATCATTTGAAACCAATCACATTGGCTGGTGTATCTCATCACATCTTGATGAAGAGTGGGCAAATAGTAGCCTGCTTGCAATATTTTGAAGGCAGTCCTCTCTGCTGCAAAATGGCCTCCACAAGGCCCGTCATGACAGGTCAGGAGAATGTCGAAAACTTCCTCCTCCCTGAAACATATTCTCAAGATCTAATTTGGCCAAGTTTAAAGATATTTCCCCCAATCCAGGTGAAAGGGGCGCTTTTCCTCATGATCTTGATCTTCTCCTTTGAGGACAGATGTGGTGGAAATTGTGCTGAAACCAAGTCGTTTACTATA